>JAQQAC010016209.1:52788649-52807357 GCA_029783875.1 Phataginus tricuspis | reverse complement strand
AAGGAAGGAAGGAAGGAAGGAAGGAAGGAAGGAAGGAAGGAAGGAAGAAAGAAAGAAAGAGAAAGAAAGAAAGAAAAAGAAAGAAAGAAAGAAAGAAAAAAGAAAAAAGAAAGAAAAAGAAAAGAAAGAAGAAAAGGAAAGAAAGAAAGGAATAAAGAAAGAAAGAGAAGAGAAAAAAGAAAGAAAGAAAGAAAAAGAAGAGAAAAAAGAAAGAAAAAAGAGAAAACAAAAAAACCCAAAAAACAAACAAACAAACAAAAAAACGCCCACCGGGAGTGGAATCTTTGGGGATGGTGTAGGTGGCGCTGTTGATCCACTATTCCAGAGCCATGGCCGCGCCGCTCCACAGGGCTGTTTATAACTCCACCTCGTGGGGTGCTGAGTCCTCTCAGGTGTAGCTGCACGCTGTGCGCTTTTCTGTGTATTCTGGTCTCTCTTTTAGGAATAGTTATATTTGCTGTATTTTCATAGATAAATATAGTGTTGGGATGAGATTTCTACCGCCCTGCTCATGTCGCCATCTTCCCAGAAGTCCCTATGTAACATTTTTTTCTCACCATCATTCAAATATTTTTTCATTATTATTCTTTTTGTTATGGTGATCTATGATCAGTGATCTTTGATACTGTTATTGTAATTATTTCAGGGCACCAAAAATTGTGCACATATAAGACATAAACTTAATTGATAAATATGTGTGTTCTGACTACCCCACCAACCAGCTATTTTCCCATCTCTCTCCCTTCTCAGAGCCTCCCTATATCCTGAGACACAACAATTAGTCCCATTAATAACCCTACAGTGGCCTCTATAAGTGTTCAAGTGAAGGGAAGAGTTGCATACCTCTCACTTTAAATGAAAAGCTAGCAATGATTAAGCTTGGTGAATAAGGTATGTTGAAATCAAAGAAAGGCTGAAGGCTAGGCCTTTTGTGCCAACCAGTTAGTCAAGTTGTGAATGCAAAGGAACAGTTCTTGAAGGAAATGAAAAGTGCTCCTCTTGTGAACACACAAATGATAAGAAAGCAAAGCAGACTTACTGCTGATATGCAGAAAGTTTTAGTCGTCTGGACAGATCAAACCAGCCACGACATTCCCTTAAGCCAAAGCCTAATGCAGAGCAAGGCCCTAACTGTCTTCAATTCTAGGAAGGCTGTGAGAGGTTAAGGAGGCTACAGGAGAAAATTCTGAAGCTAGCAGTGGTTGGTTCATGAGGTTTAAGGAAAGAAGGCATCTCCATAACATCAAAGTGCAAGGTGAAACAGCAGGTATTGATGTAGAAGCTGCAGCAAGTTATCCAGAAAATCTAGATATTTAATGAAGGTGGGTACACTGAAAAACTGATTTTTGATGCAGACAAAACAGCTTCTATTGGAAGAAGATGCCATCTAGGACTTTCATAGCTAAGGAGGAGAAGTCAATGCCTGGCTTCAAAGCTTCCAAGGACAGGCTGCCTCTCCTGTTAGGGGCTAATGCAGCCAGTGATATTAAGTTGAAGCCAAGGCTCATCTGCCATTCTGAAATACCAGGGCCCTCAAGAATCATGCTAAACCTGCTCTGCCTGTGCTCTATAAATGGAGTAACAGAGGCTACATAACAGCACACAGCACATCCGTTGACGAGATGGTTTAATGAATAGTTGAAGCCCACTGTTGAAACCTGCTGGCCAGAAAAAAGACTACTTTCAAAAAGGATTGCCATTAAGAACATTGGTGATTCATAAGAAGAGGCCAAGATACCAACATGAACAGGAGTTTGGAAGACTTGATTCCAGCCCTCAAGAGTGACTTTAAGGGGTTCAAGACTTCAGTGGAGGCACTAACTGAGATGTGGTGGAAACAGCAAGAGAACTAGAATTAGAAGTGGAGCCTGAAGATGTGACCAAATGGCTGCAATCTCATGATAAAACTTGAAGAGATAAAGAGTTGTTTCGTATGGATGAGCAAAGAAAGTGTTTTCTTGAGGTGGAATCTACTCCTGGTGAAGATGACGTGCAGACTGTTAAATGACAACAGGGGATTTAGAATATTACATAAACTTAGTTGATAAAGCAATGGCAGGGTTTGAGAGGATTGACTTCAACTTTGAAACCAGTTCTACTGTGGTTAAAATGCTATCCAACAGCATCACATGCTACAGAGAAATCATTTGTGAAAGGAAGAGAGGATTGATGTGGCAGACTTCACTGTTGTCTTAGTTTAAGAAGTTGCCATAGCTACCCTAACTTCAGCAACCAATGCCCTGATTAGTCAGCAGCCATACCAATAATGAGGCAAGACCATACACTATCAAGATTAATAGCAAGAAGATGAGGACTCATTAAAAGCTCAGATGGCTGCATTTTTTAGCAATGAAGTATTTTTAATAAAGTTATATACATTGTGTTTTTAGACATGATGCTACCGCACACTTAATAGGCTATCACATAGTATAAATATAACTTTTATATGCACTGAGTAACCAAAAAAAATTCATTTGACTTGCTTTATTGCAATATTTGCTTTATCACAGTGGTCTGGAACCAAACCCACAATATCTCCAAGAGATGCCTGTATTATTTGATTTAATTCCTACAACAGCCTCTCACGGAGATTATTGCTCATTTATTCAACAGCAAAATTATTGACTGCAATTCGTTACTGATTGATTGTTCTAGCTACTAAGAATATAATAGTAAACAAAAGAGAAAAAAAGTTTCTGCCTTCATGGAATTTGCTTCCTACCATGGGTAGATACCAGAGATACCCAAAGATTATCACCTAGTAAATAACAAAGCCAAGATCTGAAAGCAGTTCCATGGATAAAATACAAAGCCCAGAAATAAATCCTTGCAAATAGAATTAATTGATTTCCTATTATGGTGCCAAAACAATCCAATGGGGGAAAGGACAGCCTTTTCAACAAATGGTGCTGAGAAAACTGGATATCTACATGCAACAGAATGAAGCTGGACCCTTACCTTACACTATATAGAAAAATTAACTCAAAATGGAGCAAAGGCCAAAACATAAGAGCTGAAACTATATACAACTTTTGAAGAAAATATAGAAAAGATATTTTCATGACGTTGGAATTGGCAATTATTTCTCAGATATGGTACCAAAAGAATAGTCAACAAAATTAAAAATAGATAAATTGAACTATATCAAAATTAAAAACTTTGGTGCATCAAAAGACTCGATCAACAAAATGAAACGATAACCCACAGAATGGGAGATAATATTTGCAAGTTATATATCTGATAAGGAGTTAATATCCAGAATATATAAAGAACTCTTACAATTCAACAGTACAAAGAGCAAATAAACCAATTAAAAATGGACTTGAATAGACATCTCTCCAAAGCAGGTATACAAATGACCAATAAGTACAAGAGAAGATGTACAATGCACCACCATTCATTAAGGAAATGAAAATAAAAATAATAAGGGGACATTACAGCACGCCATTAGGGTGACTGTTATCAAAAAACAAACTAAAACAAGTGGTGGTGAGCATGTAGACAAATTGGAACCCTTGTGCATTGCTGGTAGGAATGTAAAATAGTGCAACTGCTATGGAAAACAGTTTGGTGACTCCTCAAAAAGTTAAAAACAAAATCACCGTATGATCCAGCAATTCCACTTGTAGGTATATACCCAAAAGAATTGAAACAGGGACTCAAACAAATATTTGTACACCCATGTTCATAGCAACATTATTCACAATAGCCAAAAGGTGGAAGCAATCCAAGTGCCCATTGATGGATGAATGGATAAACAAAATGCCATATATATATATATAATTTATGAATATTATTCAACCTTAAAAAGAAACAAAATTTTGAGGCATGCTACAACACGGATAACCTTGAGTACAATATAAGTGAAATAAGGCAGTCACAGAAGGGTAAGTATTGTATGATTCCACTGATATGAGGTATCTAAAGTAGTCAAATTCATAGAAACAGAAAGTAAGATGGTGGTTGCCGTAAGCTGAGGGTGAGGGATTAGTGGGGAGTTATTATACAGTCCCAATTGGGAGGATGGAAATATTCTGGAAATGGATAGTGGTGATGGTTGTACAACATTTTGAATGTATTTAACGCCACTGAATTGTATACCTAAAGACGGCTAAAATAGTAAATTTCATGTTTTGTATATTTTACCACAGTAAACAAACAAAACAAAGCTGTGACTCTTCAGCCTGTTCTCTTGCCTAGTATTGTGTAGTACCTTGTGGAGGCTGCTTAGACTATCCCAAAGAAGGCTTGGTTCAGCATGTTCGGGTTTCAATGTAAAATTTTGGTGAAGCCATAAAAAGCACACAGAGCACTTGCACCATCACAATGCTATTTGAGAAAAATCACAGTTATCAAGCTCCCCATAATGTAGTTATCAATGCAAGTTATCAAATGCATTACTAAAAACCAATTTTCAATGAACCAGGCTGAATAAAAACCATGACTACAAATAGAAAAATAACTAACTCGACTGTAAATAATTATCAGGAAGTTGTCTTTAAAACAACTCCCTCAAACTGGGGTGAAAACCTGTTACAGGAGTTTCCTAATCTAGCAAATGGGCAGACTCCAAATATTGAACTGCTCATGAACTTCTCTTGCTTGTAAGTCATGGACCCATCGGGATGGAAACACCAGCTGTTTTTGGTACATGATTATTTATGTCTTCTTCTTTCTGTGTTTAACTCACTAGCAAAGTGTCAATATTTGGTGGGAGGAGAGGGAACGAGAGTACTTCTTAAGAAAGAGAAAGTAAAATAGTTTTCAGTAATTTTTGGTTTGTATTTATTTTTGGAAGGAAAGCTAGAGCCTAAAGTATTAAGACAATGGAAATGTTTTTTAAGCTATATCCCATATGATATGTAACCCTCAAATGATGGGCAAATGTCTAACACTGGAAATGTGACAGAATTCAGGTACCCTTGAGAAGGCTTTCTGTCATTTATACTATAGATAGCCTTTTTTCATTGCCACCATCATCACCACTACCACCACAAAATAAGAATTTCATTTATTTAAGACTGACAGATTTCTCCCTTTGCTTCTTCACTGTCTCTTCAGTACAGCACAATAATAGTTAAAACATTACTACTACTAGCTAACATTTAGTGAGCACTTACTCTGTGTCAAGAACTGTGCTACAAGGTTCACATGCATTTCCTCTTGGACTCACATAACAACTCTATAGAGTAGATAGCTTATTGTTTTTATTCTATACATGAGGAAATGGAAAATACTAGTAGGAAACTAGCAGTCAATGGCAGAGCTGGGATTCAAATCCTGATTTCAGGCTGCCAAGCCCATGCCTCTAACTGTTATGTAGACTACCTCTCCACAACCCTCCACTTAGAATGCAAAATCTTTTTACAACCCTATGCTCCAACCTCAGTCTTCAGATTTTATATCCATGGTTCAGTTACAGAATTCAAGCTCATCAACTGAGTAGCCTGAAGCAGTATACCTATCCATCTGATATGGGTCTTGCCCAAGGAGGCAGGCTCACTCCTTTAGCCCAGATCCCCTAGGTGCAACTCAAGTGTCCCTCTTTGCTCTCTAGAGCAAAGTGTTCAGAAAGAGCATTCACTTCTCTTAGGAATGAAACTTTCCATGTGTTAATGGAAGTCAATGAGAATGGGGTTCCATACATAGTTGCATCTTAGTCATTTCCTAACTGAGCTCTTCTCTATATTGAAGTACATCTGTAGACTACTTGGCATACATAATTTTTACACTTTTATACATGTCCTCTATCCTTTTTCTTGCCATCCACATTGGATATTCTTGAGTGCCAATTTGTCATAAATGCTTTAGAATTCACCAGCTTGATGGCAGAGGGCCTAGACAAGACAGTCTCTTCAAATTCTATTTATCCCTACTATTGTGAGATCTCCTGGGGCAGTGTTAAAAAATTCCTGATTGAAAACTTTAGCTGTCCTGTCCTTCCAATCCCTTCCCCACTTGTAACAATGCCACAACCTTGCAACAGCCTGCTGAAGCAAGATGGCAAAAATGAGATAGCATGTCTGACAGAGCACAATTAATATACTTTTGTTCACTTCACAGAAGTCCAGGTCCTACCAAGAACAGAATCTTCTCAATAAATAAACAGATATAACAAAAGCCTACAGTCACAAGAAAGAACAGTTTCTCTGAACATTATTCTGCCTATTGTACCTATGAGTTCATAACAAGGTATCACACTCTCATTCTTTCCTTCAAAAGTTTGAGGAACAAAAACAAAAAAGAAAAAGTTTGTGCACCTGCTATGTGTACAACATCATTCTAGGCACTGAAAACAAAGTAATATAAGACGGGATTTAGCAGAGAAGACAGGTTAAATAACATTCACAGAGTATGCTATATTATATTAAGTGTGCCTAGAATTCTATGGGTACACAAAAGAGCATCTATTTTAGATATGGCAGGGAGTAGTCAGGGAAATTTTTTTTGGAGTAGGTGACATTTGAACTGAGCTTTGGGGGTAAAAAGTAAAAGTTAAACTAAACTTCGGTAAGGGTGGCATCTGAGGCAGTAGGAAATGAAAGGAGAGAATGAAGAAACATTAAAGAGGTAGACTCGATAGGAGTTGGTGTTAGAATTTGGATGGGCAAGGAATGAGAAGGAAGAATCTAGAACAACTCCCATATTTTTGGCTTGCATAAATAAATGGACATTAGTGCTACTCACCGAGATAATGAACAGGGGAGGAGGAGCAGGTTTGGGGTAGAAAGGAGATAAATGCAACTTTAGGATAAGTTTATTATAAGCTGCCTATGGGATGGATACCCAGGACATTTCCAACAGAAGTACTGGAGCTCAGTGGGTATGGAGTAAAGGAAAGAGGTATGGACTGTAAATCTCAATTTCAAAGTCAAAAGATAGTGTCAATTAAAGTCATGAGTTTAAAAGATGCTGGGAAAATGTATAGAATAACAGAAGAAAAGAGCCAAGGATGGAGATCTAGGGACTATCAACATTTAAAAATGAGTAGAAGAGGATCCTCTAAAAGAACCTGAGAAGGAACAACCGGAAAGGAAAGAAAACAAACAGGAAAGCTCATTGCCATAGTAACCGAAAGAAGAGAGAATTTAAAGAATAGAATAAAGGGCTACAACACACAGAATGGGGGAAAATATTTGCAAATCATGTCCCTGATATGATAAGGGTATAGTATACAAAAAACATTTAAAACTCCTACAATTCAACAATAAAAAGATACATAATACAATTTAAAAATGGGAAATGGATTTCAATAGACATTTCTCCAAATAATACATACAAATGACCAATAAGCACATGAAAAGATGATCAATATCCTTATTATTTAGGGCAATGCAAATCAAAACAAAAATTAGATACCACTTCATACCATTAGGATGGATATAATAAAAAAAGACAATAACAGGTATTGGCAAGGATGTAGAAAAGTTAGAATTCTCATGGACTGCTTGTGAGAATGTAAAATGGTTCAGCAACTGTGGAAAACAGTTCCTCAATAAGCTAAACATAGAATTACTATATACCCAGCAATTCCAGAAGTGAAAACAGATGTTCAAAGAAAAGCTTGTATGTTCACTACAGTATTATTCACAATAGCCAAAAGGTGGAAACAATCCAAATGTCCATCAATGGAAGAAATGATAAACAAAAGTGGTATGGTCATGCAGTGGAATATTATTCAGCCATGAAAAGGAATAGATTACTGATACATGCTACAATAAGGATGAACTTTGAAAATATATTCACTGAAAGAGGCCAGACATACATGACTCCATTTACATGAAATATCACAAATGGGAAAATGCACAGACAAATAGACACAAAAAGTAGATTAGTGGTTGATGGGAGCCAGGAGGAAAACTGAGCAGTGACTGCTAATGGATACATGGTTTCTTCTTGGGGTAATGAAAATATGCTGGAATTAGGTAGTGATAATGATTGCACAATTCTATGAATTTACTAAAAAAACAATGAATTGGACACTTTAAAATGGTGAATTTTATGATAGGTGAATTACATCTCAATTATGAAATATGAAAACAAAACATAATGTAAACTTTACATTCAACACTCAGAGGAAAACATTAATAATTGAAATAACTAGGCAGAGGATTAAAAATGGCGGCGAGAGAGGTGAGACAGAGGCTTCCTCCTAAAACAGCATACAACATGAAAATATAACTAATACAACTACTCTTGAAAGAGCAACAGGAAAGAGGACTGCAACAAACTGCATACACCTGTAGACAAGAGCCGACCTCATGGAAAAGGGTAATGTACTAAATCTGTGGTCCTGCGAGATCCAAGCCCTTCCACCACCCAGCTCACCAAAGGGAGGAAGAGGAACGGAGCAGGGAGGGAGTGGAGATCTGGACCTGCTGAATACCTAACTCTGGAGATATGCTCTGGGAGCACAAACCTACATTTCATGGTGCTTGCATAATACTCTCATAATTAGGGGGTTGGAAAGCTAAGACAAGCAGAATTGGTGGAGACACTAAGATTCCAGCTGCTTGTGGAAAGCAGGTGTACATATTCAGCTGTTCTGGGAAAAACAAAGGCGGGCAGTCTGACAGACTTCCTAACAAAGAAGCCCTTAGCAAGAGGGCTGCTAAAGGAGCAAGGATTGCACAGAACTTACTGCTCAGGAGAAAGGACAGGTAGACAAAATACTCCAGGTGCATGCTGCCCAGCAGGTTGGGAGCTTTCATGATCTTCAGGTGCTCCAGCTCCCTGGCTGCCTACACAGCTCCAAGAATCCCTTCTGTGACAGGCAGACTAGTGCACCTTTCTCCTGGCCAGCCCCACCAGGCTTGCAAACCGGGAAACCCTACCATGGCATTAGGCTAGCCAGTGGGAAGATCTGTCTACAGTCTACAGCAACTAAAAAGGCAAAGCACAGAGGCTTATACCTGTGTGCTCGGCTCACTCATTCACACAGTGGAGACAGGCATAGCAGCCGGAAAGCAGGAAACAGCTCTTTCCTCCCCTCAGGCACCAATACCACACCGCTTCAACCCCCGACATTGCTTCAGGGGCTGAGCAGCTCCAGAGAGTAGACTTTCTGGGCACTAGAGGGCGCCACAAACAAATATGAAATGCCAAAGGAACCTAGTCCAGAGTAAAATTATGAATACAACTCCTGAGAAAGATTTAAATGATATGGACCTCATGACTGTCCCTGAAAGGGAGTTCAAAATAAAAATCATTAACATGTTCATGGAGGTACAGAAAAATATTCAAGAACTCAGGAATGAATTACGGTCAGAGACCCAATCATTGAACACCACAATGGATGGTATTAAAAGCAGATTGGATATGGTGGAGGAGATGATAAATGAAATAGAAATTAGAGAAGAGGAATACAAAGAAGCTGAGGCACCGAGAGAAAAAAGGATCTCTAAGAATGAAAGAACATTGAGAGAACTGGGTGACCAATCCAAACAGAACGATATTCGCATTATAGGGGTACCAGAAGAACAGAGAGAAAAGGGGAGAAAGTGTCTTTGAGGAGGCGATTGCTCAAAACTTCCCCAATCTGGGAAAGGATATAGTCTCTCAGGACATAGACATGCACAGGACTCCCAACACAAAGGACCCAAGGAAGACAACATCAAGAAATACAGTAATTAAAATGGCAAAGATCAAGGAAAAGGACAGACTATTAAAAGCAGTCAGAGAGAGAAATAAATGATGTACAAAGGAAATCCCATCAGGCTAGCATCAGACTTCTCAGAAGAAACCTTTCAGGCAAGAGGGAGTGGCATGATATATTTAATGCAATGAAGCAGAAGTGTCTTCAACCAAGATTACTTTATCCCACAAGATTATCATTTAAATTTGAAAAAGGGAATAAACAATTCCCAGATAAGCAAAAGCTGTGAGAATTTACCTCCCACAAACCATCTCTACAGTGTACTTTGGAGGCACAGCTATAGATGGAAGTGGTCATACGGTTTAATAGATGTCACCAGAGGTAATTAAACCACAATAAAGAAAGTAGAACATCTAATTACTAAGAAAATGCAAAATTAAATTAACTATCCCCAAAGTCAATCAAGGGATAGACAAACAATACAGAATATGATACCTAATATATAAAGAATGGAGGCGGAAGAAAAAGGAGGAGGAAAAAAAAAACAAAAAAAGAACCTTTAGACTGTGTTTGTAATAGCATATTAAGTGAGTTAACTTAGACTCTTAGATAGTAAGGAAGTTGACCTTGAACCTTTGGCAACCACCAATCTGAAGCCTGCAATGCCAATAAGTAAACACCTATCCCTAATCACCCTAAATGTAAAAAGACTGAATGCACCGATCAAAAGACATAGAGTCACTGAATGGATAAAAAAAAAAAAAGACCCATCTATATGCTGCCTTCAGGAGACTCACTTTAAACCTAAAGACATACACAGACTAAAAGTGAAGGGATGTAAAAAGACATTTCATGCAACTAATAGGGAGAAAAAAGCAGGAGTTGCAGTACTTATATCAGACAAAATAGACTTCAAAACAAAGAAAATAGCAGGAGACAAAGAAGGACATTACATAATGATAAAAGGTCAGTCCAACAAGAAGATATAACCATTATAAATATCCATGCACCCAACACAGGAGCTCCTACATATGTGAAGCAAATACTAACAGAATTAAAGTGGGAAATAGAATGCAATGCATTCATTCTAGGAGACTTCAACACACCACTCACTCTGAAGGACAGGTCAACCAGACAGAAAGTAAGTAAGGAGACAGAGGCACTGAACAACACATTAGAACAGATGGACATAACAGACATCTACAGAACTCTACACCCAAAAGCAGCAGAATACACATTCTTCTCAAGTGCACATGGAACATTTTCAAAAACATATCATATACTAAGACACAAAAAGAGCCTCGGTAAATTCAAAAAGATTGAAATTGTACCAATGAGCTTCTAAGACCACAAAGAAATGAAACTAGAAATGAATTATGGAAAGAAAATGAAAAATCCCACAAACACATGGAGGCTTAATAACATGCTCCTAAATAATCAATGGATCAATGACCAAATAAAAACAGAGATCAAGCAATATATAGAGACAAATGACAACAATAACTCAACACTGCAAAATCTGTGGGACGCAGTAAAGGCAGAGCTAAGAGGAAAGTATATTGCAATACAGGCCCACCTCAGGAAAGAAGAACAATCCCATATGAGCAGTCTAAACTCACAATAAACGAAACTACAAAAATAAGAACAAATGAGACCCAAAGTCAGTAGAAGGAGGGACATAATAAAGATTAGAGCAGAAATAAATAAAATCAAGAAGAATAAAACAATAGAAAGGATCAACGAAAGCAAGAGCTGGTTCTTCGAGAAAATAAACAATAGATAAAACCCTAGCCAGACTTATCAAGAAAAAAAGAGAGTCTACTCACATACACAGAATCAGAAATGAGAAAGGAAA
This sequence comes from Phataginus tricuspis, assembly GCA_029783875.1. NCBI lineage: Eukaryota > Metazoa > Chordata > Mammalia > Pholidota > Manidae > Phataginus > Phataginus tricuspis. Next base: position 52,795,907 of record JAQQAC010016209.1, on the reverse strand, counting down.
AGTCACTACGGACAACACAGAAATACAAAGAACTATTAGACAACACTATGAAAAATTATATGCTAAAAAAATGAATAATGTAGAAGAAATAGACAACTTTCTAGAAAAATAAAACCTTCCAAAGCTGACCCAGAAAGAAACAGAAAACTTCAACAGACCAATTGCCAGCAACGAAATTGAACTGGTAATCAAAAACCTACCTAAGAACAAATGCCTGGACCAGATCGCTTCACCGCTGAATTTTATAAAACATTTAGAAGACCTAATACCAATCCTCCTTAAAGTTTTCCAAGGAGTAGAAGAAGACGGAATACTTCCAAACTCATTCTATGAGGCCAGAATCACTCTAATACCAAAACCGGGCAAAGACACCACAAAAAAAAAAACTAAAGATGAATAACCCTGATGAACATAGGTGGAAAAATACTCAACAAAATATTAGCAAACCAAATTCAAAAATACATCAAAAGCATCATCCATCATGATCAAGTAGGATTTATTCCAAGGATGCAAGGATGGTTCAACATTCAAAAATCCATCAACATCATCCACCACATCAACAAAAAGAAGGACAAAAACCACATGATCATCTCCACAGATGCTGAAAAAGCACTTGACAAAATTCAACATCCATTCATGATAAAAACTCTCAACAAAATGGGTATAGAGGGCAAGTACCTCAACATAATAAAGGCCATATATGACAAACCCACAGCCAACATTGTACTTAACAGCAAGAAGCTGTAAGCTTTTCCTTTAAGATTGGGAACAAGACAAGGACGCCCACTCTCCCCATTTCTATTCAACATAGTACTGGAGGTCCTAGCCACAGCAATCAGACAACACAAAGAAATAAAAGACATCCAGATTGACAAGGAAGAAGTTAAACTGTCCCTGTTTGCAGATGACATGATATAGTACATAAAAAACCCCAAAGAATCTACTCAAAAACTACTAGATCGAATATCTGAATTCAGCAAACTTTTGTGATACAAAATTAATACGCAGAAATCTGTGGCATTTCTATACACAAACAATGACCTAGCAGAGAGAGAAATCAGGAAAACAACTCCATTCAAAGTTGCATCAAAAAGAATAAAATACCAAGGAATAAACCTAACCAAGGAAGTGAAAGACCTATACTCTGAAAACTACAAGACACTCATGAGAGAAATTAAAGAAGATACCAATAAATGGAAACACATCCTGTGCTCATAGATAGGAAGAATTAATACTGTCAAAATTGCCATCCTGCCTAAACCAATCTACAGATTCAATGCAATTCCTATCAAAATACCAACAGGATTTTTCAACGAACTAGAGAAAATCATTCTAAAATTCATATGGAACCACAAAAGACCCCGAATAGCCAAAGCAATCCTGTGAAGGAAGAATAAAGCTGGGGGGATGATGCTCCCCAACTTCAAGCTTTACTACAAAGCCACAATACTCAAGACAATTTGGTACTGGCACAAGAACAGACCCATAGACCAATGGAACAGACTACAGAGCCCTAATATCAACCCAACCATATATGGTCAATTAATATATGATAAAGGAGCCACGGACATACAATGGAGAAATGATAGCCTCTTCAACAGCTGCTGTTGGCAAAACTGTACAGTTACATGCAAGAGAATGAAACTGGATTATTGTTTAACCCTATACACAAAAAGTAAACTTGAAATGGATCAAGGACCTGAATGTAAGTCATGAAACCATACAACTCTTAGAAGACAACATAGGCAAAAATCTCCTGAATATAAGCATGAGTGACTTCTTCCTGAATGCATCTCCTCAAGCAAGTGAAACAAAAGCAAAAATGAACTCATGGGACTACATCAAACTAAAAATCTTCTGTACAGCAAAGGATACCAGAAACAGAACAAAAAGCCATCCTACAGTATGGGAGAATATATTTGTAAATGACAAATCGGACAAGGGGTTAACATCCAAAATATATAAAGAACTTACACACCTCAACACCCAAAAAGCAAATAACCCAATTAAAAAATGGGCAGAGGATATGAAGAGACAGTTCTCCAAAGAAGAAATTCAGATGGCCAACAGACACATGAAAAGATGCTCCACATCACTAATCATCAGGGAAATGCAAATTAAAACCACAATGAAATATCACCTCACACCAGTAAGGATGGCCACCATCCAAAAAACTAAGAACAACAAATGCTGGCGAGAATACGGACAATGGGGAACCCTCCTATACTGCTTGTGGGAATGTAAGCTTGTTCATCCACTGTGGAAAGCAATATGGAGGTTCCTCAAAAAACTAAAAATACAAATACCTTTTGACCTGGGAATCCCACTCCTTGGAATTTACCCAAAGAATACAACTTCTCAGATTCAAAAAGACATATGCACCCCTATATTTATTACAGCACTTTTTACAATAGCCAAGATATGGAAGCAACCTAAGTGTCCATCAATAGATGAATGGATAAAGAAGAGGTGGTACATATATACAATGGAATACTATTCAGCCATAAGAAAGAAACAAATCCTACCATTTGCAACAACATGGATGGAGCTGGAGGATATTATGCTCAGTGAAAGGAGTCATGCAGAGAAGGTTAAGTGACAAATGATTTCCTTCATTTGTGGAGTATAACCAAGAAGCAAAACTGAAGGAACAAAATAGTAGCAGACTCAGAAACTCCAAGAAGGAACTAGTGGTTTTACCAAAGGGAAGGGGTGTGGGGGGGGGGGGAATGTGGGAGAAGGGGATTGTTGGGTATTGTGTTTGGTACACATGGTGTGGGGAATCATGGGGAAAACAGTGTAGCACAGAGAAGGCAAACAGTGAATCTGTGGCATCTTACTACACTGATGGACAGTGACTGAATTGGGGTATGAGTGGGGACTTGATAATATGGGTAAATGTGGTAACCACATTGTTTTTTCATGTGAAACCTTCATTAAGAGTGTATATCAATAATACCTTAATAAAAAAATAGTAATTGAAATAACTCTATCTCCAGTAAATTCATAATGTCAAATGGCTTTCTCTGCTTGTTATCAATTTAAAAAAGATAACATGAAAAAAAGAATAAAGGATTGGATAATAAGAAACCTGACAGACAAAATATCATTACAACAAGCGTCCCATTAAATTTTGCAATATGGAGGTTACTAGTGACCTTTGGAAGAACAGATTCAGTTGTGAGGAAGGCAGAGAAACCTCACCATAGGAAGAATCAGTGAGTTGTTAAAATATAGACAGAAAGTTTATTCCATTCCTTTCAGAATCTTGACTATTAAAAGCAATGAGAAATACGGTAATTTTAGGAAGATGTTGAGTCAAAGAAGCTCCCTACTAAGATGAGATGTGAAGATGATTATATGCCAAGAAGAAAAGACATTCAAGAGAGGCCAAAGATACAAGAGAGAAAGAAAATGACTGATAGAAAAAGGACCATGAAAAAGTAAGAGGGGATCCAAAACCCTCGTGAAAGATGGGTCTTGGACCAAAGAAACACAGTTCTTCTATGGAGACAGAAGCACAATAATGGGTGCAAATGAAGTTCAATCTGTAGGTATTCTAGTGAGTGCGGGGAATGGAGTACCTGCAGTTTGGGTGATTTTCTTAAAGTAGGGAGAGGTGGAAGACAAGGAGTCAAGAGACTTGAAGGTAACTGCAAGAGGGTGTGCTGCATAAAATGATCTAGCCTGACCAGATAAAAAGTCAAGCCAGTTCCAAAAGAGAATATAAGCTGGCTGAGCTTACATCATGTGGCCACTGCTCTTTAGTTTTACTGGGGCGGTAAGAAGAAAGACCTGATTTCTTTGGCTTCCTTAATGGGATACAAACACTGAGATTTCCCAGGCCACCAAGACATTCCAATAAAGAAGAGAGACTACTCCAAAAGAAAACTGCAGTGCTATTAAGAAAAAGAAATAGAAGCTGGGTGGCCAATAAATAATAAATGAACCAAAATTTCTTATTATATGGTTAGCATTCTATCACAAGAGCTGTTGTAAAACAATATATGGACCAAATAAGTAAGGTCCACAGGTTCTAAGACTTTATCCAAACACATCCACCACTTTACTGTCTCCAAGTCTTTACTCATGCTGCTGCCTCGGCTCAGAAAGTTCATTTGCAATTTCAAGCCTCTCTCTAATGGCAGGGACTTATTTTATTTTCTATCTCCTACAATGTTAAGCAGAGTGTCTGGTGTCTCAGAAATGTTGATTTGAGTTCAAATAAAATACAAAAAAATCACTACAGGCCAAGTGGTCAGGAAAGTCTGATTCACAGGAAAATGTGAAATTTAACCTTTTTCTGAGAGATTAGGAGTATTCTCCTGCCATAAAGGGAATTTTAATGAGAGGGATGATACAAGTGACAAAGGTAGGAATATTCCGTAAGAAAGCCAATCTATATATAACTAGGGCTTCCTATTAAGACAGTGACCATGGGCTTAGACAGAGTAGAGTGAGGGCCTCTGGAAAAAGGAAGGCAAGATATTTACAGTCAGAGCAATGTAACTACATGCAAGGAAACCCCCTACCAAAACTCTGTGTTGAACATTAAGCTCTAAAGTCATTCTTCAGTGAGATCAGTTGATACTCCCCAGATAAAGGAAAGTAGCCCATGTTTTTATTATGCTAATTGCTTGTAATCATGTGTAATATTCACTTTAGCATGCTAAAAGGGATTTAATATATCAAGGACAAACATCCTAAGGCCACTTTTAACAAGTCCACACCCTAAGCCCTTTATCAGTTCCCAAAAATCCTCAATAGCCTATAAATCCCCTAGAGAACCACCACCCCGGACTCTCTTTCCCCCTCCTAGCATGAGTCAGGAGCTGTTTCCTCTCACTGTATCTCTCAATAAAAGCCTCTACCCTGGCTGTCCTACCTTGGGTGTTTGCTAAGTTCATTCTTCAACTCTGCAAACAAGAACCCTGGTATCGTCTTTGGGGGCTCGTCCGGTATACCTTTGGAGGTGAGTATCAGCATTCAAGTCTGCCTATTTCTTTCACTGTCCTTATAGAAGGAAGCTGTCTATGGCACACAACATCAGGCGCTCGTCAGCCACTTACATAGGACTAGCCTGGCTGCCATGCTCAAAGTCTTCAGTAACAGGTTCCCCTGCAGCTCCCTCAGTGGATCCCCTGTCTCCCTTGGGAGCAGGGAAAGTCACCTGAGTGGGGGCCAGGATTCCCTTTCAGTGGCATCTCCTTGGATGCGAAGGACTGAGGAAAGCTGTGGGCAACTGTGAGAGTCTAGGCTGAGGCTACACTTGAGCAGTTCCTCAAAGGTCCGTGTGTCTGGAATCAGACCCTGACAGCCTGACGGGGTATCCATGAGGAGTGTGTCTATCTGACTCTCTGACTTCCAGCCTGCTTTTTCAGGCTGCCCTGGCCTCTGGGTGAGGCATGGGTGCTCTTTACTTCCTTTACGCACTCTATGTGTGCCTCTAAGTTCATCATTTCTTGGAACCTGATGCTCACCACCGCAAGGTAGGAGATCCATGCTTCGCTCTTATTCCTGACTAAATGCTGTACTTTTTATCTCATAAAATGTGCCTGGGCATCTGTAAGCCACTTAAAAGACGTTTAGCGTCAGCTACCAGTCTTAAGTCTTGGGTGAAAGGTTTCCCAGTGTCTCCCGTTCCTTCATCCCCCACCTCCAGACAGAATGTCAGGGAGTGTCTGAGCTGATTTCCTACTTTCCTATCCTAATCTGCAGACTGCAAGGGCAGTCTGGACTAGTAGACAGTAGTTCCTGAATCTCGGCTCTGGCTGATCTATCCAATGGCGCTGAGTGAAGCTCTGGCTAGGCTGCTACCTATGTGAGAGTCACAGGTGACCCCTGACCTCTTGTCTCAAAGATCAATTTCTTAAAGTGAGTGACTAGCAGGATAATTACCATGAATTGGTAGAAACTTATGTTTAAGAGTATAGACCACCCCATAAATGTCAGTGGCAGGCTCTGAACAATCTCTAGCCTTGGAAAAAGTTCCCCTGCTCCTCATTCAAAAATCAATTTCTTAAAGTGAGTGACTAGCAGGATAATTACCATGAATTGGTAGAAACTTATGTTTAAGAGTATAGACCACCCCATAAATGTCCGTGGCAGGCTCTGAACAATCTCTAGCCTTGGAAAAAGTTCCCCTGCTCCTCATTCAAAGCAGTCCTCTTAGGTCTGCCCCACTTTCTCGTGTGTAATGTAACTGAAGTCTGTAAAATGATCAAGCTGAAACCTTGAGGCCAATATGTAAATGTCTCTATTCTACTGACCTCCCTATCTTAGAGGCAGTCATCCTGGGGCTAGGCATTTCCTTTTCTGCAGCCCCAGGGAAGTGAAACAGGCTTCTGACTCTGACCAAGGCTCTGGCAGCGAGAGGTCACACAGTCCCTGCACTTATTGGAAAGGGGCTCTCAAGAAATGACTAAAGCTCATGCAGGAAAACGAGGAAAACTCCCAAAAGGCATAAAGTATGAGCACACTGGTAAGGTCCCACTAAATCCAGAGCTCTGAGACAACTCTTGCTTAGTGGGAAGGCAAGAAGTAAATCAAAGCAAGGTACAGGCCACGCTGCTTAAAAGTGGTTAAGCCCAGTAGTCCTAGCAGAGGAGGTGACTGACCACTGTCACCTAGGCTCCAAGATGAGGGGACACCCACACACAGAGAAAAGGCAGACCAGGTCTCGCACACCTTTCTTTCTCTCTTCCAGGTGGAAGCTTCCTCTTCAAGTTTAAAGCCAGACATGCCTCTGGCTTGCATTCTAAAGAACTGGGAGAACTTTTGATCCCCAGACCCTGGAAAAGAAGTGTCTTATCTTCTGCACACAAAGTTGACCTCAATACAAACTCTCTAATGGAGGGTCTTAGTCCCTGAGAGAAGTATACAATATAATAAGGTTAGGCAGCTCAATTTATTTTAATGCAAGGAAGGAAAATAGTCAAGTCTCGTGGCCTACTACAATATGAGACTAGTTTTCTAAAATTTTTTGGTGAAAATCTATTCTACTTATTGGGTTCATTATCTTCAAAAATTGGGAGGTTTTTCACAAACAACAACAAATGTTGGCGAGGATGTGGAGAGAGGGAACCCTCCTACATTGCTGGTGGGAATGCAAATTAGTTCAACCATTGTGGAAAGCAGTATGGAGGTTCCTCAAAAAACTCAAAATAGAAATACCATTTGACCCAGGAATCCCACTCCTAGGAATTTACCCCAAGAATGCAGCAGCCCAGTTTGAGAAAGACAGATGCACCCCTATGTT
>JAQQAC010016209.1:52776638-52788249 GCA_029783875.1 Phataginus tricuspis | reverse complement strand
AGTTACCAAAGGGAAAGGGACTGGGGAGATGGGTGGGAAGGGAGGGATAAGAGGGTAAAAGGGGCATTACGATTGGCAGACATAGGTTGGGGAGGTACGGGGGGGACTGTACAGCTCAGAGAAGACAAGTAGTGATTCTCATCTCACTACACTGATGGACAGTGACTGTAATAGGGTTGGTGGGGGGGACCTGATGAAGGGGGTAGTTTAATCATCACAATATTGCTCATGTAATTGTAGGTTAATGATACTAAAATAAAATAAATTGTAAAAAATAAATAAATAAATAAACGGATTTCTCCCAAAAAAAAAAAAAACTCAAAATAGAAATACCATTTGACCCAGGAATTCCACTCCTAGGAATTTACCCTAAGAATGCAGCAGTGCAGTTTGAAAAATACATATGCACCCTATGTTTATCGCAGCACTATTTACAGTAGCCAAGAAATGTAAGCAACCTTAGTGTCCATCAGTAGATAAATGGATAAAGAAGATGTGGTACATATACACAATGGAATATTGTTTAGCCATAAGAAGAAAACAAATCCTACCACTTGTAACAACATGGATGGAGCTAGAGGGTATTATGTTCAGTGAAATAAGCCAAGCCGAAAAAGACAAGTATCAAATGATTTCACTCATATGTGGAGTATAAAAACAAATGAAAAACTGAAGGAAGAAAACGAGCAGACTCACAGAACCCAAGAATGGACTAACAGTTACTAAAGGGAAAGGGACCAGGGAGGATGGGTGGGAAGGGAGGGATAAGTGGGGGAAAGGGGCATTATGATTAGCACACATAATGCAGCGGTGGGGAACACTGGAAAGGCAGTATTCATAGAGAAAAGAAATAATGATTCTATAGCATCTTACTACACTGATGGACAGTGAATGTAGTGGGGTATGTGGAGGGGACCTGATAATAGGGGGTCTAGTAACCATAATGTTGTTCAAGTGTTTGTACATTAATGATTCCCAAATTAGAAAATAAATAAAATAAGTTTAAAAAAAGACAAAGTTTTCTTAAACTGTTCATCTATTCCCATCTATTCCTAATGTTGAAAGATTGCAAAGGGTTCTCTAATAGTTTTATCAAAGCAGTTTCTCATGCTTAAAGTCTCAATGAGTTGTCTGGGTATTTAAGAAAATGAGATCTTAACATTAAAAGGACAACAAGCTAAACTTTGCTAACAACTGTACCCTGTATTTGCCTTTGAGGTATTTTGTTGTCATTCTGGTTAAATGGATAAGTATTGCTTCATGGCAACCTATAATCCAATTTAAGCAAGTGCCAAAGAAACTTTCTTCTGACAGCTTCCCAAAATCAAATTCAAAAAGGTGCTTTTACCTCTAGTTAACTCTGATATTTTCCAGAGGGCCCCTGGAACATGTCAGAGTAATTTTCTCCTCATAGGGGGAAATATGTGGCTAATTCGGCTTGTTTATCTGATATATAATTACCTGTTTAATTACCTAGAAAGCACTGTCAAAGGGAATGATGCTAAACTTTGTTACCAAATGTTTTGTGTTACAGAAATATCCAAATTTGCTTATGTCAACTGTCTTATAGTAAGCTCTCATCAGATCTTTAGCCATTGCCATTTGTAAGTCTTTTGTCATTTATAGTCAGTTTTATTACTCCTAAACTAGTAAAAAACTAGATTTCAGCAAAACAGGTATTAGTTACATAGGATTAAATAAACTAAGGAAGATGATCTTGTGGCTTTTTGTTTCAAATGTTGCTGATAAAGTGTTTTACGCTTTTTCTCTTAAGCTGACAAGTTTAGTAAATGACAATATCTTTATAAGCAGAATTGAAACATTTATCTTTCTCTCTACCTGATCCCTCCAGAATTTAAAAACTCTCAGTGACTCTTTTCATATTTTATGGCAGTATGTTTATTTGCATAAGTTCTATAAGAATCTGCTTTCCTTGTAAGAGGACCAATTAAAAACATTGGTTATATTACCAAGGTTTTAACTGGAATGTTATACCTGAGAGACACGTGCGTAAACTCAGATATGAACAGACAGCTTTAAGGAACTAAGGTTGACTTTATAAAGCCAACAAAGTCCCTTGGAAGAACTGGCCTGGTACCTTGCTTACAGGATTCCCAGCAGTCTTACCAGGTGAGTTAGGAAGGTCACTTCCTGGCAGATGCAGGAACCTCAGAATGTCTTGGAGAACTCAGGAAGAGAGGAATTCACCCAAATCTACAGGTACTGCAGGCAAAACTTGATGGCAAGTCTGGCTTGGCTTTCTGGCCTGGAGAGGCCTTTAAAAGGCCAATCTGAAATTCCTTATAAAAAGTTCCAGCAAAGCACATTTAAAAGAGCCTATGTAATCAATTGCTCTTCTTGCTTCATTTATACAAATAATCAAGCCAAGTGTTAATTATTTTCTTAATCTCGTTACTTCTAATAAAAATGAGGGTGATGTTAGAGAAAAGTATTATTTCAATAATGCAACCTTTATCTATACTAAATCCTAATACTAGTCATTGGAACATAAACTAGATCCAGAATTCTAGTTTCCCCAAAATATCTGGCTATGATTCTCCAGATGTGTCAGTTTTCTCCCATTGTTTCAATTAAAGTTTTACTGTTTCTAGTTCTCATATTTATCCATGCATTCTTTAATCTCATCAAGTTGATCCAAAATGGAAAATCCAACTCCAGATGTTACTATTTAACCTAATAACACAATTTGTTCTATCTTTCCTAGAAGCCATAAAACTGCAAATAATAGAAATGGAACCCGGAATAGAAGTGCCCATCTTCCAAGGCCCTCTCAACTGACCAGTGATAGAGACCTAGCTGCACCCCTTACTGCACCCCTTCTCAGCATGAAGCATCCAGAGCAGTCATCGTCCCCTTTCCCTAGCAGCAGCTAGGGTCTCTATCTGTAGAGGGGGGAACGAGACGGAGACCATGGGCTTAGACAGAGTAGAGTGAGGTCCTCTGGAAAAAGCAAGGCAAGATATTACCGTCAGAGCAATGTAACTACATGCAAGGAAACCCCTACCAAAACTGTGTTAAACATTAAGCTCTAGAGTCATTCTTCAGTGAGATCAGTTGATACTCCCCAGATAAAGGAAAGTAGCCCATGTTTTTATTATGCTAATTGTTTGTAATCATGTGTAAGATTCACTTTAGCATGCTAAAAGGGATTTAATATCTCAACAAGGACAAACATCCTAAGGCTACTTTTAACAAGTCCACACCCTAAGTCCTTTATCCGTTCCCAAAAATCCTCAACTGCCTATAAATCCCCTAGACAACCACCACCCTAGGCTCTCTTGTCCCCTCCTAGCATGAGTCAGGAGCTCTTTCCTCTCATTGCATCTCTCAATAAAAGCCTCTAAGCTGACTCTCCTACCTTGGGTGTTTACTAAGTTCATTCTTCAACTCCGCAAACAAGAACCCCGGCGTCACTAGTATGAACAGTAGATAATGCTGGCAAACCACCATTGATTTGGGTGCTGCATGGCTAACTAAAGCATTTGGATTATATTTATTAGATCAGTGATTCTCAAGGGGAAAAGAGGGTAAGAAAATCTCACGCAGGGGAAGTGGTGCAGTTTCTATTTAGTTGCAGTGATAAAACTGCTGGTGTTACAAGAGACTTTTGGATCACTGACTTTAATTTTCAACATTTTATAGATGAACAAATTGAGAGCCAAAAAGGTGAAGTAACCTACCCTAAGGTGACCCAACTTAACTAGGGGAGAATAAGTAGACTCATACTTCGGACCAGAACCCTTGTCTCTGTGGGATTAATGGGATTAATACATAATCAAGTAATATAAAAATCAAACATACAAATACATATGACTTGACTGTTTTTCCTACATCTCTTGATGCAAGATCAAAAGCAGAATGATTAGAACCAAAACAGTTCCTACAACTCGTGACCGCCCTCACATGGTTTCGGTATCCTGAGGAGCGTCACTCCCTTAGACTCAGGTCAGATAATGATTGTGTGTTGATCATGCGTTGAACCCTCTACTCAGACTTCTTTAGATGTTTAAGTTCATTTACTCAATAAATATAAGGAGTGCCTTTTCGGCATTACTCTTGTGCTGTGACGCCTTGAGTCCCCTGGCTGGCCTTTCAGATCTTCAGCATTCTGTCACGTTCCCTCCAAATCTGTGGGTCAGAGGCAGGGGGGAGCCAACAATCTCCCAACTCCCTGTCTAGGTCTCCTTCTACCACACATGGAAAGAAACTTTCATGTGGCCAGGCTGAAAGAAAGCATTTGCAGATATAAAAAGAAAATACACATAAAGGCACATGACTTAAAGAATTGCAATATCCTCATCAATTCCTGTGAATTTATGTCAGTAGATGGGGAAACTATATGGAATATATAAGGTAACAATCTGAATAAAAGTTTAATATGAGACAAAGAGACATATATATTAGTAAGTCCCCCAATAAATAACTGCACAGCTTTTTATTTTTTACATGTATTTGTATTTGATCCTCAGAAAAACACTGAAGGAGACAGAGAAGGTATTACCTTTCCCATTTTACAAATAAGGACATTGAAATGTCCTAACTAAGTGAAGAGCTATAATTTATTCCAGTACTCTCCCCACAACTTTCAGGAGAAATCTCCAAAATAGATCAAAACAAGCATGAGGCATAATGGTTTAGCAAGTGGAAGCAAGACTTTGTGATTTGAATGGTAGGGGCTGAGGAGAAAAATGGGTTAACTGGAAGTGTAAGAAAGTAATTTATGAAATAGTAATACTACTTGGTCTTATGCTTTTAACTATGAATCACATCTCTCCTAGAAATGCTTGGCACATAAGAGAAACAGAGTAATTATTCGCTTAATAATTTAACAGCACAAATTTCAATCTACTGCTGGTAAATATACCTTTATAATGTCATTACACTCAAGTCACAAACCATAAGCTTTATGAGTCCTGCTAGAGATGGAAACAATGCTGAAAGTGCTCTTACTGGGATGATGTCAAAAGGCAAATAATATTACCTACCCAACTGTGATACATAGCATGACATCTCCCAATGGACAGAATTCTAGTGTTTAATACATAAATGCATACACAAACAAACACAGTAAGCCTCTCTGCTTTCCCGTTCTCCCTCACTCACTCTCTTTCTCTCACACACATGTACGTATGTATACACACATAAACACACACACACCAGGTGCACATATACCTAAGCACAATTCAGCGTTTTCCCTAGGCCTTTATTACTTGGACCACTGCATATTTTGTGTTATACACGATATAGACAGTGCTTGCCTTAAGTGTCTACATGTATTTACACATTAAATGAGATATTGTTAAAGATACAAACAAGAAGATTAGGAAACTCTGACACATGATGGGGGAGGATTTTCAACTTGAAAGGAAACTCAGCTATGGAGCCTCCCATGACTTGGCAAATCAGAATCTGAAGGCCAAGAAACTGAAGTACCTTCAACTAGTCTGCAGGGAAATTAACTGCAAAGGCATTGTAAAGGCAAGGACTTGCTGGGTTGAGGAAATCAAGTACGTAGTAGGTCAAAATGGAATTGTGAATGCCTGCTATGTGGAAGACTTTTAAAGATTTGAAGGAGAGAAAGAAGTGGGAGTGGTGGTATTAGGGTCCAATAGGGCTCTAAAAGGAAAGAAGCTTTAGTAATAGACTCCATTAATAATCACCAGATCCTTAAGGTAGCATGATAGTCCCCTCAGTGAATGTATACAACTGTGTTTAAGAGCCCATTTTCAGGGAGAATGTTTTAATATCTTAAGATTTACTTTCACATTTAGTTAAGAGTACAGATTAATGTTGTAGTTGCAGAATATGTAAAGAAATATAAGACTCAGTCTCCGCCTTTGAAAACGTTCTCACTTAGTTGAGGAAACAAGATAACCTACAACACAATGCAGCACCAAATAAGGGGTTTGGAGAAATGTTGACATGCATGGGCACAGGAGAATTAACTGAAGTGGTAGTTTAAGTTGAGCTGTGAAGGACCTGAAGGGTCTAAGATGGTCCAAGAGGCAGGCTGGAGGGAAGGACATTCTCCTTGCAGGAGTGGGAAAACAAAGGCCAGAATGTGAGAGGCCTGAAAATGGACCAGTCCGGGTAGAACAGGATTCAGATGGAGAGAAGCAAGAGGGACAGAGAAGCTCAAGCCTGATTGCAAAGGGGCTTGGAATTTTACTTTAGGAAGTGTGAACACTGGCACTGGGGCAAAACAGGAGGGGTGACATGACAAACTGGCACTTGAAGAAATACAATCTAGCTGAGGTATGCATATAGAATAGAGAATAAAGCAACTCTCAACTGGATAGCAACTGCAGGAGTCAGGTAACAAGGAACTGAAGTAGAATCACAGGTTTTCTTATTTGGGAGGGACCTTAAAGATCATCCAAGCCAAACACAATCAGAGTGGTGGCAGTGGGTCTAGAAAGAAAGGGAGTGATGCAAGAGACATCATAAACAGTATAAATCAACTTCATGAAGTATGAATCAACTTAGCAATTGATTGCTAAATGTGAATAGTAAGAGAAGGGAGAAGTAGGAAAAAAAAAAGCCTCCAAGTGTTTATGTCTGAGTATTGAGAGAATGAAACTAGGGTTTAATTTTGTAAAATTTGGTGTGTGTGGTGGGAGAGGGGAAGAATGGAGATGAGTTCAGTGTAATTTATTGAATTTGAGATATCAGCTGGAAATCCAGGCAGAAACAAACTGCACTAAAAGGATTTGTCTAACATCATTAAGAACAAAGTAGGCTTGCACACCTTGGTTGACTCTTTGTTAGCTAAATCAACTTTAAGGAAAAGAATCCCCACTAGCAATGTGTCTTGTTCATAATAGGGACTCAATGAAGTGTAGATTGAGTTGAGGGAAGCTCTGATCTCTGCCTCTCTTCATTCTTTCTGTGTGACTAACTGTGACAAGTGTTAAAATCCTTCCTTCCATAATAAACCCTTAGAGTTTTCCCAGCCTGAGCACTTAGACTGCACAGAAGTCTTTTAGAAGCATATAATGCTTCTAAATGCATAGCCTTGTAAATTGATCCAAAACCTTCCTAATGTTCAGAGTTTGTTGCCCTTGCAGGCCACTGATGTGGCAGGACGAAACAAGAATAATGATCCACAAACCACAAAATAAAATCCAGAAGTAATCTCCTTTTGAAAATCAATTTCATTGTCGCTATTTAGTTTCAACCCCTGCTGTACACCATCACTCCAATAAAAATTACTCTTCATCTCTGAAGTACAGGTCCATTGACAGGTGGATGTGCACGGAGAAGATTATTCAGCAGCCTATTATTTTGAAGTGGTTTTGGCAGCTAGCAGCAGCATGAAGTTCCCATGAAGCCATAGGAGACAGTGAACCACCTGCCTCCCTTGGCTATTCCAAGCACAGAGGACTATTATGTGGCTGAGGAACTGCCAACTGAAATCCCAAAAGGCAGAGTTTATCCATTGATTTTCTAAAAGGTGTTCCACAGAGATATTCCTTAAGCATTCACTACTATTCAAGCTCATAGTCCAGGGGCCTTCAAAGGCAGTCCCAGTATCACAGATGACAAAGGCCTGATAATCTGTTACAGGGAGCCAAAGTTAGGCACAGGAAATCAAATTTATACTCTTTCCTTTATTTCCCTTTAGAGCAGTAGTTCTCAAGTGGAATGAGCATCAGCTTCACCTGAGAAACTTTTTTCTTAAACAATATATAGGCTCATGGTCCCACTCTAAAAACTGAGTGTGGCCAGGGACATCTGCATTTGAAAAAGTTCCCTAGGTAAGACTAATATGTACCCTTGGTTAAGAACTGCTGCAGTAGATGATCTGTATAATATATTATAACTCCATAATTCTGAAAAAAATATATAAGTAGGATCTGGGAATCGCTAGCTATTTTGATCATAGAAAATGAGAGTAGGAGAGAGACAAAGGCAGAGATCACTCTGGGCCAAGAGTCCTGATTACTGTATGCTCACTCTAGTGCAAGTAGCCATTGGGACCCACATGCACTCTAGGTTCTAACCATACCAATCCATCCACAACTCCGTAAGTTTCATAAATGAGAATCACATATTTTCAACCTAGTGTGCACACCAGAATCACCCACAGAGGTTTTTCAAATTATACATGACTAAACCCCCCATCCCTGGAGCTTCTGACTGAGTTGATTCTGGGTTGGGGTTCTTGACAAATTCATTAGGGGGCGATAGATCTGAGGGTGAACAGTCTTGAAGGTTGTCTTACTCTAAATATAGGCATCACTCAGAACCAACCAACAACTCCTACACATTTATTGACCATATTCTATATTCCAGACACTTCAAAAGAAGAGCTTTATTTAGATGTAATTCACATACCATGTAATTCACTCACTTTAGGGGTACAATTCAGTGATTTTTAGTAATTATCAAATCATAGAACCATGGTATCTCTTGCAGCATTTCCTTTCCTTGTAGTTTCACTGCTACTACCCTGGCTGTGGTAAATCAGTTTTAGAATATCTTCATCCCTCCAGCAAGTTTCCTCAGTAAGTTCTCTCATGCCCATATTCAGTTAAATTCCATTCCCTCCACCAACCTCAGGTATATACTAATCAAATTTTTTGTCTCTACATATTTGCCTATTCTGGACACTTCATATTAAGTGCAATCATACATTATGCTTTTTGCGACTGGTTTTTTTCACTTAGTATAATATTGTTGAGGTTCATCCATGTTGTAGCATGTATCTGTACTTCATTCCTTTATATGGCTGAATAATACTCCATTGTAGAGACTATTATACCACATCTTGTTTACCCATCAGACATTTGGGTTGATTTCACTTTTTGGCTATGATGAATAATGCAACTACGAACATTTGTGTAGAGGTTTTTGTGTGAACATATGCTTTCATTTATCTTGGGTATACTCCTAGGAGCAGAATAGGTCATGTGGTAACTCTATGCTAACTTATTGAGGAACTGACAAATTGTTTACTAAAACAGCCTCATCATTTTACTTCTCACCAGCAATATGTCAGGGGTTCCATTTCTCGACATCTCCACTTCTTGTCTTTTTCATTATAGCCATTCTAGTGAAAGTGAAATGGCCTCTCTGTTGTTTTTTAAGTTTTATTATTTATTGAGGTATAACTGAAATATATATTAGTTCCAGGTTTAAAACATGATTCAGTATTTGTATATATTGCAACAAGTAGTTAACATC
This sequence comes from Phataginus tricuspis, assembly GCA_029783875.1. Classification (NCBI taxonomy): domain Eukaryota; kingdom Metazoa; phylum Chordata; class Mammalia; order Pholidota; family Manidae; genus Phataginus; species Phataginus tricuspis. The sequence goes on along the minus strand of JAQQAC010016209.1, from coordinate 52,779,042 downwards.
TGTCATCATATATAGTTACACAAATGTTTTCTCCTGTGACAATTTTTAAGATCTACTCTCTTAGAAGCTTTCAAATATGCAATACATTATTACCCAGTTTCCATGCTGTACATTATACATCTCCATGACTTATTTGTTTTCTAACTGTTAGACTGTACCTTTTGATTCCCTTCACCCATTTCATCCAGTCTCTACCTCCCCTCCCCTGTGGCAACCACCAGTCTATTCTCTGTATCTGAACTTTGATTTTTTTTAGATTCCACATATAAGTGAAATCATAAGTATTTGTCTCCATTGTAGTTTTAATTTGCATTTTTCCCTGATGGATAATGGTGTTGAGCATCTTTTCATTTATTTGTTTAGCAATTTGAGTATCTTCCATGCTGAAATACTTGTTTATGTCTTTTGCCCATTTTTTGTTTGGGCTTCTTATTATTGTGTTCCAGGGGTCCTTTGTAAAACTCTAGATAAATTATTTATTGAATATGTGTTTTGTAAATATTTCTTCTAGTCTGTGGCATTTATTTCATTTCTTGATGTTGCTTTTGAAAAACAAAGCTTTTATATTTTGATAAGGTCCAGTTTATAAGTTTTTCTCTTTTTTGGACTGTGTTTTTAGTGTCCTGACTAAGAAATCCATGTCCAATTTTGAAGATTTCCTACTACGTTTTCTTGTAAAAGTTGTACTGTTTTGGCACTTACATTTAACCTATTTTACATTTTGAGTTAATTTTTCAGTGTGGTGTATGGTGAGGGTCTAAGTTGATCTTTTTCCATATGGATATCCAAATGTACCGGCACCATTTGTTGAACAGTGTCTTTTCTCCCAATGAATTGTCTTGGAACATTTGTCAAAAACCAAACCACCATAAATGTGAACATTGCTTCTGAAGAATCAGTTCTGTTCCACTGATCTATATGCAAGTAACCTACACCAGTGTGTCTTGATAACTGTGGAAACTGAGTTTACTGTTCTCTTAATATGCCATGTTCTCCCCAATTTCCAGGTCTTTGCACATGCTATTCATTCTGCCTAACAGTCTTATTCTAGATAACTCTTACTTATTTTTCAGATCTAAGTTTAGAAGATGCTTTGTCCAGAAACTGTTCCTTCATCTCAAAAGTCTGAGTCAGATACTTCTCCTTAGTGCTCCAGATCTATGACTAACCTTTTCATTGCATTATCACACTGTATTATATTTGCCTGTTCACTTGATTCTAAGTATCATGATGGCAAAAATCCTTTCCAGCCAGTTCAACATTTGCATCTCTGCTGCTTTGTACAGTGCCTGACACATAGGAGATGGCCAATAAATACATATTGAAGAAATGATGAACTGATTCTGCTTCTAGCATGGAAGACTAAGTAATTCAGACCAAATTTCCTGAAGAAAACAATAAGAAAATGGGGATAAAATATAAACGATATAGATTTGAAGGCATCCAAGCTAACAAGGCAATGAATTATTACAGAGGCAATATGCACGATAAAAAGAAAACTCAGAGAGGTTGTTTTTCTCCTCAGATCACTGGCTGATCACAGAAGAGCCAGCTGAGAGACAGCACAGCTTCTGATAGGCTCATGGAGCTAAAATAATAAAAATTTGGAATTCACAATCCATCAGAGAAGGGAACCCTAGAAAAACCCTCAGATGTTGGGTTCTAACTAAGAAAGGATAGATACAGAAAAGAAGGCTAAGTCATTTTTCACATGGCTAGCTTCAAATTATCTCAATATCAGATTGGACTAAGGTGATAGGAGATTGCTAGTGCCCCTAATAATCTTCCAAAAGTGAGCTAGTGCCCCTACTATCTTCCAAAAGATAAAAACAACTGAGGCCTCAAACTATCTCTTCTATAGTTTTTCATATACAATGACTGCCACTCAACTAAAACTAACTAGGCATATGAGGGTAGAAGGCAAAGTGAAAGAAAATCAAGTAAACAAAAGACAATAGAAACATACCCTAAGGGACTAAGATAATGGAGTTGTGAGATGAAAATTTTCAAATAATTGTACTTAATATGTTCTAAAAGAGAGAGAAATAGATTGTATATTTTGGCAAAGAAGTGAACACTATTTTTAAAAACAAACAAACGAAAACTTTAAAAATGAAAAATATGTGTGAGAAGTGAAATTAAGAACTCAGTAAGTGAGTTTAATGAGATAAAGTTAAAAAGAGATTCAATGAACTGGCATATAGGTCAGAAGAAAATATTCAGAATGAAATACAAAGAGAAAAAAGGACAGAGTATAGAAAAACTGTAGGAGACACAAAATATACAGAGAAAATATGTACAAGAGGTTATAACTGAATCTTAAGAAAAGCAGTGAGTGAATAAGTCAGGAACAACATTTAAAGAGACAATAGCTGAGTATGTTTCACAACTGACAAAAAAAAAA
>JAQQAC010016209.1:52734665-52766877 GCA_029783875.1 Phataginus tricuspis | reverse complement strand
ACATGTAAGAGAATGAAACTGGACTACTGTCTAACCCCATACACAAAGGTAAACTCAAGGTGGATCAAAGACCTGAATGTAAGTCATGAAACCATAAAACTCTTAGAAAAAAACATAGGCAAAACTCTCTTGGACATAAACATGAATGACTTCTTCATGAACATATCTCCCCAGGCAAGGGAAACAAAAGCAAAAATGAACAAGTGGGACTATATCAAGCTGAAAAGCTTCTGTACAGCAAAGGACACCATCAGTAGAACAAAAAGACATCCTACAATATGGGAAAATATATTCATAAATGACGTATCCAATAAGGGGTTGACATCCAAAATATATAAAGAACTCACACACTTAACAAACAAAAAGCAAATAATCCAATTAAGAAATGGGCACAGGACATGAATAGACACTTCTCTAAAGAAGAAATTCAGATGGCCAACAAGCACATGAAAAGATGCTCCACATCGCTAATCATCAGAGAAATGCAGATTAAAACCACAATGAGCTATCACCTCACACCAGTGAGGATGGCCAACATCCAAAACACAAACAACAACAAATGTTGGCAAGGATGTGGAGAAAAGGGAACCCTCCTACACTGCTGGTGGGAATGCAGATTAGTTCAACCATTGTGGAAAGCAGTATGGAGGTTCCTCAAAAAACTCAAAATAGAAATACCATTTGACCCAGGAATCCCACTCCTAGGAATTTACCCTAAGAATGCAGCAGCCCAGTTTCAAAAAGACAGATACACCCCTATGTTTATTGCACCACTATTTATAATAGCCAAGAAATGGGAGCAACCTAAGTGTCCATCAGTAGATGAATGGATTAAGAAGATGTGGTATATATACACAATGGAATATTATTCAGCCATAAGAAGAAAACAAATCCTACCATTTGCAACAACATGGATGGAGCTAGAGGGTATTATGCTCAGTGAAATAAGCCAAGCCGAAAAAGACAAGTATCAATGATTTCACTCATATGAGGAGCATAAGAACAAAGAAAAAAACTGAAGGAACAAAACAGCAGCAGACTCACAGAACCCAAGAACGGACTAATAGTTACCAAAGGGAAAGGGACTGGGGAAGATGGGTGGGAGGAGAGGGATAAAGGGGAAAAAGGGGCATTACGATTAGCAGATGTAATGTTAGGGGGGCATGGGGAGGGCTGTACAACTCAGAGAAGACAAGTAGTGATTCTATAGCATCTCACTACGCTGATGGACAGTGACTGTAATGGGGTTGGTGGGGGTTACCTGATGAGGGGGGTAGTTTAATAACCATAATATTGCACATGTATTTGTGGTTTAATGATATCAAAGTAAATTATAAAAAAAAACTATAGCTGCATGCAACATGATGGATATCAATCATATAGTGTTGAGCAAAGAAAAAAAAAAGACCCTAAAAGAACATACTATTTGATTTCATTTATATTAAGTGCAGAATGGACAAAACTAATCAATGATGTTAGGAGTTAGGATAATCATTAACTTTGGAGAAAGAGGATAGTATAGTGATGGGGTGGAACTTGTGAATGCTAGTTCTATCAAACTGGGTTCTGGTAATTTTAGTGTATTCACTTTGCAATAATTCATCATGTTCAATTATGATTTGCAACCTTTTCTGTATGCATGTTTACTTCAATAGAAAAGTGAAAAGATAGGAAAAGAAATGAAGAACTAAATGTTGAGTATTTATAGAGTAGTCAGATAAAGGTGGTCCTCTATGAGGGCCACTCTGCAGGCAAGGCAAATGATTTTTCTTGGTAATATTTATGTGGATTAAACAGTTTCAGAAAGTCTCTAGTATAAAGAGATCTTCTCTGCAAGGTAGGTACAGATAAATTATGGATTATTTTTCACAAGATCTGAGAGAAAGATGAGATCTAAAAGAAAATAAAAGAAAACATCGAACAATACATTACAGAAAGCTTTTTGCACCATCCTAGAGGTAATGTGGTTAGGGCTTTTCTCCATTTCACTTCCTAATGATTTTAGAAACCAGTGAAACATTGCCAGTGGAACTATTTACTCATTTAAGCATATCGGCAATTCAGAGGTTTATCAAGACCTGAGGAAAGCAGGTCTGTTACATAAGAGAAAATATCTTTGTTTTCCATAAACATCTCCAAAGGACCAAAATAATATTCAACTCAACAACTATGTAAGTACCCTAACTATAATTAGCACTGTGTCAGGTATTGTGGAAGAAAACAAGAAAGAGGCAGATTTCTGAGGAGCTTTAATATAATGACACAAGATTTATTAAACACAACTGTAATAACAACTAGAGAATGATTCCCAGACAGGATATGTTGAGTGGGTTGCAGGAAGAGTTGGTGAGAGAGAAAAAGGAATAGGTATAATGGATCCAGGTGATCAAAAGACTTGAATGTCACACTGAAAAGTCCAGATTTGAAAATCTATACAAAACTATTTTTTCTAGATCCCATGCCCTAAAAATACTCTTGGATTTAATGATTATTAGTCATTATCTTGATCGACCAGCTTTACTAAGTAATTTAAAATCTGGATACATTAATGTTCTATCTAATTAAACCAAGAAATGTTTTGTGGAAAGTCAAACTAGGAACATATTACAAATATCCCCAACAGTCCCAAATAAATTATTTTTAATCTTCCCATACATATTTTTCTAAACACTTCTTAAACCTTAGAGTTTTGGTTTAGATCGCCTATAGGGGCAATCACTGGAATGAGGTAATACTTTTATTTTCGTCCCTCCCAGGATAATCTTCCAACCATTAAAAGATACCTAATACTTAATACAGTGTCTGGCTCATAGAAGACTTTCTATTTATTGAACTAGATTGTTAAATTATACCAATATATTAACCTTACTCATATCTCTCATAGTGCGGTTGATTTTGATCATATCCTTCCCTCAACACCTTTCTTTCCAGACTGAAAAAAGCAACTAAAAAGTCTCTGTATCCTTTGGTAATTTAATTGGGTTTCTGGGAACTTTTACCAGCTGTTAGGTTTTTCTTGAGGATCAGCCACCAGAATTTCCTATATAATTGTGGATGCAAATCCACTTTGGTCTTTTACATGGAAAAGATAAAAGTTTTGTTCTGTCATTATTTTCAACACACTTCCTCATGACAACTACCATATTCTTGGCTTTGAGGACCACAATCACAAATGGGCCAACTTCTTCACAGAATGATTAACAGTGATTTTAATTTTTTTAATCTAATAATCATATTGTGTATTATCTAACTTATAAACTGATGAGATATATCTAGCTCTTGAGATCATCTCCAGTGAATATCCAGATAAATCTACAGGTACTTGGTTACTACAGCTTAAGGAAATACAGTTATGATTCCAGAAGGTCTGAAGTGACCCTTTTTCTCATCAGTAATGTGTTTCCACTGGGAAGGCTTTTCTAAAAATTTCCTTGGAGAACTTTGCTGATCTCTCTGCTATGTATCTTGACTGCCCTAATTTCATTCTCTATCCTCTTTTAAAATTTTTTAAATTAAGGGATGATATACATACATCTTTGGTGGTTTCTAGATCCCTTCCTTGAGTCATAACTGAGCCCGTTATCTCTTAAGCATGGATAGGTTTGCATGACCTGATACAATTATGTGCCTCTGACTGTTAAGCCCACTTGGTGTCACAAGATCTTGCTGCAATGTATTCTTACCAGTTTGCCTTCACTCCTTGCAAATAAACTGGTAAGAAACCTGAATGTTCTGTCCTTTGAAGGGTGTGTATTTCTATCTTTCTTCCTCTCCATCTAATAATTGCTGTAACAGCAGCTGTTTGTGTTGAAAAGCTAAAATATAAAAATATGACCTATGTGGCCAAATCCCACAAGGCTGTTTACTTCCTTATTTATGAATCAGAATCTGTCAGCACAACTTGGAATTTTGACTGTCAACAGATATTGCAATTAAATGTCCCTGCAAAGCCAGCAGAGGGTGCACCAGGGCACCAGAAATTTCACCCAAGATGTAGCAGTATCAATTTAACCCTACTAGCAATCAACTTTCCTTTTTTTTTTTTTTTTTTTCTGTCTATACTAAAACTAATATCCTAAAGATAAACTTCAGTTGAGTCTGGGCTAAAATTCCTTCAAAGCATACTCTAGTGCTCCTGAAAGTGAAGTTCAGGAAATATAAGGAATACATGGCTAAACTTAGTCTGGCCAAAATAAAGGTGGAGTATAAGAAAATTATGCAGATCTGAGTCCCCTACTTTGTAAAAATTCTGCTATAGAGCTCTACCCCTCTACTCCCCAAACGGGCTCCAGGAGGTAGTATGCTATGGGGAATGGGCACTGAACTGGGAGTCAAGAAAACAGCTTCCATTCTAATTTTGACTGTAGTTGTATGATCTTGGACAAGTCACTTCCCCCTCAGGGCCTAGGTGTTCTCCAAGGGGCTCAAACAAAATGGACTCATGTGGCCCCTCACAATTCTTAAATTCTGACTCCAGCTGATCTCAGCAATTGTAAAGAGCCAGTATGCTTGCTTCTACTGCTCAAAAAAATTAAAACAGTAAGAATAAAGGACAGAAGATAGGGAGCCGTATTTAAAGCTAGACAGTAAAGTGTCATGAAAGGACTGGCAGCCAAATGCCATCATAGACGTGTGAGAGTTGCATACCATCACAGAAGCCCTAGAGTATAGCTGTCCTGCTAATCCTCTATAAACATGGGTCTGTCTATTCTGAACACCAAAAAGCCTTGGCCACCATTTGACTAAGGAAGTTCAATTCCTTCATCTTTTCACAGAATATCAGTGTTCAGCTGCTTAGTGTATCTACTGGGCATTGTGGAGGCGGGGGTGGGTAGATAAAGGGAGCCAGAATCCTAGGTAATTATCATTTAGCTACAGTGTTTAAAGTTTCAAGTATGAGAAACATGTCTACTGATTCTCTTCTTTGATAAGCTGTTATATAGGTTGGAGTATGGTAGCAAGACATTTTAAGGCTCAGGGCAACTTTACAATGCACAATGTAGAAAATGTGTCAGTCCTAACATTACAGTATTACCATGAATGTGAGGCCAGCTTTGGATGGATGATCAAAATACCACAAATAATGTTTACAGAGTACGACAATGGCTCTGGATGTGGTTATAAATATAGAAGGCTTGTGTCCCTCACCTCAAGGAACTTATTTGCATGACTTGTCCCTTTCCCCCAGAGGAACAAATTCATTATTATTCTTTAACCATCTCAAAGGATTCTTGGATGCTTCTCTTAAGGCTCAAGTAAGACAAAATATGGCAGTCAAGAGAATACTTAAGTACACTAAGTTTACCTGAATAAAGAGCTGAAGAAGTAGAAAACAAACACCAAAGCTAATTGTTTGCTAACAAGGGCACAAACACCATGACGATTGCAAAAAACTGCCCTTGAGAGATTACTCTTGAGTAATTATTCTATGAGAACATTCCTGTTCTCAAGCTTGCAGTAGTAAATGACACTTCACACCCACTCTGCCCAGCCTACCTTCCAAAAAGAATCAGAACCAGCAAAGAGTGAGTTTTATTTCCATAGATTTTTGAAATTGCTGTTCAGAAGTTGTCTAGCAAGACGGCATATTGCTATCATAATTCCTCAGGGGTGCTGATCCTCACTAGAACACGGAGGACAATCAGTCTCAAATTGCAGGTAAGCGTTAACAAGCTCAGGTTCTGGCCAACGCACAAGGACCCGCGCTGAAAATACGATTAAGAGTTCTTTCAACAGGCGTGGAGCAGTTATTACAGCTGTTTACAGCTCCAACTCCAAAGGGGAGCCTGCTAGTGCTAGCATCAGCTCTGGACGCGAAAAAAACAAGCACCGAGGGCAGGGAATCTCACCAGGAGCAGAAGGGCCAAGCTGCTGGCGGGAGTGCCGCCAACTTTTCCCGAGACAGCCCGTAGCCGGGGGCGGCGGGCGCGGGCCAGAGTTCCCAAGTCCAGGGGTCCCAAGAAAGTCTGGGCCAGCTGGACCAGGGATTGAAGACAACCTGCCCCGGGCGACCTCCCTCTCCTCTGCTAGCTTACCCCCTCCTGGTCCTATCTGTCCTCCAGCTAGGCTCGAGGTGGCAGAGTCCTTCCCAGGGCCCTGTGGGGGAGGCACCCGCCCAGCCCACAGGGGAGGGGGCCTCGCCGCCCCCGCCGCCCCTACTAGGAGACTCACCTGGTGTCCGTCTTGGGAGTCTGGGGGGAGTGTGGTTTCTCCCGGTACCAGCGGCTGCTGCTGAGATGACTGCTGCCCGAAGTGGCGGGTGATGGAACCGTCAGTGTCGAGGCCCCCGGGGTTGCTCAAGATGCCATAGGTGCCAGGGGTGCCGGGGCCGCCAAGGCGGGACTCGGCTCCCCGTTCCCGCCGCAACTCGGAGCGCAACTCTAGGTAGCAGCACAACGTCAGCAGGTGGAGGGCCAGCGAGAGGCCAAAGAAACCCAGGAAGAGCCGGCAGCTGTTCCCTTCGCCCGCCCGGGCAGGGCCCCCACGACAGCCGCAGCCCTGGCTGCCCCGCTCCCGCGGCGTTGCGGCGGGCAGGGGCTCCCTGCGCTCTACCTCGGGGTAGCCCATGGCCTCCGGAGACACCCTCTCTCTGAGGCCCAGGAGCCGCCGCTTCTGCCTCAGCTGCTGTTAACCCCTGACAGGCGGCTACTGTTCTGCCATCGGCTGGGGGCTGCGGGGACCCGCTCCTGCGCTGCAGAGGCTGGGCGGGATAGAGCAGGGAGCAGCCGCATGTGCAGCCTCACTCCTAAGGGTGGGAAAGGGAGGAGGAGGGGCAGGAGACAGGGTCTGCTCTGCCCTCCTAGGGAATGAGGGAGGAGGCCCGGGCCAACCCCGCCTCATCCCTCAAGCGGCTGCTGGAACGCCCAACCACCGGGCCCGCCAAGCCTCGGGCCCCGCCCCCTTCCTTCCACCCTGGGCCTCCAGCCGCGGGGCGGGGCCTGGAGGGTGTGTGGGTTGGCCTCTGCCTGGCGGCCCCACCCCGTTCTTCCCGCTTGCCCCGTTCCAGTTGGTGACTGCCGCTGTCGCTCATCCATAGACTCGCCCCAATTTAACCCTTTAGCGCGGGTACGGCAGGGGGGTAGGGAAGAGGAGAGACTGAGAAGAATTTGGGAACCTTGGAAGGAAAGTAGAGCAAAGAAAAGGAGACAGAAGCTAGTATTAATAAAAATGTTTGCAATTAACTGCAGTTGTTAATAACATCATCCAGTACTTATCTGTTGCTTCTAATCTTCAAAGCGTTTAACAGACTTTAACCTAATTAAAACAGTTCTGGGTTTGGAATGAAACTGTGCCTGCTATGTTTGCAATCCAATGGCGCGCCAAAAGAAAAGGAGACCCAGGAGCCTGAAAGCCAAAGGGAGTGAGAATGGGGTGAGACTGAGGCAACCCTGCTCCTGAAGTGAGTCTGAGGCCTCCATCTAAGTAGCCAAGAAGCCCACCTGTTCCAGGTTGCCCCACTCAGGGTAAAACAGTCCCCTGGGATTTCTTGATCTATTAGTTAATTCAACAAATATGTGCTGATTCCTTTACAGTGTAGAAAGTGCTGTATGAGAGAATCCACAGCCAGTGTAGCTTCTCTTCTTCCACCACAGCAAAGGATTTGAGTGGAGAACATGTGCCTTCAATGAGCAAATGGAGAAACTGAGGGCCAGAACAAGGTGGATTTTTCCAGGAGGTCCACAGAATGGCCATATAATATTGGCATCTCTACTCCTCCCCTCCTCTCCCTGGAGTAGTCCCTGGGGGAAGTTCAACAAGTCAGCCAAATGTTCCAGATGTACTTTGCTGCAACTGCAGCATCTTCAAACAGCTGCACCAATCAGAAAAATGTTCAGAGTAAAAAAACAAAAACAAAAATGGCAACTGTCAGAACAATAGATCCTGAAATGAAGGATGGGAAGGATTAGTTGAGTCACAATGACAAAAGTTACTAGTCTGAATTTACTGAGAGCTAAGTGACAACAGCAGAAGAAATATGTCTGCTTCTTGGTCTCTATGCACTCCCATTCCCATGTTATGAATAATTAACAGTTTTACTGACTTGAGGGGGTTAGGCCTAAGACCTAGGCTGGTGGAAAAGAAAAAATATAGGGTGATATAGAAAAGAAGGCAAAAGATAAGAACAACTAAAATAAAGCATATAGTGGGGAGGTCAGACTAGGGAGCATAGAGGTCATAAGCCTTAAATATATTAGCCACAGCCAACCTTTCTTCCATATACTTTGTGAATGGTTTCAGTGCTTCAGAAACATCTTTGTGTCCCCTAATTGACCCTTACCCATGAAATAGAAAGTTTGCAAAGAATATCATCTTCATGCAGATAATAAAAAAGGGTATTTAACAGCTAATCTCAAGTCCTGCTTGTTCAGTCTAGAAATTCTAGATGGTAGGGGAACTGCCAGGCTGATTTACCTTAATTATCACAGCCAAGGATCATTAAAGTATTAGAATAGGAGTCAGTGAACCTACCCTGTCACTGGTTTGCTGGGTGTAAGTCCAGGGAAAGGAAATTCTGGGGCAAAATACCTGTAAAAACCGAAATCAGTCAAAGGGAGAAATAAAGTTTAAAACCCGTTTATTGCCTGCAAACTGCAGTCTAGGGCTGTCTTTCTCCTCTGCTCCGGAAGAAGCCAAAACCGACCCTCCCCTCACCTCTCAGGTACAGATAACCCCTCCTTGTCCAGGTAATTATCCATTGATATGGAGATGAACTTCTCTCCAACCCTGAGGAATGATGCATATGCACTAAAGCCATACTTCTTTCCACCTCTGAACGCCTATTGATATGCAGATGTACTAAAGCCAGGTGAGGTATTCTGGAAATGCTACAATTTTACCCACACTGGGTCACTCTGAGCAAGTCACTGTGTATTTTGAGACCTTAGTTTCTCCAGTTGTAAAATGAGGAGTTTGAACTTGAATCGCTATAGCATTGTGTTTTATCTGTGCTGTCACCAGCTATTTGACTTGGTTGCTTACACAGCTCAAAGCGGTTGTGCCTTCTTCCCCTAAAGTGAAAAGGGAACATACAGCAGCCATCTCCTGGTAGTGGTGGTAGTGCTCAGGGGCCTAGTGGTCTCAGTTTACCATATTCTACCAGGCTTTTAACAGCTTGACTGAGACCCTGGGTTGTTACCATTGCCTCAGAAGCCCTGCAAGTTGTATCTGACCTGGACATCACTTAGGTTCCTCAGAGGAAGAACATATGGCTTCATATGCAGTAGAAATGTTGGAATGGGGCAATCCAGTGAGGAATGCACATGGTTATTTTTTAAAAATGTTTTGAAGTATTTCTTTAGTTAGCTTCTATGTTTCTATAAGAACTCCATCCCCAACAGCACAGGTCACAAAATGACAGCCTGCAGGCCATATCAAGCAAACAGATGTGTTTGCTGCAATGTTGGCTAAACCTTTGAGCTAAAACAATTTAATTGCCAACACTTAGAAATCAGGAGATTTCACATAAAAAATCCAGATTTCCTGCTTCTCTTTAAAATATCAGAAAATCTGCTAACACGGGATCCACATTCCCATATGGCTACAGTCAGCTAGAACTTCCCCCATGACCAAGTGTGAGCAATCAAGTTCCACAGTCATCCTACCTCCTTCTTCTAGTCTCCATTACTATCCTTATCACTCATTTTCCTTACCTGTCTGGCCCCATGTACTCAACAAGATATGAAAAATATCAGCTCCTTAGCATGACGTATAATCTGCCTCTGCAACCTTCTCTTCCACCATCCTACAAGGAATCCATACTAAATTCATTACTCTTGTCACACTTCTGTGCCTTTGTGAAAACTGGTTTCTTTGCCACGAATGCCCCCATCTTGGACACCTGATAAGTTCTTCAAGAACCAAATCCTGTTCTCTCTGGCTCCACAACTCACTCCAAACAGATTTTCCATTATGCTTTCCCTGTACCCTGAGCATCTCTCAATGGTATTGATGCCGGGGTTCTTGTTCACGAAGCCGAAGAATGAGCTTAGCAAACAGACAAGGTAGGAGAGCAAGGTACAGGCTTTTATTTAGAAATAAAGTGATAGGACAGAGCTCCCGGCTCACGCCAGGAGGGGACAAGAGAGTCCAGTGTGCTGCGTTGCCTAGGGGTTTTATAGGCAGATGAGGATTTTTTCAAGAACATGAAAAAAATGTTTAGGGGTGCAGACCTGCTAAGTGGTGTCTGAACACCCAGAATTAACACAAGGAATTTCTCGCCCCATCTCTCTCTGGGATACTGGCGTTTTGGTCTAGGGGCATATCAAAAGGCGGCCTGCCCAGCCCCCAAGGTGGGCTGAGGTATTGTCTGTTTGCTAAAGAGTAAGTTAAGAATCCTGCTTCCCAAACTTCCTGGGTGTTAAAATGCCATCTTATCTTTAAGGTGGAATCTTCCCTGCCTTTTACTATGTTGTTTACAGCTGGGTCTGCATGCTAAATTAGTTGCCTGGTTTGCAAAACCACCTCATCAGATCTGAAAGAGGAAAGACAGCACAGAGGCCTGGACCTTTTAGCATGCTAAAGTGAATCTTACAAATGATTAGCATAATAAAAACATGGGGTACTCTTCTTTATCTGGGGAACACCAACTGATCTTACTGAAGAATGACTCTAGAGCTTAATGTTTAACAGAGTTTTGGTAGGGGGTTTCCTTGCATGTAGTTACATTGCTCCGACTGCAAATATTCTGCCTTGCTTTTTCCGGAGGCCCTCCCCCTACTATAACTACACCCACAGTCCCTGTCTCAGTATCATTTACCACATTGTATTTTTTTGCAAATATTTTCTCACCACTAAACTGTGAGCTCCTTGATGGTAAGAACCACATTCTTTAAATTTTGGTAGTCTCAATACTTAGCATAACACCTACCACAAAATAGGCCTCAGTATTGTTTGTCAAATGAATGGGGCATGAAGTCAGCCTCTGTAACCTAGAATTCCAAGAAGGGAAATGGGCTAAGATATGCCTATCAGTACCACTATTACACACTGTGTGCAGAGCTAAATAACACATTATGGAAAATTATAAAAGAAATTGAAGCGAATGACAATTGTGCAATTATCCTCTTATTGTGTTGTGGAGTTATGGATAATCCAGAAGAGTAAATAATCTAGAAATTCAAATAAAATTGGTTTGTAGTACTTCATTGGCTTTCTGTCACATCAAGTTTCCCTTCCTAATTTTGTCTTTCTGGACCTAATATTTAAATAATATTAGCTGACAATACCTGAATAATAAATATTTAAAATAAATTGACAACCTCTGGTGGAATATGAAAAGGAGTTGGGCAGGACTGGTTTTTTTTAAATACCTCTTAGTTCCAGTTAAGCCACAGAACAAATCATTGATATAGAGATCACAATGTTGTTAGTCTGACCCACTTAGTGATAAGCAGATAGATAGTCAGGAGAACATGGGCTTAGGACTTGGATCCTGGTTTGAATCCCAGTGTATTCACTTACTAGCTACATGAATTAGGACAAGTAATTTTTGCCTATCTTGCAGAGCCTTAGTTTTATCATCTGTAAAATGGAGATGACAGCATATGCTTTGTAAGATAGCTGTACTTAAGCAGATGCTATATGTCAAAGTGTCTGGCACATAATAAATGCACAGTAAATGTTAGTCCTTGCTGTCTAAGAGACTTCCATCAAAAAGAGATGAGAGGAAAAACATATAACAGCACTTCAGAATATGAGAGAAATGAAAAAAAGCACCGAATTCTTGGCCCTTGCCAAATGCCTACTCCATTTTTTCATTCTTAAAGTCTGAGATAGAGCCCTTATGTTCTCACCACCCTCTCCTGAATTCAACCTGTGTTGAATTCCTCCTCTCTCCATTTCCACTTAGATGTCTTATAGACATCTTAAATTCAATATGACCAAAACCAAAGTTCTTCTCTCCTGTGCTCATCTCTTGGTCTGCATCTCAGCAGATCACAAGTCCGTCCTACCATTAATCAAGACAAACCTTTGAGGTCACCCTTGAATCCTCTCTTTTTTGAACACCCCACATCCAATCTGTCAGCGAATGCTATAAATTCTGCCTTTAAAATATTCCTAGAGCCTGACCACTTCTGACCAATTCCTTGTTGCCACCCTAATACAAGCCTCCATGCTCTCTCACTGCATTACTAAGTTAGCCTTCTCCCAGGTCTCCATGATTTTTGCTTTTGTCCTTGCCACCCTACAGTCTATTCTGCACCTTGTACTCAGAGGTTTTCTGTTAGGATGTTAAATCAGATCCTATCACTCCTCTGATCCAAATCTCACAATGGCTCCCCACCTCCTGCAGAATCCATCCTTGGCCTACAAGCCCTACATGATCTGATTGCTGGCCACCTCCTGGGTTACTTTCCTACTATTATTCTCCTTGCACTCTTCTCCCAACACATTTACCTCTTTGCTGTCCCTTGAACTTGCAAAGCATGCTCCCACTTAAGGGTCTTTTAACTTGTATTAATTTGTGCTTGGAATGTTATTCTCCCAGATAGCCACATGGCTTCTCTCTCATTTCCTCCAGGTCTCTTCTTAGATTGTCACCTTATCAGAGAACCTTTCCTTGACCAATTTCCCATCATTCACTGTCTTCTTTTTCTGCTGTTTTTATTCTTAGCACTGATCACCATCTGACATTTTATATAGACATACCTTGTTTAATTTCACTTCACTTTATTGTGCTTTGCAGATAACTGTTTTTTTACAAATTGAAGGTTTGTGGCAACCCTGCATCAAGCAATTCTATCAACATTTTTTCAACAGCAATTGTTCACTTTCTGTCTCTGTGTCACATTTTGGTAATTCTCACAATATTTCAGACTTTCTCACTATTATTCTATTTGTTATGGTGATCTGTGATCAGTGATCTTTGATATACTATTGTAATTGTTTTGGGGTGCATTGGATCATGCCCAATATAAAATGATGAACTTAATTAACAAATGTGTGTTTTGACTACTCCACCACCAGCCATTCCCCCATCTCTCTCACTCTCCTCAGGTCTCCCTAATCTCTGGCACACAATATTGAAATTAAGTCAGTTAATAACCCTATAGTGGCCTCTAAGTGTTTAAGTGAAAGGAAGAGTTGCACACCTCTCACTTTAAATCAAAAGCTAGCAATGATTAACTTTGGTGAGTAAGGTATGTCAAAAGCCAAGAGAGGCTGAAAGCTAGGCCTGTTGTGCCAAAGCAGTTAGCCAACTGATGAATGCAAAGGAAAGTTCTTGAAGGAAATGAAAAGTCCTCCTCCTGTGAACACAGACATGGTAAGAAAGCAAAACAGACTTACTGCTGATATGGAGAAAGTTTTAGTGGTCTGGATAGATCAAACCAGCTACAACATTCCCTTAAACCAAAGCCTAATCCTGAGCAAGGTCCTAACTCTCTTCAATTCTAGGAAGGCTGAGAGAGGTTAAGGAAGCTGAAGAAGGAGAGTCTGAAACTAACAGAGGTTGGCTCATGAGGCTTAAGGAAAGAACCCATTTACATAACTAAAAATGCAAGGTGAAATAGCAGGTATTGATGTAGAAGCTGCAGCAAGTTATCCAGAAGGTATAGCTAAGATAATTAATGAAGGTGGCTTCATGAGATGCCAGATTTTCAATGAAGATGAAACAGCCTTCTGTTGGAAGAAGATGCCATACAGGACTCTCATAGGCAGAGAGAACTCAACACCTGGCTTCAAAGCTTCCAAGGACAGGCCAACTCTCTTGTTAAGGGCTAATGCATCTGGTGACTTTAAGCTGAAGCTAATGCTCATTTGCCATCCTGAAAATGCTAGGGCCCTTAAGAATTATGCTAACTCTACTCTGCCTGTGCTCTATAAATGGAATAACACAGGCTGGATAACAGCACATCTGTTTACAACATGGTTTACTGAATAGAGTTTAAGCCCCGTGTTGAGAACTACTGATGAGGAAAAAGATTCCTTTCCAAAAATGCTCACTGCATTACACCTGGTCATCCAAGAGCTCTGACAGAGATGTACAGTGAGATTAATGTTGTTTCAAGCCTTCTCACACAACATCCATTCTGAAACCCATGGATCAAAGGGTAATTTTGACTTTCAAGGCTTATTATTTGAGAAATACATTTTGTAAGGCCATAGCCACCACAGATAGTGATTCCTCTTACATATCTGGGCAAAAGAAATTGAAAACCTTCCAGAAAGGATTCATCCCTCTAGATGCCATTAACAACATTTATGATTCATGGGAAGAGAGATTACAAGCCTACTGAATGACTTTGAAGGTTTCAAGACTCCGGTGGAGGAAACAAGTGCAGATGTGGTAAGGATAACAATAGAACTAGAATTAGAAGTGGAGCCTGAAGTTGTGACTGAATTGATGCAATCTCATGATCAAGGTTTAATGGATGAGGAGTTGCTTCTTATGGATGAGCAAAGAAAGTGATTTCTTGAGATGGAATCTATTCCTGGTGAATATGCTGTCAGGATTGTTGCAATAACAATGAAGGATTTAGAATGTACATAAACTGAGTTGATAAAGCAGCAGCAGGGTATGAGAAGATTGACTACAATGTTGAGAGAAGTTCTACTGTAGGTAAAATGCTATCCAACAACATCACATGCTACAGAGAAATCATTCATGAAAGGAAGAGTCAATCAATGTGGCAACCTCACTGCTGTCTTATTTTAAGAAATTGCCCCAACTACCCCAACCTTCAGCAACCATCACCCTGATCAGTCAGCCATCAGCATCAAGGTAACACCCTCCACCAGCAAAAAGATTATGAATCGCTGAAAGCTGAGATGATGGTTAGAACTTTTTAGCAATAAAGTATTTTTAATTAATGTATATATATTGTGTTTTTAGACAAAAGACTATTGTACACATAATAGACATAACATAACTTATATGCATTGGGAATATTGTAAACATAATTTATATGCATTGGGAATCCAAAAAATTCATTTGACTCACTTTATTGCTATATTTGTTTTATTTGGGTGGTCTGCAATCAAACTATGTGTTGTTGTGTGACTCCCCTGCAGCCACACCAGAATATCAGTTCCATGAGGGCAGAGATTTTTGTCTGTTTTTTTTCACTAATATCTACCAGACCAATACCTGACACATAATAGACTCAGTAAATGATGTTGGAATGATTAAATTTCTCCCTTTGTAGAGGAAGAGGAAAGAAAGGAGGACTGGTCAGATGTATTACCGGAGAGGCAAGGACTTTTCTTACAACATGTAAAGCAGAAAGGAACAGCTCTCTCTTTTTACATGAGGTTAGTATTATGAACAATTCACAGATGAGGAAACTGAAGCATTTAACAGAGAAGTTAAATGACTGGTCCAGATTCACATAACAACTAAGTGATAGAGTCTGAATTCAAGTCTGGGTCTGCCTGGCTTATAAATTCCATTCTCAACTTTACTCCCAACTACTGGCAGATAAATCTCAAATTCAGCTTCACAGAGCTCAACAAGCAGAGGCTGTGGGATTCCTGGAGTGGCAGAGTGATAAACCAGCTGGAAGCCAGAGTTTCTTCTCTCATCAGCCTGGCTGCTGCTGCCACCACTGAAGGCTACTGTGCATACCATGAGTAGACGAATGTGCTTAAATCTGGGTCCCATCAGGTCATTCTCCTGTACAGTAACCCTTACTGACTTCCCATTGATTACAGAACAGTAACTTAACTCCCTAGCCTGGCACCCAAAGCCCTCCAATCTGGCCCTAAACTACCACTTCAGCTGTGCTGTTGTTTGGCCTCAACAAAATTCTGCTTCTGCATAATTGTAGCTCTCATTGTCCAGGAAGAAACATCTATATTCCTGCCTCTTTGCCTTTTACTGATGCTACTACCCTTCCTCTTTCCAATACCCTGTCCCTTTCCCTTTGCCTATTTAAAATCAGCACAATCTTCCAGGCCCAGCTCAAGTTGCCCCTCCTGAGCCTTATTGCCCATAGTGCTCCCCACCAGGACACTCTGCCTACACAACTTCTCTGGCACTCAGAATATGCCACTCATAAACATTAATTCTTTCCCCCTATTCTGTGTGAGCATCTTATTTCCCCCAGATTGTAGCCAATGCTTTTCAAAGGGTGGGACCCTGTCTTAACTCCACAGGGCCTACCTCAGTTAGATGCTTCCCAAATCTCTGTTAATGAATTAAAGACTGCAGATATGAATCTCAAGCAGGATTTTGAAGGCAGAAGAGTTTGATGGACAGAAGACGACTGCTCTAGATGGAAGGCAAAGTAAAATAAAATGCTGAGCATATTTAGTATTTGGAAACAATTTGTAAAATGTACACTAAAAGAGGAGAATAGCACCAGACCTCTAACTTGCTAGAGGAAATGACTGTGTCCATGGCTGGCATGGAAATGTTTGCAGAAATTCATGAAGCAATGGCGAGATAAAAATTCTTCTTGCTGCAAGGGAGCAAGATGGCACAACATTAACATGGAATATTCATTTTTGCAATAAAGTCTTTGGCTACTCACGGGTGGTTGAGCATATGGGAAGGCTCTCACTTCAGGAGAAGAATTTTTCATTCAAAAATAGGAAACCTTGTTGCTGGCAGAATGTCATTTGCATCTATCCCCTGCAATGTGTGTCATCCCTACCATCCAGGCCACCAAGTAGGCTACAAACAGACCGTCTATTCTGCAGAACCATTGCTACATGATGCATCAGGACTCTGGTGAAATCACAGATCCAGTTTTTGGCAGAGTGGGGCTTTAAGAGGGTCTTTGGCAGTGAGTGTCTTTATGGGTTCTCACATCCTTCAAACAACTATGCATGTTAGATAAAGTGGCCATTTGCCTTCATGTAACAGGGGAGGAAACTGAAGCCCAGAGAACTAGAATGACTTACCCAAGGTCACACAGTCAGGGTATCTGACTCACTCTAGGGTTCTTTTTCTTACTAAACTGTCATATTTGTCCACCACACTATGTCTGCTAGTTGATCTGGCCAGAGTTTATTGACTGTATTTGTAATATGTATTTCCTGGTCAGGAGAGTTAGGGAACAGATTTTGGGAGCCGAGCCCAAGAGAGACCCCTTTGACCCCTGCTTATCTGATCGGGGCTCTGTGATAAGCAGCCTGAGGCAGCACTTGGAAGACTCTAGAGTTATGTTTTCCAAACCTGCACCAGCTTCCCCCATCCACTGGGTTATATTGAGGGAGTAGTGTTGGCTTTGGGTGGTTTAAGTATTACATCTATTTAACAAATATCATAGAGTGCCTGCTATGTGCCAGGCACTATTCAAAGTGCTGGGGATACACCAGTGAACAAAGTAAAGAATTAATACAATCTACAATTAAAACACCTGTTTTGAAAAATAAGAACTCTGTTTTTCACAAACACAGTATAACAACAAAATGCCTTTAAACGGCCTTATCCCTCCTCCCACTACACCTTCGAGCTGGGCCAGACTCGTAGGCACACTCCTAGGGTTTGGGAAGTACCATGTCCTAACAGTTTTGGAGTCTCCAAACACTGAACAAAAGGTACACATTACCCCTATTCAAAGGCTCTCCTCTAAATAACTCAGGAAAACTAGCAAATGCAGCCCTGGGCTAAGAAATGCTAAATAAAGAGACTATTGTTGGAATTTAAGCTCCCCTATTCTCTGCTTAGCACACTGAGTAAAAGCCCAGGAAAGGAATGTACAAGGTAACAGTCTGGCTCCTGGAAGGATGGGAAGCATGCAACCGTAGGTAGGTCCAAGATGAACTGTCAGTGCCTGTGGCTAAGCTCCAGGTTTAACTTGAGACTTAGGGAATCAATGTCTAGTAATAGACGTGTGTGTGTGTGTGATTTGTAAGACAAGGTATTGGAGGATGCTTTGTAAAATGGAAAGTGCTACGCAAGTGTAAGATATTAAGATAATAGCTATGTTGTATTGAGTACCTAGTATGTACGAGACAATGTGCTAGGCAAAATTACACGTTTATCTCATTAAATCTTCAGGAACAATTTTTTGAGGCAAATCATTTTCCTACATGTTTAAAAAAACCCTTGCCCACAGAAAAGTGAAGTAACATGCCTAACATCCCCTAGCTAGTAAATGGTAGTGTTAGGATTCAAATCCAGGTTTGTCCTGATTGAAAAGCCCACATTCTTTTCATTATGCCATGATGAACAATTTATTATGCACACTCAGAAACCCAAGAAATAAGAAGTTTTCAGTAATTTTCAATCTGGAATTTATTAGAAGTTAGATGGTAGTATCCTTTTCTCATCACAGTATGATCTTACAATGTAATGGGAAGATGTGATAATGCAGCCAAGCCAAATTAGATCTTGAAAACAACTAAGAAAATTCTGGAAGGAAATAGAGACCCAGGGAATTATATGAGAAAGCACCAAGGAGAAATGGTGGTGTGTCCGATGATAGAGGGAGAGGGGTCTTCAAGGTGTTACTGCAAAGGAATAGTCTCAGGGAAAACTTCACAGAAGGCCTTGTACTGATTCTTTCATTTATCCATTTGTAACTTCATTTTTTTATCTCTTCAGTTTTCAAAGAGTTACTGAGCAGTGGCTGTAGGCACTCACAGCTCACAGAACTTCCATGAACTGTGTGAACTAATGAATGAACACTCAGGAGGCTGAATCTAGCAGGCCACAGTCCTGAAGCAGTCCTGACCACCATCTTAACCTTTCTTTTCATACAAATTCAACTCAGTCAATCTAGGGATTTTGTTTTTCTTGTGGAAACCTATTTCCAATTAACCCTAGGAATACAGGTTTTGCTTAGCTGAAATGTGCTTTTTAGCAATGGCCACTGAAGAATAAGTTTCCACAAACTGACTCCTTTGTGAGGAGTCTGGAAGCTAAGATTTACCTAGAAACAGAAAGTGGGATCCACAGAAGGAAGAGTTGAGACATCAAGCCCATGCCTGAGGGAAAGAAACTGCCCTTAGGAATGTGCCAAATTGGGAAAGGAGACTGGCCTCTGAAAGGGAAGGAGGTGGTAGCCTAGAGAAGTTATATGACCTAAGGGTCACTACTACCCACCAGACCTTGGGCCCTTGGGCCCAAAGGGCTTAGCCCTGCAAGATCGAGTGTGATACCCCTAGTTTAGCAGAGCTCCACTTGATTTAATCCCCACAGTTCCAAAAGTCACAGCCATTTTCTTTTCTCAGCCTCTACCACCAACTCAAGAGGTCAAAATTTAGAAGGCCCTTTGGAGACCATCTAGTCCAACCCATCACTTTTCAGAAGAAGAAAACGAAAGCCTGGAAAGGCCAACAGTCATGCCCTTCAAGTTAATGAATTAACAAGACGAGAATCAACTGCTCCTCCCTCCTTTCCTTGCAAGCCACTAGTTTATGTATCTATACCTGACCATCTTGAAGCATTTTCAAAACACATGAATTACTTTTGTTTTACTACTGAGCCAGAAGCATGAAACAAGAAATTGACTAGAAATCACTGACCTTGCTTCTGACTCCTAGTCCTACTCCCCAACAAACACCAATAATTTTCCTAGTTTGTACTTTGCTTTGAGATCTTCCTCCATTTTATCCAGTCTCATTCCTGTATTCAACCACCTAAGTGCAAATCCTAATCTTACTTTGGCAGTTTCATAACCCCACCACCAAAAAGAGCTCTGTGCAACTGATATTGATGCTTTGATTAGTAATATTTATTCCTGAAGAAGCAGCTGCCAAGATTTCCCTTAAATGCATTTTTTAAGTTTTGAAATTTGAGGGAAAAATAAAAAGTTTCTACATAAAACTGAGACAGGGACCGTGGGTGTAGTCAGAGTAGGGTGAGGGCCTCTGTAAAAAGCAGGGCAGGATATTTACAGTCAGAGCAATATAACAATGGGCAAAGAAGTCCCTTTTGAAACTCTGTGTCAAGCATTATGCAAAGTCAAGGTCACACTAATTTTCTAGGATCAAGATACCAGACTAAGAATATAGACATCTGCAGTGAGGTCAGTTAAAGGTCAAAGGGTCAGGAGCAACTTGGCCTAGAATGCTTAAATGTTTCACAAATAAAGAAGGGTATCTCAGTATAACCCGTGACTTCACTGTAAACAGCCCTAGCAAGCAGAGAACAGCCCAGCCCACCTTGAGGGAGGGCAGGTGGTACAAGTCCACACCCCTAAGCCTTTTTTTCATGTTCTCGAGAAATCCTCCTTTGCCTATAAAACCCCCTAGATAACACACCACCCTGAGCTCTCTTGTGCCCTCCTGGCATGAGCCGGGAGCTCTTTCCTCTCACTTTATTTCTAAATAAAAGCCTGTACCTTGCTCTCCTACCTTGGGTGTTTGCTAAGCTCATTCTTCTGCTTCGTGAACAAGAACCCATTCTTCTGCTTCGTGAACAAGAACCCGGCATCAAAACTCTCTTTTTGGAAAGGTCAAAACTCACTGGCAAACTACCACTTGACTTATGAGAAGCCCCAGCCTTTAAGGGGGTAGGTGGTCAGACCTATTCTGGACAAGTCAGGGAGCTTCTTTCTGTAGATTCTGATGGGGCCAAAAACTTTCTGTCAAAGTAAATTGCTTCTTTGTCTTTTGGGGAAGCTGGAGAACAAGTCTGAGAGGAGCTGGCCGAGGAAGCATGGCTAGAAGTTAGAGCTAATATAATTGTTGTTTTGAATTCTTTTCCTTAAAAAATAGTTAAATTGAAAATATCATGGTGAACTGAGCTGAATCTTTGCAGTTCAGACAAAAAGGCAAAAGCAGAGGCCCATTTGGGCTTGTAAGCCCTTATGAAAAGACAAGCTCATGTTAAAGGATAATTTTTTAAAGGTAAAATCATGACTTTCCTGCAAATATAAAACATATGTCAAAATTTTATTTAACTCATTAATTAATGAGGGAAGCATTAAGATGTTGCAACAAGTTCAAAGAGAATTCAAAGGATGTAGATTCCCATAGGCAATTAGGAATGCTGGAATGAATTCCCAAACAGATGCAAAACTGGTCAATATCCACAGGACAATTACCAATTGCACTGCACCAGACAAAACTCATCTGCTATAGATAAGAATATTTGCATTGCTCTTGGTTTTCTACAATTTATCCAGTTGTTAAATAGTTCAAAGCTAATGAAAGGTACATCACAAAGAAGAGTGCACAAGTCGGGACACCCAGTGATCTTTTTATCCATTCAAAGTCTTTCACAAATTTCCTTGACACTAGAAAGAACTATTGCAATCAGATTGCTTTAAGGTCAGCAGGCCGCATAACCCTTGAGGCCCTGGTAAGGAGGCAGCCAGGGGGATGGCCTAAGAAAACTTTCAGAAGTGTAATTCGACACTTAAAAGAGAATTAGCATCCAAGATAAAGAAACTAAGGGTGGCTTTTCCAAAGTAGCTCGCAAATCTGACAAGTGGCGAGATTCACCCAAGAGACTGAAAGCAGCTGGTGATGGCTTGAGACGGTCTGTGTAAAGGAAAACACATGTCTCCCTTTGCTACCCTGTCTTGTAGGATATCTGGTTGATATACAACACCTTGATTCTTGCCTAGCAACAGAGTACAAGTAAATACAGTCCCTATGAGCAGGACCACTGGGAAACTTCAGGAACACATTAGGGAGGATTGTGAAGAATTCTGCCAATTTTTCTAGCACTTCACATATTGTGTAACTGATTTTCTATTAAGTGCCTGCACACCTTTAGGTTTTATGTATGCCTGAAAACCAGTAGAAATCCAGAAATCAAAAGCCAGCCGGTGTATTTTCATTGGTGGTTTGTCAGTAAGATAATCATTCAAAAGGAAAAAACTGTATATACAAATACATTTTACTTGTCATTATGCATAATCTCAAAAACTGGTAATGGCCAAATGTCCAACAAAATCAGGGTAATTAAGTGAATTCAGACCCACAGATTGAATAGAATATTACATAGGCAATAAAAACTTTAATTCTGGACTACAATAAACACAGAAAAGCCTAAACACAATAACATCAAGACATCAAAAGACAAAAATAGAATATACAGTTGTATAGACATTTTCGCTATGACTCTATCAAAACATATCTGTAGAAGCAATTGTGCTTGGTGATTGGATTACAGGTAAACATGATTTCTTTTTTTTCTATTTATAGAGTACAGTTTCTAAAATAAGTTGAAAATAAATTTAAAGCACATAAATAAATGAAACAAGCACTGGCCTAACACCTAGGAGCCTAATATCAGAATCTCAGGGCTGCACTTCCAGATCCATCAGCTCCTGCCATCTGATTCTAATCCTGCAGTAGGGAAAGGGAGAAAAATGGGGTGTTTCTAAAGGAGAGGTACCCAAGAAAATGTGCCTGTGACAGCCAATTTATTGCTGCTGAATGCCTTTACTTACTGTACTCAAGAAGTTGAGCATTCCAACAGATTAGGTTCCCCTCCACGCCTCCATTTCAACTTATTTAACAATAGAAAACCTTTGTTTTCAGCAACTGTGAAAGTATTTCTTTTCCAGAGGACATAACAGTTACTTTTTATTTATTAAATGTTTATTTAAATAGATGCTTTAACTATAATAAAGAACATTTTAATATCATAACATTTATAATTCCATCACGTGAACAGTTTTCCCTTTCTGAATGTTGTCTCCAATGAACATAAATGATTTTACATATTGCAATTAGGGTATACATGCCATTTGGAATTCTATGTTTTCTCTTGCCATTGTGTTATGGAAAATACTGAAAAAACCTGGACTGGATCACTGACGGAAGAACCAAGTGGCACTCGGAGGTCTTGGAGTGTTGAGGCTTTATTTCACACCGGTGGGCTCAGAGGGGAGTAATCTCCCAAGGTCTGAGCCCTGAGCACAAGCAAGGGGAGCAATTTATATTATTTCGATATGTGGCATTTTGGCATGCGCAGGGCAACAGAGGAGCCTGGAGAGGGGAGGAGGGAGCTGGGAGGGCTTTGCCAACTGGAGGAAAAAAGCCATTTGCCGACCTTGAGGGCTGTGTTGAATATTTTCCTTATCACTCCCCCCTCTGATGCCCCTTTAAACACTTCGTTTTAGGGGGCATCATCTTTTTGGTTCATGATGGGGCTATAATGGCTTGTATTTACACTTTTAATTGCTTTGAGCTAGGACTTTTTTCCTTGTGACTTTTTCGTTAAAGACTTGAGTACTTTGTGAAGAACACAAATGATTACGTTTTTACGCATTTGTCTGTATGGGCCTCGTGTGTACACATTGAAATGAGTCCTTCAGACTCTTGATAAGCCTGTGCTTAACAAAAATAGTGTTTTTCAGTCCTAATTTATTTTTATGCAGCTGAGCATTACACTCAGGCTGGTTTATTTGAGTGTGAGAGGACAGAGCCTAAGGGTGTAGGGCCACTGAGGGCAGCTCCCTTGGGTGATGACCATGCACTTTATAACTTTTGTACAGTTAAACATTATAGATTGGTACTTTGGAAATGCAGGCTGAGACTTGAGTTCAGCGAGGAGAGACAGATAAGCACAGCAAAACAATTTAACAATTACCCAATAGACAATAGAAAGGGCAACTTTTTGAGGAACAGTTTAGTCAGAGGGGGCAGCAGCAGAGAGTTTAATGCCCAGGATGAGAGATTCCATTCCAGCGAGGTCCAGGATCCATGGTGTGCAGGTGTTCATTAGGCAGAGGGTAATCGTCAGATGCAGAGGTGGAGAGGATTCTGGAGGTCTGGCTGGGCCTTCTACTGATGTATTTCTTTGTCCGGAGTATGGGCTCTTTTTACTCTGGAATGATGGACTCACAGAGTGATGCCTGTAACTTTGAGGGCAGTAGGAGTGGTTAGAACAACAATGTGGGGCTCAGTCTACTGAGGTTTGAGGGGGTACCTTTTTAATTTTTGACTCAGACTGAGTCCCCAGCCTGGAAGGAATGTACTGGGGTCTCTAAGGAGATCAGGGCTCTTTCTATGGCATATTGCTGCAGCTTAGGTTGGCTCTTAAGGCTTGGAGCTGGTCTCTTACTCTCTTATTTCTTATCTGGGGTAGGTTCCCTAGGAGGCTTCCTAGACAGGGGGGAGGGTGTCTATACTCTAATTCAAAAGGGAAAAAGCCTTGAGTCCCAGGTGTGCAGCGAGCATGCAGGACAGCCAGAGGCAGTAGGTCTGGCCACGGGAGGCCAGTTTTTTGACAAAACTTAGCTGGGGTTCCCTTGAGGGTGAGATTCATTTGCTCTACTTTCCCTGAACTCTGTGGCCTGTATGCAGTGTGGAGTTTCCAAGTAATGTTGAGGGATTTAGTTAAAA
The DNA here is from genome assembly GCA_029783875.1 of Phataginus tricuspis. Classification (NCBI taxonomy): domain Eukaryota; kingdom Metazoa; phylum Chordata; class Mammalia; order Pholidota; family Manidae; genus Phataginus; species Phataginus tricuspis. The sequence goes on along the minus strand of JAQQAC010016209.1, from coordinate 52,742,682 downwards.
TCTGTACTGCATCTGTTACAAAGGCAGGTTAGTATTGCTTTTTGAGGAGGGCTTCTAGTGCAGTTTTTCTTAGGTGGGTGAGCTGATGGGATTTGCTGACTAGACGCCTTCCAGTTGCAGTTGGGACAAAGATGTGTCTGTCAGGCAGCAACCATCATTTTTTTTTGCGGGGGTGGCTCCTTCAGCCATGGCCCAGTCTTTCTCTTTTTCAGTGTACTTGGGTGGATTGGGTGGAGGGGCTTCCACTGGGGGCGTTAGGGCCATGGGGAGGGAAGGAGCTTTATCTGTTTTTATTGGTCACTGTTTTAGCTGCCTTATCTGCCAGCTGGTTCCCCTGTGTTATAGGGTTGTTTTCTTTTTTTGGTGTTCTTTGCAATGCAGAACTGCTACTTTTTCTGGGAGCTGGACAGCCTTGAGGAGTTTTAGTATTGTGACAGCTGAGAGTTTGAGAGGAATCGGTGTCCCTGTATATTTAAGAGGGACACAACAGTGTGGGGGACCTTGACATTTATTTTTTATCTCAGGGTAAGTTAATCTACTTTTTAATGAAAAGAACTGTGGCTGCCAGTGTCCTGAGGCAGGGTGGCCATCCTGTCTCAATCGGGTTTAGTTTTTTTTTTTCTTCTGACAGGTATGCAACCGGCCACTGCCAGGGCATAGCAGTTTATGTGAGAACTTTGAGGGCTACTTTTTTCATGTATGAAGAGACTGAAGGGCTTTTTTGTCTCTGGCAGGCCTAGGGTTGGTGCCTGTTCTGAGCAGCTTATATTTCTAGGAAGGTGGCTCTTGCCTCTCCTGTCTAGACAGGGGGTTCTCGGTATGGCCCCCCAGGAGGCTGTAGAGGGGTTTTGCCATTGCCGAGAATCTGGGAATCCAGATTTTACAGAACCCAGCAGCCTCTAGGAATTCTCGCATGCTCCCCTCAGCCGGGGCTGGGGCAAGGAGTCAATGACCTTTTTCCTCTCTGGCTCTCGTGCCCTTTCTCCCTGGGTGAGGAGGAAGCCCAAGTACCAGACTACTGCTGGTAGATTTGTGCTTTTTTTTTCTATGAGGCTCAGTACCCTGAGTCTGACAGGAGCTGCAGGAGGGCCCTTGTGCCTTCCACACAATTTTCCAGGGTGTCACTGGCAAGGAGGAGGCCATCTACATACTGGAGAAGGGTGCAGTGTGTAGCTTCCCTAGGAAAGATGGCAAGGTCTGCAGCCAGTGCCTCTCCAAAGAGAGTGGGTGAGTTCTTGAACCCTTGTGGGAGCCGTGTCCAGGTTAACTGCATCTGCCGCCCTGTGTCTGGTTCAGTCCATCAAAGGCAAACAAGAGCTGGCTTTGAGGGGCAAGCTGGAGGCAGAAAAAGGCATCCTTTAAGTCTAGGCGAGTGAACCATTTAGCAGAGTCCAGGATCTGGCTGAGGATGGTGTACGGGCTTGGGACCACTGGGTGTAAAGAAACAGTCACTTTGTTAAAGGCTTGCAGGTCTTGAACAGGCCGGTACTCTCCTCCTGGCTTTTTGACTGATAGAAGTGGAGTGTTCCAGGGTGCCTGACACTCGATTAGAATTCCTGCCTCTCTGAGTCTAATCAGGTGTTCCTGGATGCCTGTCTCACCTCTTGTGAGAGGGGGTACTGCTGCTGTCTTTGTGGCTGGGCTCCCGGAGTCAATTTTACAATGACAGGGGTTCGGTTATGAGCAAGTCCAGGTGGGCTGTCTTCAGCCCATACTGAGGGGAAGGCAGCTCTGAATTCAGGTGGGCTACTTAAGAGGGTCTGGGCACAGAATAGCCTCCACTCCTCTTCCCTGGGTGTAGTTATTGCCAGTACAAGGGACCCTGGCTTTTCATGGCCAGGGTTTATTTTGAGGCTGGTGCATCCAGTTGGTTCAAAAGTTATTTGGGCTCTGAGCTTTGAGAGTTTATCTCAGCTGAGGAGGGGAACGGGGCACTCCAGCAGGTAGAGAAACTTATGTCGGGCCTTGTGCCCACCAAGTTCACATGGGCGGGCTTGACAAAAGTGCTGCTGGACTGCTTACGTCCCAGTGGCTCTGAGAATAGTTGCAGTCTTTTTACTGAAGGGAGTTACAGGGAGGGTGACTGCAGAGTGTTCTGCCCCTGTGTCAACCATAAAAGTCGTCTGTTATCCCCCCACTTTCATCTGACTATGGGCTCATGGGGGCCAAGCGTGAGAGAGCCTGGTCCTTGTCAATCTGAGTCTGTTCCTGCCGGACTAATGAGCCTTTCCCTGTGAGTCTCCTCCCGGCAGTGACTGGGCCGCGGGGCTTTGCCTCAGTTGGGGCATTTGTACTTCCAGTGCCCCTGCTCTTCACAGTAAGCACACTGTTCCCTGGTTGGGGGCGTCCTAGGCTCCCCCCTCTTGGCAGCAGGCTTTTCTCTGCCTTTTGGTCATCTCTCTTTCTTTTAGGGCAGCTGCCAGGAAGCTGGCCTTTTTCTTCATTTTTCTTTCAGCCTCTCTGTCGGCCTGACCTTCTCTGTTTAGATATACTTTGTTGGCAATTTTAATCAGTTGAATGATATTTATCCCAGCAAAGTCTTCAAGTTTTTTGGAGCTTTTGTCTGATGTCTGGGGTGGCTTGAGCTATGAATGGGGTGCTGACCATTTGTTGGCTCCTGGGTGACTCAGGATTGAAGGGGGTGTAGATGCGATAAGCTTCACACAGTTTTTCATAATAATCCCCAGGAGACTCTCCTGGTTGCTGAGTGACTGAAGATACTTTGGTCATATTCATAGGCTTTTTGGGCCTGGCTTTGATCCCCTGGAGGAGGGCGTCCTGATATTGGCGGATCTGGTGCTGTTCCTTGGGGGTGGTGAAGTCCCACTCGGGGCAGTCCTAAGGGATAGCGATTTCAGCCCATGCACCCCGATCAAGGACCCCGGCTGCCTCCTCTCTTCTATTGTGAACAGGGTGTAGAGAAGCTGTTGGCAGTCTTTCCAGATTGGACTATGGGTTTGGAAAAGAGATTTCCTGAGATCAACCAGGGCTTGTGGCTTTTCTGACAGGGTGTCAGCTGTGGAGAAGGGTTGATAGTAAAACATGGGCTGGCTGGGCTGGATGAGCCCGTATTTATTATGTCTTTCAGGCTCCCGCATTTCTTGCACTGGCATCTGAAGGTCCCCTGCTCCTGGCCGAGGGTCCAGTCTGGCTGCTGGTGCAGGGGAGAGTGGGTTCACTGGTTCTGGAGTTGGCAGGGAGGCTGACGGTGGGAGGTGTCTGGGACTGGGAGCTGGGTGCTGACAGTCTTGGGGGCACATAAGGTGGGGATAATATTGGCTCTTCCTCTGGGTCTCCAGCAAGAATTTGCAGAGGCTCAGGCTTCTGCTGATTCTTTGCAGGCTTCTTTGTTGAGGCAACTAAGACCCTACCCTGTCCCTGCCTGCTGCAAGCGAATCGCACCCAAGGGGGAAGAGTCTGGGCAACTCCTAACGAGAAGTTCAAGTATGGGAACTGACTAGCATGACCTGGATCTCTAGGGATGACCTGCCAGGCTCAGTGGATTGTTGGGACATCTAGGGTTCCTTCTGGAGGACACCCTAGACTAAAGGCGGGCAATACAGATTCACACAGGGTTTTCAACCAGCCAGGAGTTAATTTTACTCTGTAGTGTTCTGAAAAGCCCTTCCTGAAATTCTTGATCATAGTGTCAAGGATTGTGGGTTTACTGTGCCCTGACCCCATGACATGTCCATGGACGGTGCCCGACAACAGACAAGGGAGGAGTGCCTCCTCTAGAGAGGAGACCAGTCAGATGCCCGTCCATTCGTGCTCCTTGCGGAGACTTTGGTCAGCCTTGACTAAGGTGCACCCGTATAAGTCCTGGGCCAGGTCAGCCGAAGCTGAATCACTGATATGTCGTGATGGCTGAGTGCGAATGCGGATGAGGGCCCACTCAGATTCCGTAGCGCAGGCTGTGAAATCACAGATTCAGTGCAGACTGAATGACTTCAGGCGCCCTGCACACTCACTCACACACACACACACAGACCAGAGTTTAAACATTCCCCCCCAGGAATGTCTACCTGTGAGACTTCTTAGAAGTCTCCAGGAGGTGATCAGGCTCCCCTTCCACCCCAACGGGTGGGACTGGCTGGGTCAGATGCCCGGGGGCCTTACCGGATTCGACGTTGGAACCAGGTCCTCACCTGCCAAGCCTCCTTGACTCTGGCGGGAACAGCGGAGCAGGGCTGGCCCAGGGCACGCCTTCTGCATTGTGATCTCCTGTTCCATCACCCCCCACTGTTGCCCCAAACAGGTGGCAACAATGGGCCAGCGCGGTTGGGTTTCCTGGTCAGGGAACCAAATGTTATGGAAAATACTGAAAAAACCTGGACTGGATCACTGACGGAAGAACCAAGTGGCACTCGGAGGTCTTGGAGTGTTGAGGCTTTATTTCACACCGGTGGGCTCAGAGGGGAGGAATCTCCCAAGGTCTGAGCCCTGAGCACAAGCAAGGGGAGCAATTTATATTATTTCGATATGTGGCATTTCGGCCTGCGCAGGGCAAAAGAGGAGCCTGGAGGAGGGGAGGAAGGAGCTGGGAGGGCTTTGCCAACTGGAGGAAAAAAGCAGTTTGCTGACCTTGATGGCTGCGTTGAATATTTTCCTTATCAATTATATTATAAGTATGTTTTCATTTTTATAGTCTTCATAGTTATCACTTTAATGACTGCATCGCATTCCCTACTGTGATGGATCATTTACTAAACTGGGTCCCTGTGATGCCAGGATTCTTGGTCACGAAGCCAAAGAATGAGCTTCACAAACACTCAAGGTAGGAGAGCAAGGTACAGGCTTTTATTTAGAGATAAAGTGAAAGCACAGAGCTCCCGGCTCATGCTACGAGGGGACAAGAGAGTCCGGGGTGGTGCATTGTCTAGGGGTTTTAAAGGCAGATGAGGATTTTTTGAGAACATAAAAAAAGCTTAGGGGTGTGGACTTATTAAGTGGTCCTAGGATATTTACAAGTAACTTGATAAAAATAACTTCCTGCTCTGTTGATTTCTCCCTGAGATACCAGCATCTAGGTCTGGGGCATATGAAACAAGGCCACCTGCTCAGCCCCCAAGGTGGGCTGAGGTATTGTTTGCTAAAGAGTAAGTTAAGGCCAATCTTATCTTTAAGGTGGAATCCTTCTTGCCTTTTACTGTGTTATGGCTGGGCTTGCATGCTAAATTAGTTTGCCTAGTTTGCAAAATCGCTTCATCAGATCTGAAGGAGGAAAGACAGCACATAGGCCTGGGCCTTTTAGTATGCTAAAGTGAATCTTACACATGATTATAAATGATTAGCATAAAATAAACATGTGCTACTCTTCTTTGTCTGGGGTATATTAACTGATCTCACTGAAGAATGACCCTAGAGCTCAATGTTTAACACAGAGTTTTGGCAGGGGGTTTCCTTGCATGTAGTTACATTGCTCTGACTGCAAATATCCAGCCTTGCTTTTTCCAGAGGCCCTCACACTACTCTGACTACACCCACGATATCTGTCTCATCTGGTGTTGTTCACGCTAGGTTTTTCCAATTTTTTGCTAGCCTCCATTTCATTCTAATGAAAAGAAAGAAGCTCTTTTTAAGGGGTATCATCTAGCTGATTAAGGTTAAAGGCTTCCAACAGTTTTTTGAAAGCCTATATTGGCTTTCCAATATTCTAGACCAGAGATTGTCCATTAAGATGAATGTCAGAGACAAGTAGTGATTCTCATCTCACTACGCTGATGGACAGTGACTGTAATAGGGTTGGTGGGGGGGACCTGATGAAGGGGGTAGTTTAATCACCACAATATTGCTCATGTAATTGTAGGTTAATGATACTAAAATAAAATAAATTGTAAAAAAAAAAAAGATTAATGTCAGAGAAAGGATAAGGCAAAACCCAGCAGCAGCTTTATTCCAGCTCCTGGCTAGGCAGGGCAGTGCCCCTCCCATGGGAAAGATCAGAAGGAAAGCATTAAACTTGTTTTCTTGGGCTGGACAGGGGTTCAGGTAGACCTAGAGTTATATCCCAGCTCTAGCTCTTACTAGTTGCATAACTGGCACACCTTTCCTAAACTGGGCCTCAGCCCCTCACCTGTAAATGAGGAACTGGGCTAGATGGTCTTTGAGGTCCTGTCTCATTCTGAGATGCTATGCCTCTAGTATTCTGTTGGTCAGCACTGAACTCTTATTGACTTCCTGTCACCAGGCCAAACATTATACACTTCCATAGCCCCTGATCCACTTTTGTCTCCTGATGATATTGAGTCCCTGCTGATCTCTTGGATTTCTAGCCACCTATTAGAAAGTACCATGTGGAGGTACTTGCTACTATTTTACATCTAACACCATCTCTTATATCTGAGAGATTAGGAAGAAACCCTAACATATACATAACATTTCTTCATTCCCAAAGCTAAGAGGTAAGTCCTTTTCCCCATAGGCTAAATCACCATCCCTTAACTGGATAACTGCAACAACTTTCTAACTGGCCTTCCTACTTTCTTCAGTACTTTGTTTATATACCTGTGCGCATGATCAACTTGCACATAACATATGAAGCAGATCATGATACTGATATCCTCTGCTTCAAATGTCTTCTATTGCCCCTCCCTTCAACCCCACACAACTTCTGTTACTTCAGGGCTGTTGTATGTGCTGTTCCTTCTGCCTTGACTGCCCATGAGTCTCCCTTACCCCTCCATCCCATCTTTCTACATGAGAGTGTATAGCTTCTTCCATCTCATCCTTCAGCTCTCACCCTATAGAGGTCTCCTCAGATCACCCTATCAAAAAGGGATCCATTCATGTTGTTCTCTATCATAGCACTCTGTTAATTTCTTTCAGAGCACTTCTCAAAATTGGTAATTTAAATGATTTGTTTGCTTTTTGGTTTACTGTCAGTCTCCTTCTCTGGACTGTAAGTTCTATGAAGGTGGAGACCATTTTTATTTTGCCTGTTGTTGTATAGTCCAGAGCCTGGAACAGTGCTTGACATATAGTAGACCCTCAATAAATATATGTCAAATAATTAATTTAATGAATGACTTGTTATGATTATTTTTTTTTCTGAATGTTTCCTAAGTATGTAAAATATGTCAGACACTTTTATAGCAATTACACCATTTCATTTTTTGGAGGTGTTTGATGCAGATTTTTTAAATTAAACTTTTAATTTTGAGACAGTTGCAGATTTACATGTAGTTGTAAAAATAATGCAGAAAGATCTCATTAACGCTTCTCGCAGTTTCTCCCAATGGTAATGTCCTGGAAAACCATGGAACACTATTAAAACCTTGATATTGACATTGACATAATCCACCAAATTATTTCCAGGTTTAGTTGGACTCAGTTTTGTCTGTGTGTGTCTATTTACTTCTATGCAATTTTATCACATGGGTAGGTTCTTGTGTTTCCCAACAAAGTCAAGATACAGAACAGTTTCATCACTATAAGGATCTCTCATGCTGCCCCTTTAAAACTACATCATCTTCCCACAAGCCCTCTCCACAATCCCATCCCAAATCCCTGGCAACCAAAAATCTGTTCTCCACTTCTATAGTTTTTTCATTTCAGGAATAGTATTATGTCATTTCAAGAAACAGAATCAGACAGCATATAACCTTGCAGGGTTAGCTGTTCACTCAGGATCATTACCTGGAATTTATCCAAGTTGTTGTGTGTATCAATAGTTCACTTTTTTTTATTCCTGAGTAGCATTCCATGGTATGGATTACCATAGTTTGTTTAATTATTCATCTGAATACTATACTATCTGGGTTGTTGAAGGCTATCTGGGTTGTTTCCAGTTTTTGACTGTTATGAATAAAGCTGCTATGAACACTCATGTACAGGGTGTTTAAAAATTATATAATTGACATACAACACTGTATTAGTTTTATATAATATAAAGATTTTATATAATATAATGATTTAGCATATGTATATTTTGTGAAGTAATTACCACAATAAGTCTAGTTAATATCAATCACCACATAGTTACAATTTTTTTTCTTGTGATAAGATCTACTTTCTT
>JAQQAC010016209.1:52706479-52719726 GCA_029783875.1 Phataginus tricuspis | reverse complement strand
CATTTGCAACAACATGGATGGAGCTAGAGGGTATTATGCTCAGTGAAATAAGCCAAGCCGAAAAAGACAAGTATCAAATGATTTCACTTATATGTGGAGTATAAGAACAAAGAAAAAAACTGAAGGAATAAAACAGCAGCAGACTCACAGAACCCAAGAATGGACTAATAGTTACCAAAGGGAAAGGGACTGGGGAAGATGGGTGGGAAGGGAGGGATAAGAGGGTAAAAGGGGCATTACGATTAGCAGATGTAAGGTAGGGGGGGCACGGGGAGGGCTGTACAACTCAGAGAGGACAAGTAGTGATTCTGTAGCATCTCACTACGCTGATGGACAGTGAGTGTAATGGGTTTGATCGGGGGGACCTGATGAAGGGGGTAGTTTAATCACCATAATATTGCACATGTAATTGTAGGTTAATGATACCAAAATAAATTGTAAAAAAAAAAAAAAAAAAAAGAAAGGGGCAGAGGACATGAATAAACACTTCTCTAAAGAAGAAATTCAGATGGCCAGCAGGCACATGAAAAGATGCTCCATACCACTAATCATCAGAGAAATGAAATTTAAAACCACAATGCGATATCACCTCACACCAGTGAAGATGGCCAACATCCAAAACACAAAGAACAATAAATGTTGGCGAGGATGTGGAGAAAAGGGAACCCTACTACACTGCTGGTGGGAATGCAACTTAGTTCAACCATTGTGGAAAGTAGTATGGAGGTTCCTCAAAAACTCAAAATAGAAATACCATTTGACCCGGGAATCCCACTCCTTGGAATTTACCCAAAGTATACAACTTCTCAGATTCAAAAAGGCATATGCACCCCTATCTTTATTGCAGCTCTTTTTACAATACCAAGAAATAGAAGCAACCTAAGTGTCCATCAGTAGATGAATGGATAAAGACGATGTGGTACATATACACAATGGAAAATTATTCAGCCAGCAAGAGAAAACAAATCCTACCATTTGCAGCAACATGGATGGAGCTAGAGGGTATTATGCTCAGTGAAATAAGCCAAGCCGAAAAAGACAAGAATCAAATGATTTCAGTCATATGTGGAGCATACGTGTAAAGAAAAACTGAAAGAACAAAACAGCAGCAGACTCACCAAACCCAAGAATGGACTAACAGCTACCATAGGGAAAGGGATTGGGGAGGATGGGTGGGAAGGGAAGGACTAGGGGGAAAAAGAGGCATTACGATTAGCAGGCAGAATGTAGGGGGGGCATGGGGAGGACTGTACAACTCAGAGAAGACAAGTAGTGAGTCTATATCATCTCAGTACGTTGATGGATAGTCCCTGTAATGGGGTAAGTGGGGGAGACCTGATGAAGTGGGGAGTTTAGTAACCATAATGTTGCACATGTAACTGATAGTAAAAAAAAAATTTGTAGTGATCAAAATAACGTTGTACTGGTATAAAAGCACACCACAAGACCAATGGAACAGAACTGAGAGCCCAGAAATAAACCCACATGGAAATTCAATTTTTTTGACTTTTTTTTTTTTACAATTTATTTTATTTTAGTATCATTAACCTACAATTACATGAGCAATATTGTGATGATTAAACTACCCCCTTCATCAGGTCCCCCCCATCAACCCTATTACAGTCACTGTCCATCAGTGTAGTGAGATGAGAATCACTACTTGTCTTCTCTGAGCTGTACAGTCCGCCCCGTGCCCCCCCACCCTATGTCTGCCAATCTTAATGCCCCTTTTACCCTCTTATCCCTCCCTTCCCGCCCTTCTTCCCCAGTCCCTTTCCCTTTGGTAACTATTAGTCCGTTCTTGGGTTCTGTGAGTCTGCTGCTGTTTTGTTCCTTCAGTTTTTTTTTTTTTCTTTGTTCTTATACTCCACATATGAGTGAGATCATTTGGTACTTGTCTTTTTCGGCCTGGCTTATTTCACTGAGCATAATACCCTCCAGCTCCATCCATGTTGTTGCAAATGGTAGGATTTGTTTTTTTCTTATGGCTGCATAATATTCCATTGTGTATATGTACCACATCTTCTTAATCCATTCATCTACTGATGGGCACTTAGGTTGCTTCCATTTCTTGGCTATTGTAAATAGTGCTGGAAATTCAATTTTGACAAAGGTGTCAAGAATACATAATGGGGAAAGGATAGTCTCTTCAATTAATGATGTTGGGAATACTGAATATCCACATGCAAAAGAATGAAATTGGACCCTTACCTTACACCATACACGACAGTTAACTAAAAATGGATTAAAGACTTAAATGTAAGGCCTGAAACCATAAAATGCCTTTAAGAAAATGTAGGGGAAAAGCTTCTTGACATTGTTTTTGGAAATGATTTTTTGGGAATGACAGCAAAAGCACAGAAAAAAAAGAAAGCAAAAATAAACAAGGGGGATTGCTTCAAACTAAAGAGTGTCTGCATAGCAACAGAAACAAAATTAAAAGGAAAACTACAGAATAGGAGAAAAGTGTATACCTGATAAGGGGTTAATATTCAAATATGTAAGGAACTTCCACAAATCAATAGCAAAAAAAAAAGAATAATAACCTGATTAAAAATGGGCAAAGAACCTGAATAGACATTTTCCCAAAACATACAAATGGCCAGAAGGCATATGAAAAGGTGCTCACCATCACTAATAATCATGGAAATATAAAATCAAAACCACCAAGATGCTTCTTTGCATATGTTAGGATGGCTATTATTAAAAGGAAAAGAGATAAGTTTTGACAAGGGTGTGGAGAAAAGGAAACACTTGTATACTATGGGTAAAGTGTTGGTACAGCCATTATGTAAAATAGTATGGAGGTTCCTCAAGAAATGAAAAATGGAACTACCATATGATCCAGCAATCGCACTCCTGGCTATGTATCTAAGGGAAATAAAAGCACTCTCTCGAAGAGAAATTTGCATTCCCATGTTCATTGTGGCATTATCCACAACACCAGGACATGGCAACAACACTGTGTCTGTCAACAGATGAGTGTATAAAGAAAACACAAGATTTTATATATATATAATTATTCAACCATATGAAGAAGGAAGTCCTGCCATTTGCAACAATATGGATGAACCTGGAAGACATTATGCTAAGTGAAATAAGCGAGACACAGAAAGACAGATGCTGTATGATCTCACTTATATATGGAATCTTAAAAATTCAAATTTATAGAAGCAGAGAGTAGAATGGTGTTTGGCGGGGCTGGGGGAGGGGGAAATGAGTACATGTTGGTCAAAGTACACAAAGCTTCAGATATAAGAAGAAGTTCTGGGCATCTAACGTATATCATGGTGACTACAGTTAATAATACTGTATTGTAAACTTGAAATTTTCTCAAAGAGTAAATCATAAGTGTCCTTACCACCAAAAAAACTGATAACTCTATGAAGTGATGGATATGTTAATTAGCTTGATTGTGGTACTCATTTCACAATGTACACATATATCAATTCATCACATTGTACACATTTAATATACATGATTTTTATTTGTCCAAAAAATCTGTTAAGAGATTTTTGTTTTCTTACCACAATAAAATTTAAAAAGAGAAATGTGAGCTCTAAAAGGTAGAAAAACTAATAAAATAACTAATAACTAATCATAATAATTAACAATTTCGAACATGTCAAAAATAATAAAGAATGGCATTGTTTAGAACAAATTAACATTAAAAATAGTAATCACAATTGGACTTTGCTATTTTCTCCAATCCAACATTCTCTGCCTTGTATTGGGGTGTTTTAACCATTTACATATAATGTGATTACTGATATAGTCAGCCTTAAATCTATCATCTTATTTGTTTTCTATTTGCTCCATCTAGTCTTTGTTTCCCCTTTACTCTTGTCCTGCCTTCTTTTGGATTGAGTATTTTTTAATTCCATTTAACCTCCTTTGCTAACTTATTTACTCTTTTGTCATTTTACTGGTTATATTAGGGTTTATAGTATACATTTTTAACATATCATAATCTGCCTTTAAGTGATGTTTTACCACTTCACAGATATTAGAAGAACCTTAAAATAGTACATTTTTATTTCTCTCCTTTTGACCTTTGTGCTATTGTCATACATTTCAAATATGTTATAAATCCCACAATACTTTATTATTTTTTGTTTAAACACTTACTTATCTTTTAAATAGAATTAAATTAGAAGAAGAAAGATTACATATTAATCCATTCAGTTACCATTTCCAGTGTCATCCATTCCTTTTGGTTCAGTGCATATTTCCATTTGGTATCATTTTCCTTCTTCCTAAAGGGCTTTCTTTAATATTTCTTGTGTGCGCCTGCTGCAGGTAAGTTAGTCTGGCTTTGTATGTCTGAAGTCTTTATGTCATCATCATTTTTGAAAGATATTTTCATCAGGAAAATATTTCTAGATTGACAGTTTTTCTTTCTTTCAGTCATGTAAAGATATTGCTCCTTTGTCTACTTGCTTGCATTTTTATGATAATAAGTCTGTATCATTCTTTGCTCCTTTGAATGTAATATATCTTTTTTCCTCTGGCTGTTATTAACATTTTCCTCTGCATTTAATGTGTTTATTTTCTCCCTCTGGCTGCTTTTATATTTTCTTTTTATTACTGGTTTTGAGCAAGTTGATTATGATGGGTCTCGTCTTAGTTTCCTTCATATTTCTTGAGGTCCTGTGAGCTTCTTTAATCTGTGGGTTTATGTTTTTTCACCAAATTTAGAAAATATTGGCCATTATTTTTGCAAATATTTTTCTGTGCCTCTCCCATTCCCCACTTTTAGGGACTCCAATAATACATGTATTACATTGTCTTAAGTTGTCCCAGAGCTCACTAATGCTCTCTTAACTTTTTAAAATTCTCTTTTCTTTATGTGTTTAAATTTGGATAGTTTCTATTGCTATGCCTTCAGGTTCACTGTTTTTTTTTTCACTAATGTCTAATTTGTTAATCCCATCCAGTGTATTTTTCATCTCACACTTCATAGTTTTCCTCTCTAGAAGTTTAATTAGGGTCTTTTTAAATATCTTCTATATGTCTAGTTAATTCTTTAAACACACATAAAATATAGTCATAGTAAATGCTTTTATGTGTCTTTCTCTGCTAATTGCAATATCAGTGTCAGTTCTGGGCTGGTTCAGTTGATTGATTATTCTCCTCGTTATGGGTTGTGTTTTCCTGCTTGCTTGTATGCCCAGTAAGTTTTCACTAGGTGCCAGATATTTTGAACTTCATATTGTGAATTCCATTGTTGTCTGCTGGATATTTTTGCATTCTTGTAAGTCTTCTTGAAGTTTGCTCTTGGATGCAGTTATTTTATTTGGAAAAAGTTTGACCCTTACAGGTCTTGCTTTTATGATTTGTTGTGTGAGTCTGGAATAGCAGTCATCTAGGGCTAATTATTTCCCATTTCTGAGATAAGACCTTCTTGAGTACTCTATTCAGTGCCTTATGAATTATGAGTTATTCCATTCTGGCTAGTGGTAACAGGAAATATTCCTTTTGAATGGCTTTTCCTCTGGCTTTTGGTAGTTTCCTCACCAATACTCTGCTGAATACTCAAGGGAAAACCTCTGCAGATCTCCAGGGGCTCCTTTTTGCTCATCTCTCCACCTGCTGCCCTAAGGACATGATCCGGCACCTATGAGCTCTAGCCATCTTAGTCTCGCTAAACTTTCAGATCCATCTCCCAACTTGGAGTGTGCTGGGATCCACCTGGGGACACCCTCATTGTGTCATGACCTGAAACCTCTCTCATAGCAGTAAACTGGGCAATCTTAGGACTCATTTCATTTGTTTCCCATTTCTTAGGGAATACTAGTTTTTGCGGCCTGATAACTAGTGGCTGGAAAACCCTAGTTTCGTATATTTTGTCTAGATATTTTAGGGGCAGGGATGTTTCAAGTAGGAGAGTGAATTTATTACCTGTTACTCTGTCTTGGTTGGAAGCAGAAGTATTATCTTATTTAATACTTTTTATCCCAGAGCTCATTGAGCTATAATTCACTTACTACACAATTTATCTATTTAAAATGTACAAATAAATGGTTTTTAGTATATAACAGAGTTGTACAAACATTATAATCATCAATTTTAGAACATTTTGATTACCCTGAAAAGAAACCTCATACCCATTAGCAATCATTCTGCACTTTTCTCCAATCCCTCTCCCCAGCCCTAGGCAACCATTAATCTACTTCCTGTTTCTAAAATATGTGCTTATTTTGGCCATTTCATATAATTGAGTTCATACAATATGTGGTCCTTTGTGACTGGCTTTGTTACGTGGTATAATATTTTCAAAGTTCATCTGCTTTGTAACAGTACTTCATTATTTTTTTATTGCCAAATAATATTCCATTGCATGAATATACTACATAATTTATCAATTCACATAGATAGACATTTGGGTTGTTTGTACTTATAAGGCTATTATAAATATTCATGTGCAAAGTTTTGAATGCTCAGATGCTTTCATTTCTCCTGGGTACATACCTAGAAGTGGAATTGCTGGGTCACATTGTAACTCTATGCTAGCCTTTTGAGACTATCTAATTTTAATCCTCAAAATTCTGTAAGGAAGGTGTTATCAATCCCATTCTATAGAGGAGACATGGAAATTCAACCAGGTTATTTGTCCAAAGTCACACTACCAAAAAGTAACAGGATTCAAAACAAAGTTTTCTTGGGAAATAGTCACTTTCATTTACTATTGTCAAGAAAATAGATTGGTACGATTGTTTTGAAGAGCAATTTAGCATATAGGTTCAATTTTGTAAATGTTGACACCTATGACCCAACAGTTTTACAACAAGGAATTTATACAATAAAAATACTATATCTTTTACCAAAAAATGTGCTCCAAGATGTTTATTATCATTTCATTGTAATCAAAACAATTCAAATAAATGGTTGATGGTGACTGTACATCTACACAATGGAATACTATGCAACCATTAAAAAGAATGTGATAGATACTTGCTGATAGAGAAAATGCTCAATAAATAGTAAGATAAAGTCAAATAACAGGGTGATATGTACACTAGTGATCTCATTTGTGAGAGAAAACAAGAAAAACATATATGCTTATACACAGAAAATTACTGTAACACAAATAAAATATTACTTTATTTGAGAAATGGAAATGAGAGGTATTTTTATTTTTTACTTTATGCTTCTCTGTGTTTTTTTGCCTTTGTTCATGTGTTTGTATGACTTCTGTAAAAAGTTATTTAACAATAACAGGCATTCTGGCTTCAAATCCAGTGCTCTTTTTCATACACCATAAATATATTTCCATCTTTGTATCTACCACTAAAGTCCAGCATGCCTTACACATAACAAGCACTAAAATACTTGTTGGAAAACATTCATAAAGAGAAAGGATTTGTTCCCTTAAGAAAAGGCTAACTGGTGCCAAAAAGCAGGTTGTTAAAACAGTTGAGAACTTGTCTCAAGAAAGAAAACTCATTCAGTTGTAATATAAATTGATAAGATAGGGATTAGAGTAAGTTAGAAGTGGGAAGTCTGGTTGCCAGAGCAACCCCCTTCCTTATTGGAAGGAATCCTTTACTTGAGAGTTGTTGCTGATTCAGGCACTGCTGCCTCCATTGTCTTTATTTTCATTAACTTTGATCATCAGACAATGAGCAAGCAAACTAGAAGCAGTTCTGGGAGTCGGTGTCATAACCACAGCATCAGGCATGCTGGGACCTTGACGGGGAGAGAGGACAGAGTAGATTGGCAGGCAGCAATGAGGAGAAGGGCACCTCTGAAGTATAGGGCCCGACCTGAGAAGAGAGATGACCCAAAGTCCAAGTCACAGGGTCCAGGGGGTGGGGACCAACTCAGGTCTTATTTATACTGGTTTTGAGAGCCTATTTGGAGTCTGGGAACTAGGAACAGTAGTATTTGCATAGTGGTGAAAATCACAGAAATTTGAGTGGAAGTTTCTGGATTCCAGTGATTGAACTGGTTTGAAGAGGATTCAAGCCCACAGCTGGAGGGAGAATCATGACATGCTCCAGTTCCCCTCTTAACCTAGGGAAACAGATCAGGCAAGGTCTAATCTGGTGGGGTTGGGGTAGAGTTCAGACTAGCAACTGCCACAGAAGCTCCTAGAAATTCCATGAGAGTTAGGGTCTTATTCACAGCTGTACCCCCAACACCTAGCATAATTATTGACACAGGTATATATTCCATAAATATCTGTCAAATGAATGAAGCTCATTTTTTCAGACTAGGGCTTTCCTCAGATGCCCTAGTCCTTGGGGACCAAATCATGTCCTTAGGGCAGTAGGCTACTTCTGAACTTCAGCCACCAGGGAGAAGCTCCTGCCACGTTTTCAGGCTTGGTAGGAGCTGAGTGAGGCTGACCATGAAGGCTAACGCGCTTCAGTTTCTACAAATGGGCAGTCTCTACCAGGGAAAGACTGACAGCTAGAACCAGAAAGTCTCCTTTACTCAGATCTCCTTATGTCCTCAGAAAACACTTCTTTACCCACTATAGGTAAATTGTGCCTCAACACTCACCAAGTCATTCTCTATCCTATTATTCTATTTTAGTTTCTTCATTTGAAAATATATGAGGTATTTCCCTATGCATTCAGTGTCTGTGTCCTTCCACTAGAATATAAGTTCCACAGAAGCAGGGACATTGTGTCATTCATTACTGTATTTCTGACACCTAGAACAGTGCATGACAGCAGATATTCAATAAATATCTGTTGAAACAGGCTGGAGGAACCAGTATAATAAAGAGTTAAGTCTAAATGTAAGAAACACTTTCCACTTTCTCTCAGAGGAGAAATAAAAGGTCAAGTTTAATTTACACAGTAAATAAATAAGTTTAGTGACAAAGGTATGAGTTTATTCTTGTGTTTCTATCTCTTCCTACTTAACTCTAATCAGTATATAACTTTTTCTCATATATTGCTTATAGTGAGCAGATATTTCCTATTTTAACAGTTTCTTTTGAATGAGAAAAGCTGCCAAAGGAGCTCTTGTGCTCATCTATGACTACCTCTACCCATGCAAGAAGTGTTGTCTTCCATCTATAGTCGTCTATAGGTTAACAAAATCCTGAAGACAGTGGTTCAAGAGAATTCTAAGGACCCCCAACATCAGAATCACTTATCAAAAATCCTTATTTGTGGGCATATTTCTAGAATTATCAAATCATCATCTGAAGGACAACTCAGGAACCTACATTTTGAACAAGTTTCCAGGTGATTCTTGTCAAAAACTCTGAAGTGTTTGAAACTTTTTTCTCCACTTCCAAGTTAACAAGTTAGCCTGTCATGGTTTCATGGATGCTGGAGGAAGACATGAAATTACTGGTCAGAGACAGAAGGTGTTATTATTATTACTTTTCCTAAAAATAGTTATTATTGTTATTACTCAGAAACACTAGCAGCCAGAGTATTAGCATGTGTGTCAGTTTTCCATGCCCTAATTATCACAGGATGACATGAAGAGGGTGAAGTGATGCAAGCACATGCAGTGGGTTGTATTACTTAAAGAAAAACACCAAGCTTAGGGAATCTGAATTTCTAATAATGGGCAATAAGCATGCCTTACTCTAGATGGAGAGATTATCTTTATTATATGAGATGGGAATAAACCTGTCCTTTGTTCTGGGAGGAGATACTATCTATATCTTCCAAGGCTATTCACTGTGCAAACACCCTTGAAAAGATAGTCTAGAGCACAGGCAGTCAGTGTCTCTACTCACAATACATTCAGACGTCCATGAAGAATTATTTTCTGACAAATTTGATGACCACTCAAGTTTGGGGATCATTGCTCCAGAAAGACAGAACCATACCTGCAGAACTATTTTTGCACACCCAACCCTGCTAGGTGTTGTCATATATTCTACCCTTTCTCTGCTCCTGTTGGCTCGACCTAACCTCCTCTAGCACTGTTTCCTTAGGCTGTGCTGTTCCCTTCAAGGTAATCATATGTTCTGAAAAACAGACCCCAAGCTAGCTCAGAGGCACTAGGGGCTCCCACTAAAGGGTTTGTTTGAAAAAGTAGGGAAGTACCTGGAAGGACGGCACATAGTAGTGAAAAAGAGCTTAAGTATTTATTTGTTAAGTGAACAAATATTTATTGAACACCTACTATGTCCTAGCACTATGTTAGGCACTGTAGCTGGTAAGGTTCATTCATCTAACACATATTTTGGGAGTGCCTATTATGTGCCAGGTACAAGTCAGAGTAAACTTTAAATAAGAAGATTGTCATTCTCCTTGAGGAGGTTAATAAAGGAGACAGCTGTGTCAAAAAAATAATTGTGCAGTTTTATGATAAAAGGAAGTAATAATGCTCAAGGTGCATGGGTGACACTGAGAAGAGAATAGCCAATTATGCTTAAAGAGAGTAAAGGAGGGCCAGGCAAGGCATAGCAGGGAAGAGAAAGGAAGGGAAGGAACAGGAAAGGAAGGAAAGGGAAAAGAAGGGAAGGGAAAGCTTCACCATAGAATGGATGATTTCACTGGGTCTTGAAGCATATGTAGGATTCTTTCAGGTGGAGAGGGGAGTCCAATCAGAAGGAAGAACATGGACAAAAGCATAAGGCATAGAACAGCATGGTGTGTTTAGGGAACTTTAAGTACTTTGGTATGGGTGGAGTGTAAGGTGTGAAGGGGAAGGGAATAGATGATATTTGCAGGGTAAGCAGTGGCTAGATCTTGCAGGGCTTTGTCTACTGTGTTGAGAAAACTGGGTGTCTTCTAGAGGCAATAGGGCCTCACTGAAGGGCAAACAAGGAATTGTAAAATTAGATTTGCACTTGAGTGAAAAAAGCAGGAGAAAGAATGATGAATGGGAGTTTACCAAGTAGATTTGAAAGGGGTTAGTGAGAGTGGTCCATGGAGAGAATAGCATGTGAAAAGGCACAGAGGTTGAAAGCATATGGTGTGTTCAGGGAAGAGCAAGTAGCTTGATGTGGCCAGAATGTCAGCATATGGGTGGTGAAGAGAGAGTGCTTAGAGTATAAAGGCAATTAGGATGACAGCCAATGAAAGGTATTGTGGGGGGATATCAAGAGGTGGTTTAAGATCAGGGACTCTGGAGCCACACTGCCAGCATTTGAATTCCATTTTTCAACTTACTAGCTGTGTAGCCTTAAGAACATTGTGAGACCTGCCACACTTCAGTTTCCTCAGTTGTAAAATGAGGATAATTACAACAGCGGCCTCAAGGGTTTGAAGATGAAATCATTCAATATACAAAAATGAATTAGAATTTTCTTAGCACTTCGTAAGTATCATAAAAACATTAGCTGCTCTTTTATTGTAGATCATTTTAAGAAGTTTGAACTTAACATTTATTTATTTATTTATGGCAATTGGGAGGTCTCTGGTGGCCTTTGAATGGTAAGGATATACACTCAGTAGTGTTTCAGGAAAACTGACTCAGTGGCACTGTGAGGAGGGATGGCCTCCATGGGAAAGAAACTAGAGGCATGGAACCTTGTTAGGAGAATATTGCAGAAATCCAAAAGAAAGATGAGGGTTTGACTAAAGGCCATTACAATAAGACAGAAAGGAAGGGACACATGTGAGAAAGAATTTGAAGGTACATTGACAGAATTTGGAAAGAGCTGGATAAAGGAAATGAAGGATAGGAAGGTTCAGTTAAGGGTCCAGGTCAGCTGTGTGTTTGGGTGCCATGCCAACTTTTCCTAACTTATGTCCTAACCCTTCCTGGTCCTGGATACAATGACTGCCCAACTCTGTGCTATCCTTCTCCAGCCTCAGGCCCTTCAGCATGAAAGAGGAGTTAAAAAAAAAAACACCACCTGAGATTTCCTGGGAAGGCTGATAGAATAAAGCTGACCTACAGACTTAATCCCTTACCACTGCTGCCAAATACCTAATGAAATGAACAAAGACAAATCATACTTTGAAAAACACTAACAATTTCAATAGCAGTAAACAAACATGGAAAAGAATAAAACTTCAAAATGTAAATTTCCAACAGTGGCAGCCAAGGAAAGAAATTGAAGACCTTGGGACAGTGCTACAAGTTCCTAACTCTGTTCCTACTCTCAGAAACAGTACTTAGGAAAAAGGCAAGTCAACAAAAACCTGTAAGTTATCACTAAAGCCCACTAATTTTGAGAGTAATCAACTGGGGTTGGTATGGGTGGAGGGAGGGATTGAGGAACAGAGCATTTGGGGAAGAGTCCAGTAAATGCCTTCAAGAGGAGAAGCCCCAACATATTACTGCAGGATCTCAGCCAAGGCAGGGAGAGCTGTCAGGGCTTGCTGTTTGCTGGAGGTTGCCTACTTCCCTATTTCTTAGGAGTATTGAGACAATGCTTTGGGAATAGAGTATATCCCTGGCAAGTGGAAATGGGCCATGTATGGATATTTAATCATCAGAAGACAGAGATCAGAGTCCAGGTCCCTCAGCAAGAGAGGCATGGCTTTAGCTGAGTTTTCCCTCCCTGCAGTTTACCTGAAAGCTGCAGAACTATGGATTAAACAGAACATTCTGCTTTCAAAACAAGACCTTGGAGGGATATATGAAAAGGTCCTAGATATTCTGGGGAGGGTGTCATGGAGAATTCAACCAAATTATATCAAAGCAAATAGAAGCTTTGGCCAAACCTGCCCACATTTAGCACAAGCAAGGGGAAAAGAAATGGCCTGGCTACCATGCCAACATACCATCACAACCAAAGGGGAAAGGGAAGAAACATAGTATGCAAACAAGAGATTAAATCCATATGGAGCAGCAATTGCAGTCTTGGGCATTTATCCCAGAGAAATAAAGACATATTCACACAAAAACGTGTGCATGAATATTCCATAGCAGCTTTCTTCGTAATAGTCCCAAACTAGAAACATCCCAGATGTACTGCAATAGGTGAATGGTTAAACAAATCATGGTACATCCATACCATGGAATACTACTGAGCAATAAAAGGAACAAACTGTTGATATACACAGTTACTTGGATAGATCTCCAAGTAATTATGCTGAGTGAACAAAGCCAATCTTTAAAAGTCACATACTATATAATTCCACACATATGACATCCTCAAAATGACAAAGTTATAGAGATGGACAACAATTGGTAGTAGTTGTCAGTAGTTAGGGATGGTGAGAGTCAGGTGGAGGGTGTGACTGTAAAAGGACAACACAAAGGATTTTTTTTTTTTACAATTTATTTTATTTTGGTATCATTAATCTACAATTACATGAGCAATATTGTGATGATTAAACTACCCCCTTCATCCGGTCCCCCCCACCAACCCT
>JAQQAC010016209.1:52667574-52691378 GCA_029783875.1 Phataginus tricuspis | reverse complement strand
TACTGTACAGCTCAGAGAAGACAAGTAGCGATTCTCATCTCACTACGCTGATGGACAGTGACTGTGGTGGGGTTGGTGGGGGGGACCTAGTGATGGGGGGAGTTCAATCATCACGGTATTGCTTATGTAATTGTAGGTTAATGATACTAAAATAAAATAAAATATTAAAAAAAAAAAAAAAAAAAGAAGGCAGATTCGTTCATTCAGCAAATACTTACCCAGGGCCTACTATGTGGCAGGCATAGTTTTAGTCATTAGAGATACAATGATGAGTAAAACTGGACAGGGTCCTGCTGTTATAGTACTTAATAATATAAGAAGAAAGATGGACATTTAAACAGCTACATTAAAAACAGTGGATACTATAGGACCACATAGCAGGAGAACCTCCCCAGTCTATTGTTAAGATTCTACTGGAGGAAGTAACATTTAAACTGAGACTTTTTGGGATGAGTAGGGAAGAAGGTGGGTGACTTAAATGATTTAAGTCAAATGAGCTCTGGAAAGAGACTTTCCAGATGAGAAGATATGGCTGTAGTAGCAACCCCAGTTTTATCTTCTGGGGTTTCATTTTTCCCATGACATTATTTCACTCTAATATCCAGAACTACTTCACTTTAGATATTCCACTCAAGGGTCATCTCTATGAAGGCTTTTATGCCCCTTCTAGGTAGAACTGAACATTCTGATGGGGGCAAATATTAAAAACCCTGTTTTTAAATATCCTCCTTGGTATATCATTGCTCTGTATCTCTCAGCCCTCTTGCATCTATATGGGGCCCCATTACCATATGCTCTGTCACTTCTGGGACAAAATGGTTATGAGCAGGCATATCTTCTCCACTTTGACTCTCCTCATATGCCAACTGGTGATGCTTTGTGATCTTTAGTAGAAGATGGAACAGGCCTGTATCTCTAACTGACTGTGGAGTACAGCCTCTTTTCCTAAGCTGATATACAATACACTTTGATGTGAGCAGAAAATATATCTTTGTTGTATTAAGTCCCTTATATGTGGGAATTCTTATGTTACAGCAACTAGCCTTACTTACCTTCACTATTACACTATTCTCTGATTGTGCTTTGTCTCTGCACTTTTTAAATCATTTAGTGTATCTACTTGTGTACATGAATATCTCATCTATTAGAAACCTAAGTTCTTTGATGTGAATTAGGCCTTTTCCTCTCCCAAGTATGACACACTCCAATCAATAAGAGCTCTTTTTACCTCCAGGCAACTAAGATTCAATGAGAAGCGGATGGGACTTGGAAGGCACATTCACTTGGTTTTCTTTCTCTCCTTCCCACACCATGACTGTTGCTTGCTGACGAGGCCCTCTGGAGGTCTCAGGCCCCAAACTCTCTCACCTCCGCCTTCCCATTTCCATCTAGCTGCTAAAAACCTCATTCTGCTGCTTCAAGTTTCCCAGGTCTTGAAAGGGTTCGTACTTTCAGTTCTGGTGTTTGGACTTCAGCAATTACCTATTTCATAGCCAGTTTGCTGGAGAGGAATGATTGCCATCCTTGAGTCCTTAGAACTGGCCTGGAGCCTTCTATAAGTGTCTAGGTGAGCTCTGTTTATCACTCAATTCAGGTCTGCAGTATAGTAAGACCTTCACCACACAATACCCAGAACAGTCTTGCAGTGAGCATTATAAGCAACACAGATGTTTATTTAAGAATAGACAGATGAGAGGTGCAGTGTAAATAAGAAGGGGGCACAAAACAAGCTTTGAGCAGTTGCTGTGAAAGAATAGGTATGCTAGACTATGCTGACTATGCTTGTATTATTTACAAGATTTTGTAAGAGCAAGTAGCTCTTTTTTTCTGTTCTCACTGGGCCAGTAAACATAGCATAAGCTAAGGTAAAAAAAAAATACAACCAGATCACAATAAACAGACCTTTACTGCCCGCTAGTGCCTTAAAATTCAATCTGGACATTGCCATGCTCTTGCAATAAAGATAGCCAAGATAGCCACGCTTTCTTTCAACATGGAGCCCTGAATCTGGGATTTACTCCATTCGTTCAGCACAATGAATCATGTATTCTGTATGGATCCCCTAGGGGCTAGTTTTTCTTCCTCGCACATAGTACATACTCAGTCAATGTTTTATCAGTGGATAAGTTCTCAGCAAATATTCATTGTCTCATGAAGACCATATCATTTAGGGGTGGAGAATTGCCAATTCCCAATTAGTTGCCAATTCATGATTCATGAGATCCCATTCTCACAGTCAAGCATTCAGATGGTGAGAGAGAGGTGAAAGCAAAAGGGAAAAGCCTAGGCCACCATGACAAGCACTACATACACTCCTTTCTCCTTCATCCATGACACGCATTGTTGATCAGTCATAGCCCTCTAGCACTGAGTCTACTTGCAGCCCCAGACTCCTCCTCATCATATAATTCTAATCAATCCCTACCATTCATTTGGACTGCAGCATGACATGTATTTACCACTCTGAATCTAGACCCCCTTGGTTGTGAGAGAGCCATGAATACAGGTCTAAAAGGAGATTAAGACAACTGTATAGTAAATCAGAAAATCTTCACTGAAAACATCATGACTTCTGTTTTTTCATAGTCATATCTAATATTTATTACAGGGATTTATTAAGGATATTAAGATATATTAAGGATACACAGCCATGTCATAAGGAAAAAAGACAGAGGTAGAGTCTGGAGGAATCCATGTGCACAGGTCATGACTTTTTATGTTTTTGAACCTTTGAATATGCTCTTTATTCTTCTTGAAATGAAATTTTCCTCCCTTGTCTTCCTTGTGAATGCCTGGTCATCTTTCATGACTTAGTTCAAGCCTGACCTCCTTTCTGAAGCCTTGTCTCTCTTTTCTCCCCATCCCAAAGAGGGCTAGGGTTAATAATTTCTAGCTTATTCTTCTCATCCTCCTTTCATTCATTCAGCAATGTAATGTATTTATTATGAGGCAGATTCTGTGCTCCTATTTCTGTCCTCATTCCTTAAAGATGGGTTTCTCAAGGCTCTATCCTCAACCCTTTCCTCATTTCTCTCTGTACACCATCCTTGGGCCATCCCATTCACCTGCATGGCTTCAGTCATCAGCCCTATTCAATTAATGCCACATCTCTCTCCTTATTGTCAGTTATCCACAAATTTATTTGGATGTTTTGAAGACTCTTCAAAATCAACATGTCCAAAATCCAATGAACTATCTTCTTCCACCTTGCACCTGCCACTCCTCCAATGCTCCCTATCTAGTATATGGCATTGCTGTTCACCCAGGTGACTAGGTCAGAAATCTAGGAACTCTGATTCCTTTCTCTCCGTTAGCCCCACATCTGATCAATCACCAAGCAAATCCTATGGTTCCTACCACCTAAATCTTTCTTGCATTGCTCTAACTTCCTCTATCCCCACTGCCATCACCCTACCTGAGTCATCATATTCTCTCATCTGGATCCCTGCATGGACCTTCCAACTGGTCTCCTTGCATCCAATTCTTGTTTCTCTCCAATATGTTCCCTATAAAACAGTGAAAAAGACTTTTAAAAATGCAGATATGATACATAACTCTCGAAAACTCTTCAATGGCTTCCCATTGCCCTGGAAGTAAAATCAATGCATGGCTTTGAATATGGACCAGAGCAAACAGACTCCTGCCTCTCTCTCCTGTTTTATCCTCCATTGCTTAACACCCACCAGCTCTCTCCTTACCCTCTGTGCTCCTGCCACACTAAACTTCCTTTAATTCCTCCAGAACTGATGCTGTTCTCTCTGCTTTGAAAAAATCTTTCCCCACATCACCTAATTTCTACTCTTCCTTAAGGCCTCAGCTTAGATATCACCCCCTCTGGGGTATCAGCTCCTCTGGGAGTTCCCTACTGACTTTACCTACACAAGGCAAGAGGGCTTGACTATACCTACACATTGAGTCTGAGTTCTACTGCTCCTTCATTTGCTCCCACAAAACCTTGTGTTTTCTTCTAACCATACCTTCACATTAAACTCAAATCATTTCCTTGTCTGACTCCTCCACTAGCCTATGAACTCCATGAGACCAGGGCTGTCTTATTCTTCCTTGTACCCCTGGTGCTTAAAACAGTACCTGGTATATAGTAGGTACTAGATAAATATCAGCTGACTGCGTGAGGGGCTGAGACTCAATAGAAAAATTTCATCTAGACTGGACATAAATTTGGAAGGCTGATAAACAACCCCTTTTGAAGTAGTGTTTCTCTATAAATGTGGTTGTTTGCAAATGTTAATGTATGACTGGCAAGATATTGACTGGAAGCAGAACAATAGGTGAGAAACAAATTGTTTCCTGGTGTGTGTAGAGCCAGGAATGAGTCAGGAGAAAATGAAAGAATCAGGATTGAATTAGCTAAAACAAAAGATTAGCATGAATTAGCCTTCAGAAAGCTGGAGAGTGGGCAAGGAAGGAAAAGACAGAGTGAGTGGTGAGCTAGGAATAACAACTAGAACAGTTTATGGTACTTTATATTTTATAAAGCCCTCACATACACTGCCCACTGAATCCTTACAACAATGCACTATTATAACTTTTCTGATTAAATGTTCCTTTCTCAATTATAGCACAAGAGGAAACTGAGGCTCAGAACATAGTGTAACCTGGCAAAGTGAAGTAGCAGCCTATCATTGCAGGACTCCAATTCAAGTGCACTAACTGCTATAGCAGTACTATGCCCTAGAGCGTTTTAGGTCAGGGAGAAGTAGGGCAAGTGAGAGAGCCGTTTTATCTGAGGCAGCTAGGCATTCCTGACCGCCTGCACACACCTTCCATCTGGGTTAGGGGCCTCCCCCTGTGGGGTCATATCACTTTAGGATTCCTAATATTGCACTCAGCATACTGCATTGGAATCATGCTTACTTTTCTCTCTCCCCTGCTATCATCTATAGATATAGATATAAATCATGTGGATATAGATGGAGAGATGATATAGATATACAGATATAGATATATCCCCAGCACAGCAGCCTTAGTGCATGGCACAGAGGGGGCTGTTGGGCTATGCCTAAGGAATGAGTATAAACAGGAAGATGCTGAATCAAAAAGGTATGGCAGGGGCAGGAAGGTCCAGACCAGCAATTGTCCAGTGTCTCCAGAGAAACAAACCACTCAGTCCCTTTAAGGCCTGCCCCAGCAAGGCCCAGATCCATGCAGCCAAATAAAGGGAATCTCTGGTAAGAATGCTAGGATTCCCAGGCCACTGGATGCTCAGGGCCCTGCAATGGTCATTCAAACAATTGATAGACAGCAAGCAGACCCTAAACACATACAGAAGAGACCCAGACAAAATCCAAGAAGCTTGAATGTCCTCATTTGTCAGACAGGAGGGAACAAGGCACAGGGTGTGAGGGGAACTAAAGGCGAAAATGACTTAAGCATGTGGTAGTCTGAAAAATGATCCTAAGAGACCTGAATCCCCTGAACCTATGAATGCTAACTTATATGGCAGAAAAGAACATTACAGATGTGAATAATTTAAGGATCTTGAGATGCATATTGTCCTGGATTATCTGGGGAGGCCCTAAATCCAATCACATGTATTGTCAGAATACAGAGTCAGAGAGAACACTGACAAAACCATGTGACCAAGGAGGCAGAAATTGGAGTGATGCAGCCACAAGCCAAGCAATGCTGGCAGCCACTAGAAATTGGAAGAGACAAGGACTGGATTCTCCCCTGGAGCCTGTGCACGGGTATGAACCTACTGACACCTTGATTTCAGCCCAAGAAGCCTGATTTTGGACTTCTGACCTACAGAACTGTGAAAATATAAATGTGTGTTGTTGTTTTAGGCCACCAAGCTTGTGGTAATTTGTTACAACATCTACAAACACATTCAGGAATTTTTAGTTATTACAGATACTCTGTCACCAGTGTAGATTATACATAGTGAAGACAGATGCCCTGCCTCTTTTTACTACGTTCTCATCTCCCCATTAGATGACAAATCTGGGGTCACTCATCTTATCTCTATCCTTTGTTCCAGGAAGACAGAAGGTATACAAATCTGGAAGTTTTTCTTTTCAGAAATGCTTCAAAAGCAAGCTTTGGGTTGAGTAGGATCTGACTGGGCAAGGCTTAGGTGAGAGTAGGAAGGTAGGACCTGGCCTTACAGGCTCTATTGCTTGTTATTCAAGCAACAACCAAGACTGGTACATAGTACACAGTAGGCTTGGATATTGAAGAGAGAAATGGGCATGTAATATCTACATGGGAAGCAAATTTTCATTAAGGAGGACCAGATATAAAATTCATGTGACAGGGACCCAAATCAAAGGTGTTAGGATATCTGAGCAAAGAACCCAACCACTGGGAACCTGGAGTTAGAAAGTCCAAGCAAGACTGGTGATAAAGCAGACTCCATGCTGCACTTTCTCTTCCTTCTGCTAAGATCAAGATTTATCCCTCAGGATGAATCTGAAGCACAGCCAACAAATAACAAAAAGACTGCATAGTACTTGCAGTGTGCCATGCATTGTACCAAAGTGGTTCACATGTATTAACTCATTTAATCCTCAACACAACCATATGAGGTACGTACTGTTGTTTCCATTTCCAAGATAAGAGAAGTGAAGCTTAGAGAGATTATATAAATATTCTATGGTCACACACTTAGTGAGTAGAGAAGACAAAATTCAGTCTGAAATTTGAGTCAGGGCTGCCTGGATTCAGGACCCATTTGTTAGTGGATCTCAATCCCAGTGGCAAATTAGGGGCTTAAAAAAAAATACCCCTGAATTGGCAAAACTGGACAGCTACATGCAAGAGAATGAAAATGGATTACTGTCCAACCTGATATACAAAAGTAAACTCAAAATGGAACAAAGACCTGAATGTAAGTCACGAAACCATGAAACTCTTAGAAGACAACACAGGCCAAAATCTCGTGAATATAAACACGAGCAACTTTTTCCTGAACTCATATCCCCAGGCAAGGGAAACAAAAGTAAAAATGAACACATGGGACTACATCAAACTAAAAAGCTTCTGTACAACAAAGGACACCATCAGGAGAACAAAAAGGCATCCTACAGTATGGGAGAATATATTTGTAAATGACATATCCGACAAGGGATTAACATCCAAAAAATATAAAGAACTCACATGCCTCAACACCCAAAAGGCAAATAAGCCAATTAAAAAATGGGTGGAGGATATGAACAGACACTTCTTCAAGGAAGAAATTCAGATGGCCAACAGGCACATGAAAAGATGCTCCACATTGCTAATTATCAGGGAAATGAAAATTAAAACCAAAATGAGATATCACCTCACACCAGTTAGGATGGTCAACATTGAAAAGACTAGGAACAACAAATGCTGGTGAGGATGCGGAGAAACGGGAACCCTCCTACACTGCTGGTGGGAATGTAAGCTAGTTCATCCACTGTGGAAAACAATATGGAGGTTCCTCAAAAAACTAAAAATAGAGATACAATTTGACCCAGGAATTCCACTCCTAGGAATTTACTCTAAGAAAAGAGATCACAGATTCAAAAAGACATATGCACCCCTATGTTTATCACAGCACTATTAGAATAGCCAAGATATGGAAGAAACCTAAGTGTCCATAAGGAGAAGAATGGATAAAGAATATGTGGCACACATACACAATGGAATATTATTCAGCCATAAGAAAGAAACAAATCCTACCATTTGCAATAACATGGATGGAGCTGGAGGATATTATGCTCAGTGAAATAAGCCAGGCAGAGAAAAACAAGTACCAAATGATTTCCCTCATTTGTGGAGTATATAAACAAAGCCAAACTGAAGGAACAAAACAGCAGCAGACTCACAGTCTCCAAGAAGGGACTAGGGGTTACCAAAGAGGAGGGGTGGGGGAGGGAAGATGGGGAGGGAGGGAGAAGGGGATTGAGGGGTATTATGATTGGCACACATGGTGTGGGAGGGATCATGGGGAAGACTGTGTAGCACAGAGAAGACAAGTAGTGACTCTGTGGCATCTTGCTACGCTAACGGACAGTGACGGCAATGGGGTATGAGGGGGGACTCGATAATGTGGGTGAATGTAGTAACCACATTGTTTTTCTTTTTTTTTTTCACCAACTATTGGTGTTTACAACAATACTAATATTTATTTTGAAAGGTAACCCTATGTTCCAAACAGCTGGTATTATCTACTTCCAACACCATCTCTAGGAATAATTCCCTGTTCGGAACCATGCTTTAGAAAAACATTTCCAGTGGTCTGTGCAGCACATTGTTTTTCATGTGAAACATTCATAAGAGTGTATATCAATGATACCTTAAAAAAAATACCCCTGCCTAGCTTCTACTTCCAGATATTTTGCCTTAATTGGTTAGGAGTGGGGCTTAGGCATCAATTTAAAAAAATCTCCCCAGATGATTCTTATAGCAGCCAGAATTGAGAACCCCTAGACTAGGCTATATTGACTCTTGAATGACTGGTAGCTCCTCTTTCAAATTTTTCCAGAAGTGTTTGCTTGTTATTGAAATAAATCTCTTATGGGTGGAATTTCAGGCCAAGTTGGGAGACATAATAATAATTATAGAAAGATGGCAGCGTGAGAGGTGCGACACAGGCTTCCTCCTAAAATGGGATATGATATGAAAATATAATTAATACAACTAATCCTGAAAGAGCAACAAGAAACAGGACTGCGCTAAACTGCATACACATGGAAAAAAGAGCAGACCTCACAGAACAGGGTAACGTACCAAAGCTGTAGCCTGGCCGGACCCAAGCCCTTCTCCCACCCCAGCTCACTGGTGCAAGGAAGAGAAACAGAGCAGGGAGGGAGTGGAGGCCTGGGACTGCTGAATACCTAACTCCAGAGATCTGCTCTGGGAGCACAAACCTACATTTCATTGTCCTTGCTTGATACTCTGGTGATTATGGGGTTGGAAAGCTAAGGCAGAATTCCTGGAGAGACTGAGATTCAAGCCGCTTGTGGAAAGCAGGGATTCATATCCGGCTGCTCTGGGACAAAACAAAGGCAGGCAGTCTGAGAGACTTCCTAACAAGGAATCCCTTAGCAAGAGGGCTGCTAAAGAGGTAAGGATTGCACAGAGCTTACTGCTCAGGAGAGAGGTGTGGCAGACAACATTGTCCGGGTGCACTCTGCCCGGCAGTTTGGGAGCTTTGCCATATAGACTCTCATATTTAAGGAAGAAAAGGAAATCTTCCTCCTTAGATGATCTTCAGGTGATCCAGCCCCCTGGCTGGCTACACAGCTCCAAGGACCCCCTCCGTGATACACAGCCTACTGCACCTTTCTCCTGGCCAGCTCCACCTGGCTTGCAAACCGGCAAACCCTACCCTAGTGTTAGGCCAGTCAGAGGGAAGATCTGTCTACAGCAACTACAAACCCAAAACATACAGGCTTATACCTGTGTGCTTGGCCCACTGGTTCAGGCAGTGGAGGCAGGCATAGAAGCAGGGAAGCAGGAAACAGCTCTTTCCTCCCCCCAGGCACCAATACCACTCCTCTGCACCCCCAACATTGCTTCAGGGCCTGAGCAGCTCCAGGGAGAAGAGCTTGTGGGCACTAGAGGGCGCCATATACAAATATGAAATGCCAAAGGAACCTGGCCCAGAGTAAAATTATTAATACAACTCCCGAGGAAGATTTAAATGACACTGACCTCATGACTCTTCATGAAAGAGAGTTCAAAATAAAAATCATTAACATGCTCATGGAGGTATGGAAAGATATACAAGAACTCAGGAATGAATTCGGTCAGAGATCCAATTGTTGAAGAGCACAATGGAGGGTATTAACAGCAGATTGGATACAGTGGAGGAGACAATAAATGAAATAGAAACTAGAGAAGAAGAATACAAAGAAGCTGAGGCACAGAGAGAAAAAAGGATCTCTAAGAATGAAAGACTATTGGGAGAACTGTGTGACCAATCCAAATGGAACAATGTTCGCATTATAGGGGTAACAGAGGAAGAAGAGAGAGAAGGGATATAAAGTGTCTTTGAGGAGGTGATTGCTGAAAACTTCCCCAATCTGGGGAAGGAGATAGTCTTTCAGTCAATGGAGGTTCACAGATCTCCCAATACAAGGGACCCAAGGAAGACAACACCAAGACATACCGTAATTAAAATGGTAAAGATCAAGGATAAGGACAGACTATTAAAAGCAGCCAGAGAGAGAAAAAAGATCACATACAAAGGAAAACCCATCAGGCTATCAACAGACTTCTCAGCAGAAACCTTACAGGCCAGGAGGGAGTGGCATGATGTATTTAATGCAATGAAGCAGAAGAGACTTGAACCAAGAATGCTTTATCCAGCAAGATTATCATTTAAATTTGAAGGAGGGATTAAACAATTCCCAGATAGCAAAAGATGAGAGAATTTACCTCCCACAAACTGTCCCTACAGTGTATTTTGGAGGGACTGCTATAGATGGAAGTGTTCCTAAGGTTTAATAGCTGTTACAAGAGGTAATAAAACCACAGTAAAGAAAGTAGAACAGTTAATTACTAAGAAAATGCAAAATTAAATCAACTATCTCCAAAGTCAATCAAGGGATAGATAGACAAACAGTACAGAATATGATACCTAATATATAAAGAATGGAGGAGGAAGAAAAAGGAGGAGAATAAAACAACCTTTAGACTGTGTTTGTAATACCATATTAAGTAAGTTAAGTTAGACTCTTAGATAGTAGGGAAGTTAACCTTGAACTTTTGGTAACCACGAATCTAAAGCCTGCAATGCCAATAAGTACATACCTATCGATAATCACCCTAAATGTAAATGGTCTGAATGCACCAATCAAAAGACATAGAGTCACTGAATGGATAAAAAACAATACCCATCTATATGCTGCCTACAAGAGACTCACTTTAAACCCAAAGACATACACGGACTAAAAGTGAAGGGATGGAAAAAATATTTCATGCAACTAATACGGAGAAAAAAGCAGGAGTTACAGTACTTGTATCAGACAAAATAGACTTCAAAACAAAGAAAGTCACAAGAGACAAAGAAGGTTATTACATAATGATTAAAGGATCAATCCAACAAGAAGATATAACCATTATAAATATCTATGTACCCAACACAGGAGCACCTGCATTTGTGAAACAAATACTAACAGAATTAAAAGGAGAAATTTGTTCTATGCCAAGGACATATAATGGGGAAATGACAGCCTCTTCAACAAGCTGGTGTTGGCAAAACTGTACAGCTCCATACAAGAGAATGAAATTGGATTATTGTTTAACCCCATACATAGAAGTATACTCGAAATGGATCAAGGACCTGAATGTAAGTCATAAAACCACAAAACTATTAGAAGACAACATAGGCAAAAATCTCCTGAATATAAGCATGAGCAACTTCTTCCTGAACGCATCTCCTAGAGCAAGGGAAACAAAAGCAAAAATGAACTCATGGGACTACATCAAACTAAAAAGTTTTGTTTGGCAAAGGACACCATCAACAGAACAAAAAGGCATCCTACAGTGTGGGAGAATACATTTGTAAATGACATATCAGACCAGGGGTTAACATCCAAATTATATAAAGAACTTACATGCCTCAACACCCAAAAATCAAATAACCTGATTAAAAAATGGGCAGAGGATATGAAGAGACAGTTCTCCAAAGAAGAAATTCAGATGGCCAACTGGCACATGAAAAGATGCTCCACATCACTAATCATCAGGGAAATGAAAATTAAAACCACAGTGAGATATCACCTCACACCAGTAAGGATGGCCACCATCCAAAAGACTAAGAACAACAAATGCTGGCGAGGATGCAGAGAAAGGGGAACCCTCGTACACTGCTGGTGGGAATGTAAGCTAGTTCAACCATGTGGAAAGCAATATGGCGGTTCCTCAAAAAACTAAAAGCAGAAATACCATTCGACCCAGGAATTCCACTCCTAGGAATTTACCCTAAGAATGCAGCAGCCCAGTTTCAAAAAGACATATGCACCCCTATGTGTATCGCAGCACTATTTACAATAGCCAAGAAATGGAAGCAACCTAAGTGTCCATCAATAGGTGACTGGATAAAGAAGAGGTGGTACATATACACAATGGAATACTATTCAGCCATAAGAAAGAAACAAATCCTACCATTTGCAACAACATGGATGGAGCTGGAGGATATTATGCTCAGTGAAAGGAGCCATGCAGAGAAAGGCAAGTGCCAAATGATTTCCCTCATTAGTGGAGTATAACAATGAAGCAAAACTGAAGGAACAAAATAGTAGCAGACTCAGAGACTCCAAGAAGGAACTAGCGGTTACCAAAGGGGAGGGATGTGGGAGGGCGGGTGGGGAGGGTGGGTTAAGGGGATTCAGGGGTATTATGGTTAGTACACATGGTGTGGGGGGTCACGCGGAAAACAGTGTGCACAGAGAAGGCAAACAGTGAATCTGTGGCATCTTACTACACTGATGGACAGTGACTGGCTTGGGGTATGGGTGCGGACTTGATAATATGGTAAATGTAGTAACCACATTGTTTTTTCATGTGAAACCTTCATAAGAGTGTTTATCAATAATACCTTACTTTAAAAATATTATAGAAAATAATAATTTTAATTATGATGATAATGGTAATAATAATTCTTTATATCTGTATAGGCTTTTTCCTTTACAAAGGGTGGTCTTATGCTTCGCTTCCACTTAATCCTCACACCTTTGTTAGCTCCATTTTATGGATTATCAAACTGAACTCAGAGAAATTAATAAACTTGTCCAAAAGATTTTCCAGTTAGTAAGCAGAAGAACTTTGGTCTTTTGGTTTCAAATTCTCTGCTCTCATGATTCCAGCACAGATACAACCCATTGGTCACATATTTGCAGAAGTGGGAAAAGGCAGACAATAACTACAAACATCTCCCAGACTCACTCCTTTTCCATGCCAGCAGCCTCAGCCCCAGCCTCAGTCTTCTTTCACCTCAGAAACATCATTCTGTGGGGATTCCCATCTCTGGCACCAGTCCTCTCTTTACAGTTGTCAAGGTCATGGTTCAGTTTGTCTCCCACCTATCAACTTTATTTTTTCCTTTGTTATGGCATAAATGACATCAACATAAATCAAAATAAAAGAAAAAAGAATTCACTGATAATCCTGCCATCCTAATGAGTCAGCAATTTTCATTTTTGTGCTCCCCTTTCCAGGGCTTGACTATATGCATATATCATTTTTACATACTTACAATCATAGCATAGATGCAATTTCATATTCTGCTTATGCCATTTAGTATTACTATAACAGTCATTTGCTATATTGTCTTCATAATTACCATTTTAATGGCCACATAATATTCCATGGAGTGGATGCACCATCGTTTACTTAAATATTTCAGATTTTTCACTATTATAGATAATGCTGCAATAAACATCCTTACACATAGAGCTTTTTTTCTTCTTTTGGATTATTTCCTAAACTATCATCACATTAAATACACCTCTTCCTCTCAGCCAGTCATTCATTCAGTCTGCAAGCACTGTGAGGGCACCAGGGCAAACACTCAGAATTAATGAGATGAGAGACCTGTGCTCACTCTGGTGGTAAGACAAGCACTTCAGCGAATAATTGTGATATTACACTGTAAGTGCTTTCAGAGGGAGTAATAGGTTCTCCTTCTCCTGGGGTGACTTCTTATTGTTTCTTACTGGGACTTTGTCTCCTGTGAGATAGCTCCAGCTCATCCCATTTCTTCAGTCTCTTCTTTCTCCCTGGGCTGCCCTTTCACTCTCTCTGGCTCAAAGTCCCCTTCCTTTGAGCAATCTTCCACAACTGGACCCTGGAATGCACAGTCCTCACAACTTACAAGCTTTATTTCTTCCTTTACTCAAACATCAACTGCCACCTCTTCTTTCAGAAGCCTTCCCAAAGTATGGCCCTCAGTACAAATTGGACCTTCAGTTTTGTTTGTTGGGCACAGTGTTTGCAAGCACTGGACCTGGAATCCCTGGGAACTGGGCATGCCTCTCTGTTTCTCCCAGGCCCGTCACTCCTGACTGTCTCAGATTAGGTCATCTGCACTCAGGAGCTGTCCCTGCCCGGTCTGAATTGGCAAGGAAAACTAGGATCTCCTCAACCAAACCTGGAACTTTCATTATCTTCCCTCAATTCCTTACTCCTCTACCACAGGAATTTAATTTCTCCTGTCTTCCAACCTTTACACGTGTTGCTGTTTTGTTCATGTATGCCCATTTGCTTCATTCAGTCAGGCAGTTGGTCAGTTAAGGAATCCTCACTGAGCATCTATATTGTGTCAGGTCCCCTGTGGAATGCTGGACATACAGAAATGAATGACAAGTGATCTTCTCACTGGTGGAACTCATGGTCCACTGTATACATTGCCTCTGCCTTGCCAATGTGTTTCAGCCCAGGACAAGTTCACTATGGTTCAGTGAGAACAAAGATTGGCAATGGAACATTCTTGGGGTGAAAGGGTTTATTCCCTACTTTATTCCCACAGTAGTAGGTCAATCACTAGAATCCTGTTCACTCAGAGGGGGTCTGCAGGCATCAAGCTGGTCTCTGCCTCTAGGCCTCTCCTCCCCTACAGCCATCTCAGTCTCTGTCCTTGGCACTGCCACCACTCCAGTCTCTGTTCTCCTGCAGCTGTGCAGCAACCCAGAGCACTGGGCAGAGCTCTTTATATAGAGTCAATACAAACTTATTGCCCACACGTGTGTAGTGAGCAAGCCAACCAGGGCCAGGTGAGAATCCTGACCATAGGAACCTTCACTTTCTCCACACTCCACCCCTCCAGGAGTCTTGCCTCTCAATCTATGCACCCTCAATCTTCTGCAATGGTCCCTATGCGAGAAAGCTGGAACATTGTAACAAATTTCCACAAACAACAGAGGCTATGATAATATACAAATAACAAAAATTATGACAAATTATAATAACCCTCAAGCCTGAGGAGATCCATTGCCACCAAGTGGTCATCCTGGCTGTATTCAAACCAGTTGTACTCAGATGAGTTAATCAAAAGGACCATGGGTGTGCCTGACAATACCCACCTTCGCCAGCCTCTCCAGCAGAAAGTCTTGCAGACACACAGGCCAGTCTTGTTGCTTTGTCTCTGGCTTCAGCTTCTTTGTGAAAGGAGTTCTTCAGCTACCCGATTCCCTCATTCAAGAAGAGAGGACACGAGAACTCCAGCAGCGAAGTTTATTGCCTGAAAGACAGAATGGCTGTCTCTAAAGGAGAGAGCAGCCCTGGCAGCAAGGGGAAAGCTGCTTATAAAGGAAATTGAGTGGGAAGTTGGTCTCGTGACTTCTATGCATTACAAGGTTCAGGAAGAGGGGATGCTGATTGGATGACTTAAAGTAAGGGTGTCTTGTACATTCTTTATTGGTTGAGTCCGGCTAGCGCCAGGCTGCCAGCTGATGTAACATGTAAGGTATGTTATCTTTAAGGAGCAGGAGCATTGCTAGGGGAACTATCTGAGGTGAGGGTCACTGGAACAATGGGTGGTTTTTCCAGTAACTGGAACACAGTTTTAACTAGGTTGGGGGTGAGGCCTTGGGGAAGTTCAAGGCTGGGATGCAACTGTTGCAGGTGATGGGGGGGGCATTATGCCCAGAGGCAGTTCAAGGTTCTAACACTTTGTCCTCAGCAGCTGGAACTACTCCAGTTTCAATTGTTGCCACAGCTCCAGTAAGATTCTATTCGATTTTCCATCCAATTTCTCTCTGTCTGCTGCTACCTTTATCAAATCAACCCACATCTAGGTCCTTGTGACCTTCATGGGACCCTTTAAATTCTTCCCTCGAGAAGCAGACTATTTCCTTTTGTGTTTTCACTGCTTGAGCTCGAGTATAGAAGTGGAGCATAGAGTGCTCCACAACCTGGGGAGGGGACTGCACCTCTCCTGGAGGAACCCACGGTTGCTGAGTCTTTATTTTCTTTTGGGCTTTCAACCAGCTTTTAATGGGGCAGGCTTTCAACTGAGGAGGGGCTGGTGCCTCTGGCACTGGCAGGGCCTCCACCCCCACCTGTTCATCACAGCTCAGCTCCTCCTTCATTTCTGGGGCTGATGGCTCCACTACATCCTTCACCTGTCCCACGGCACCTCGCAGCCTGCACTCTCGTGCTGCTTTTTATTGAGCTACCATTACATATTTTACCATCTCCATAGGACCTCTTAATGATGTCATTTCAGTCACCAACAAATTTTTTACCTCCTCTAAGGCACCTCGCAGCTCATGTTCTCGTGTTGCCTCTTCTTGTGCTTCCTGCAGGAGGACATCTTTCTCCCTTATGGTCTTTCTCAGTACTGTGAGAAAAAACTCCCCACAGTTCCCACAGTCTCGTGTTTCTTTAAGGAATTCCCTATTTTGCTGAGGGCCAACTTTACTGCCTCGGGTGTTGCCT
Source organism: Phataginus tricuspis (assembly GCA_029783875.1). Classification (NCBI taxonomy): domain Eukaryota; kingdom Metazoa; phylum Chordata; class Mammalia; order Pholidota; family Manidae; genus Phataginus; species Phataginus tricuspis. The sequence continues at coordinate 52,675,004 of JAQQAC010016209.1, read as the reverse complement.
CCACCTCTTCCCAGTCTTGGGGTGGGGCCCAGTCCTCTAGGAGGCTAACCACCTCAGACCACATGTCCACTGAGGGATACTCAGAAGTCTCCCCATCCATAGGGGCAGCCTGCTTAAGCACCCCTCCCTTGAGGGCAGTCCATTCCGTTCTTCTGTCTACAATGAATCCTGCCGATGTCATCAAATGGGTTTCAGCCCAGGACAAGTTCACTATGGATTCAATGAGACTGAAGAATAACAATGGAACATTCTTGGGGTGAAAGAGTTTATACCGAACTTTATTCCCACAGTGTCAGGTTAATCACTAAAATCCTGTCCACTCAGAGCAAGTCTGCAGACAGCAAGCCAGTTTCTGCCTCTGGGCCTCTCCTCTCCCACAGCCATCTCAATCTCTGTCCTTGGCTCTGTCACCACTCCAGCCTTGTCTCTGCTCTCCTGCAGCCATGCAGCAGCCCAGAGCACTGGGTAGAGCTCTTTATACAGAGTCAATAACAATGTATTGCTCACACATGTGTAGTGAACTAGCCAACCAGGGCCAGGTGACAATCCTGGCTATGGAACCTTCACTTTCTCCACAGCTTCCATGGATTTAGATTGTAAACTCCTTTCAAGGAAGAACTGAAGACAAAAGATCCAGTAAGTTAAAACACTATGTAGGGTCTTGCATAGAAAATGTCTTTTTCAGTACTCTTTAATGATGACTTTGCCCAAGTAAAGGGTATTTAAAGGTCATTCTACTTCATCATACCATGTCCCATTGATGTTTTGCTTTGTGGGACCAGCAACTGACAAAATCATCTTCCTTCCAGGAAAAAAACTGGTCACCTGGAAGAGACTGGATGATTAGCCTAAGATTTCTCATTAGTGAGGATATTATCCTTCTCATTTGGTCCCTGCTTTTGTCTAAACAAGCTTGTTTTGTTCATATACTCCTAGGGTTTTACATAAATACATGTCCTAGGCCTGAGTATGGGAGGCCCAGATCCTCCAGCCTTCTAGAGGCCACAGTAGAGATGTGTCTTTATCTAGACAAAAGAGAAAAAGAGGAGAAAAGAAGAAAGGTGGTCATGATCTTACCTGGCTTGTCCATGACGTTTGACCCTTTTTTAGAACACTCTCTAGACCTGCTCTAATTTTCCATGTATTTGCCCTGGTACTTTCTCTGAGTTAACCTACCCCTGGGACTTTTCCTTTTCCTGAGAGCCTTTGTTTCTCTTCCCATCTTTTAAAACAATTTTATTAACAGTTTTATTGAGATATAAGTCACATACCATACAACTCACCTGTGTAAAGTATACAATTCAGTGGTTTTTAGTTAATATGCCAAGTTGTGCAACCTTTATCACCGTCTAACTCCAGAACATTTTCATTCTTCCCATAAGAAAGTCCTTGTCCCTTAGCAATCACCTCTCAGTTTCTCAATTCTCACCAGCCCTAGGCAACCACAAATCTACTGTCTGTTTCTCTGGATTTGCCTATTCCAGACATTTCATATAAATAGAATTACACAACATGTGGCTTTTTGTGTCTGGTTTCATTCACTTAGCATAATTGTCAAAGTGTATCCATATTGTAGCATGTGTCCATACTTCACTCCTTTTTGTGGATGAACAGTATTCCATTGTATGTACACACCATGATATGTTTATTCATTCATCCCTCCATGGACATTTAAGCTGTTTCTACCTTTTATCTATTGTTAATAGTATTGCTGTGAATACTCATTGTATCACCTGAGGGGGATTGCCCCTGGGCAAGTTCTCGCTAGATTTGGTGAGACTGAATAACAACAACTGAATGTTAGGGGTAAAAGGGTTTGTACCAAGCCCTATTCTCAGATTGGTAGGGCAATTGCTAGAATCATGTCTGCCTTCTGGGGCCTTCACAATCAGTCTCTGTATCTTCCTCTGGGCAGAGCACTGGGTGGAGGAGCTCTTTATATGGTAACACCATCGATAATGGCTCATTGCCAATGGGTATATAAGCATTAGCCTAGCAGTAGGTCAACTACATCCAGTAGATTAGGGTCAGGTGAGGATCCTGGCCATAGGCACTTTCATTTTCCCTACACTCATGTACAAGTTTTTGTGTGGATATATGTTTTCATTTCTCTTGATTATATTTCTAGGAGCAGCATTGCTGGATCAAATGATAACCCAATGTTTAACTTTTTGAAGAACTACCAGACTGTCTTCCAGGAGGCCTCTGTCTGCCTTTCAGTGTTGCAGTTCTTCTTCTGATCTTAACTATCACTGTTATTTTCTAAATTTCCATTTTCATCTCAGATTTCTCTTCTGAGCTGCCTACAAACATCTCCACCTGGATATCCCACAGTCTCTTCAACTTAACATTTCAAAATGGAACTCGTCATCTCCTCCCTGCCTCATTCTGTGTTCCCTCTTTCTTCAGTGTTGCTTAACCCAGTACATGTTACCATAATCTACCCATGTGCCCAATGATTACTAGGCTCCTCTCTTCCTGCGTTCTCCACATACAATTCATTCCAAGTTCTAAAGGTCTGTCTTCTCAGTAACTCTCCAATCCATCTCCTCCTCTTCATCCCCATTTGCTAATACCACAATTATGCTCAAAATACTTCAATAACATGCCCAGAGTGTAGGATTTACCATCTCTGCTTGATATGCAAACAGGTAATGCTCCAGCAGTACTGAATTAGGTATGCTCTCCCTTACCTCTGTTAATTTTTTCTTTGCACATGCCATTTCCACTGTCCTGAAGACTCTCCCTATGCTTTTCCACTGAGCAAATTCCTCCTCATCTTTCAGAGCCTAGGTTAAATGCTACCTCCTCCGTAAAGCCCTCCCTCAAGTCCTCGAGTACACTTTGGTCTCACTTCCCCTACATTCCCACTAAGCCTATACATATAAACCTTTACTAAAGACTTCGTTATAAATGATGTTTCCTTAATGATTTTCTTTTCTAGATAGCAAGATTCTTGAGGGCAGGAACTGTATAATTTCATCTCTGAATACCCATCCACTAGTAAAGTGTCTAATGTCTAGCACAAAGATACACACACACACACACACACACACACACACACACACACTGTAGTAAGGAAAAAAGAAAGAATGTTTTACTGATTTTATTGACTCTCTAACCACCTGCTCCGGGCTAACAGTGTTAAATGCTTTGTATAGTATTACATTTAATCCTCACAGCACCCCTAACTTGTATGTCAACCTTAAAAATGAGGAAATTGGGACAATCTGATATTTGGTAACATGCACAATTTCACTTATAAAGTCAAGGCAGAGGCAAAGGTGAGAGAGAGAAAAGAATTGAAACTCCCTAGGGGTAGTCTTTCCTCACTCCAACCTGAATCCTCACCAATTCCATTTTGCCTTCAGACGCAAAGCTCTCAAGTAGTGTCCTATCTAGAGACCACAGTCATCTCCATCCTGTCTCCAGGAGTGAAAAGTCCAGGAAGAATCTTTAAGTCTCATAGAAATGCCATCTCTTGATCTACCTCAGTTAAATTTTCTCATCTCAAGACTTCAGGTGTCCCATCACAGCCACCTCCATTCCTCCCCTTTGGGAGTCTGATAATCTTTCCAGCTGTCTTGACCCATCTGTGGCCAAATGTCTTTTTGCTTGAATTAATCCAAGTTTTCAAAAGGAACTTTTCTCAGAAGCTAAGGGGAACACGACATATTTTTTTTAATTACAAAACTCTAGAAATAAATGAGTTTACAGAAGACTAATTCCTTTTCCTAATGGAACACAGATCTTTCCACTGATGGGCTTGGCTGGCACGGTTTATAGGGCATTCAATCTCCATCCCTATTCTTGGCTTCAATCCTGTCTCAGTTGGATGCTCAGCCATGCTCAGACTCATTGCCTGGAAAGTTTGGGTTGGTGCCACCATTAGGGTTGGTGGGATTCTCTGTCCTTTCCAGAACCTGTTTTATTACTTTAGCTTTGGTTGGGGGCAGGGAGAAGGCAATAAAGTGGTGAAACATTTCCAGATTATCTCCTGGTCCTAGGAAACTCTATGCTTGTCCTGAGTAGTTTTCCTGGCCACTTAGAGAACTGCCCTGGTCCTAGTCCCATGAATGAGGAAGGCACTTCCTCATCTAGCCCTAGAGAGGCCTTTCTTTCACTTCAGGAGGACTTGCAAATGTTTCTGTAACTCCTCTTACAGAGCCTTTATGGCTTTGGTCTCTGAAAAGCCCGCCTTCATCCCAGCCTATTTCTCTTGGTCCCTTTTGGTTTTCCTGAAGCATGTCTGGGGTAGATACCTCTTGGGGTGGTGGTTTAACTCACAACACCCCTGTGACTATCACTGATGATTGTCTGTACAATAGCTATTTCTCCACTCTTTTTGCTAACAAATGGAAATATGCTGGGCCCTTCATGATAATTAACCAATCCCAGAACTCCATATCCCTGGGCAATGTATTCACAAGACAATGAATTTCCCTCATAGCTTAAGTCACTTTTTGATGTATTTGCTATTAATTGCCATTGAAAGCATAGCTGGGAATGCCCCAAATCACAGGCCCAATGGTCAAGTCTGTCTTATGCTATATGACCCAGTCCTCCCTCCTTTGCTTATTGTTCCACAGTTTAAAAACCTGTTTCTGGTTGGTCAAACAACTTCACTCTGTCTGGGGAGTTTGAAACTGGTAAGGGGAGTCACAAAGCATGGGATCCAGTCACTAGAGCTGAGTCCCAAGTGTGGCAGTGCTCTAAAATGAGGAAGGGTCACAAACTTCTACTATTTAGGTTTGCAGAACTGTCCTGGTTCCTGCCCTTCCTGAGAGCAACTCTTCCTTCTGTTGCTTGAAACTGAAAGAACCTTAGATAATGACACATAACTGATTAGATATTAGGACTACTTTTACCCTTTCTGTTATTTTAGGCCTGCAATTACAAGTTGCTTTCATTTCCATGTCAATTCTGACCCACTGATAGTAGCTGCCCAGAGTACTCAGTTAAGAACTTTGAAGTAGAGTCAGCACTGAATTTGAGGTGCACTGACCAGCTAGCAATGTCCACCACAGGCACATATGTGGTTAAGTGGCACTATATATTTATAGTAGTTAAGTAGCACCAAGTATTTGCACAACCTATCTAGGCTAATACCTGGGGCTGTTTTATCTAGTAGCCTATGTGGCCTCTTCTGAAGCCTGTCCATCTGCCTAGTTCATTGACACAAACTTTGTGACCTTGGACAAATCACTTTCCTTCTCTGAGCTCCAGTTCCTTAAGTATAAAATAAAGAGGTTGAATTAGATGAGCACAAAGACTTTTCTAGTTCTATGTATGTGTCAGTTCAGGTCCCTTCAAAGGTCAGTTGCAGACTCCTTGTCTTTTCCCCATTTAAAAACTCACTCTCCTCCCACTATTACAGCATTCCCTAAGATCCAGGGTCTTGTCTGAGGAACGCCTCCAGTTCTCAGGCTATTGGCAGAGGAGAGAGGATTGACAGGTCTTGAGCCCAGTGAATCATTAGGCCTTCCCAGTTCAGGTTATGAACCTCTTCCCCAGGATTTCTCTGATGATTCATTCTGTCACCCCTCTCCTACCCTTGGGAATGACCTTCTAGAATTTTATCTCTTCAGTTTTACCCGAGAAAAATACATGCTGAGCTATGGTACGAGACAATATTCATCAACAGTAAAAGGGTTACTGTCTCATGCCCTACCTCATCTGCCCTGTCTCTGTCATCTACACCACATGCCACCCTAATCAGGCTCTCACACCACCCCTGGGCTGCCCGTACCTCCCCTTGCTCTCTCCCTTCAGAAACAGTCCTGCATTCCTGAGGATTTCCTCTTACATCCCAACTGCCTGTACCTCTCCCCCTTTCTCTATACTGGGTTTTGGCCTTCTGTGGCAACCCAGCCTTTACCTTCTCCCCATCCTGCCACCTTCTCCAGTCTTATTGCCCCATCATGGGCCTCTCCTTCTGCAGCTGCTGAAGTCTGAATAAGCACAACAAAAAAATTACCACATGTATTAAAGTGAAGCTCTTATTGGACAACTGCAGATTTCCCTGGACAGGATTTCAGTTTGATTTTCGCAGGGCTCCCATGGAGCCAGAGTTCCTGCCCAGACCTACCCCACCCCCACCCCAGATGTCTGGACCTGTAGAGAACTAGAGCCATGGCCAGTCCCAGAGCACCAGACCCCAGAACTTTCTTATCCACCAGTCAGGGGCCAAAGGAACAGAGAGGGTAGGTGAAAGTCAGCCAAATGGGGCAGGGAGCAGGCAGCTTGCCCTGAAGGGGAGTTTTACTCAGAACTGGGGGCCTGGGGGAAGGGAGCCAAGCTCTTCCTCACTGAAGCAGAAACCAATCTTGCAAATAAACACATAAACAGATTGCCAGTGAGACAGGAAGGGCTGCTAAGAGGCTGGGGAGAGCTCTTCCCAGCCCCACCCCTGGCACTTCCTTTAAAGGTTAGGCCCCAGTTTTGCCCAGGAGGCCCTGGAAGAGGGATTGGGTTTCCAAAGCTTAGACCCCACCCAGCCTCTTAGCTGCTGAGGCAAGCCCTGAGCTTGGCCAGGCCTGGGCCTCTCTTCACTGTTGCCCCTTTCTCCCCGGCTCTTCCACCTGGAATCCCACTCCAACTCTTTTTGCTTCTTAAACCTGGGCTTTTGTCCATCTCTCTTGTGTACTTCTGCCATCTCTTGCCAATATTTCACTGCTCTCAGCCACTTTTTCAATACCCCTCAAGCACATTCACCACCATGTTTCTCCCTCTCTGGGTCTTCTATACAAATATCCATTATCAACCTTGAAAATGGCCCTCTATGACACTTACCTCTCCTCTCCCTACTCTTACTCTTTCAGGCAGAACATTCCATTTAAGTTGTTTGGGCCTCAGTCTGTCCAAGATGCTGACAACCCTGTCCAACCCCCACAAGCATCCATGAAGAATGTCTACATGCTGTGGAGCAGGATTGCAGTGTTCAGGCTCTGGGCTGCAGAGAGGTTTTCAGCCTGTACCTTTCTCTCAGTGCTGTTTTCTGCTACTCCCATGACAACTGTTAGGGAATGGCACCAAGCAGTCAGGTTCTGGGAAGGCCCAAGGGGATTGTGCTATGCATGCCTCCAGCTTTGGCCAGAGGGAGGAAATACTACCCCAGGCTAGACTGGAAGTTCTATAGCTCTATCTATGCACAAAGCCTAGCACAGTGTCTGGCACATAGGAGACACTCAACAAATATGTGGAAGAGTACATGCATAAATATCTAAATGAATTGCTTATAGTAACAAACTTCTAGTGCCTGGGATATGGCCTCCTCATATGACAGAAATCCCAAGGCCTCTGTATTGGTTTTCTATGGCTGCCATAGAAACACATGAACATAAAGAAGAAATTCAGATGGCCAACAGGCACATGAAAAGATGCTCCACATCGTTAATCATCAGAGAAATGCAGATTAAAACCACAATGAG
>JAQQAC010016209.1:52603324-52667174 GCA_029783875.1 Phataginus tricuspis | reverse complement strand
ATTAGCAGACATAAGGTGGGGGGGGCACGGGGAGGGCTGTACAACTCAGAGAAGACAAGTAGTGATTCTCATCTCACTACACTGATGGACAGTGACTGTAATAGGGTTGGTGGGGGGGACCTGATGAAGGGGGTAGTTTAATCACCACAATATTGCACATGTAATTGTAGGTTAATGATACCAAAATAAATTGTAAAAAAAAAAAAAAGAAACACATGAACACAAATTTAGCAGCTTAAAACAACATCTATTTATTAACTCACAGTTTTGCAGGTCAGAACTTCAGAGGGGCTCTACCGTGTTCTCGGTTCAGGGTTTCATAAGACTAAGATCAAGGTTTCAGCTGGCCTGGGCTCTTATCTGGAACCTTGGAGTAAGAATCCGTTTCCATGTTGATTTAGGTTGTTGGCAGAATCTGCTTCTTTTTGGCTGTAGATCTAAGGCCCCATTTCCTTGCAGGCTGGCAGCTGAGGGCTGTTCACTGCTTTGCGAGAGGATGCCTGCATTTCTTCTCATGTGCCCCCTTTTATCTTCAAACCAGTGACAGTGCATCAGCTTTGATTTTTCCTTCTGCCTTCCTTCTCTGCCATCAGCTGGAGAAAATTCTCTGTTTTTAAGGCCTCATATGATTAGATTAGGCCCATCCTGAAAATTTCCTTTTTTATTTTGGTAAAATACACATAATATAAAATGTATCATTTTAACCTTTTTAAGTGTGCAATTCAGTGTCATCAAGTACATTTATATTGTTGTGCAACCATCACCTCTATTATCTACAAAACTTTCTCATCATCCCAAATGGAAACTCTGTATCAATTAAATGAGAATTCCCTATTCCTTCTTCCCCCAACCCCTGGAAACCACTATACTACTTTCTGTCTCTGAATTTGACTACTCTAGGTACCTCATATAAATGAAATCATGCAATATTTGTTTTTGCATGACTGGCTTATTTCCACATTGTAGCATGTATCAAAAATTCCTACCTTTTCAAGGCTGAATAATATTCCATTTAATCTCCCTTTTTTAAGGCCAGTAGGGCCATATGATATTACAAAACCATGGGAGTGATATCACATTTACAGATTCTGAGGATGAGGACATGGAATCCTGGGGGCCATTCTTAGAAATCCTACCTACCGCAGCCTCCAAGTCAGGGATGTTGAGTATTGCTGTCTTCTACCCAGAACATAGGAGGTCAGTGTATGCGGTAGTCAGAGCCTGCATTGGACCTGGTGAAGGTGGATGTCATGGGAATGGGCTGAGAGATTCAGTGGGGAAGGGCATTGATATTTATTGAATACTTCCTATGTGCTAGGTACTGATACATGTTATTACATGAATTATTTCATTTCATCCTCACAAGACCCATAAGAAATGTGTGTTTTAATCTTAATGTGACAGATGAAGAAACAGGCTCAGAGAGTTTAAATGACTCTCCCAAGGTCTCACAACCAATATGAGGAAACCTATGCCTGACACCAAAGTCCACGCTGTTTCCACTATATCATCCCACCTTCCAATACTGGAAGAGAGGTTGGTCAAGCCTATGAGGGTGTGACCAGATGACTCCTGCTCCCACCTCTCCCCAGCCCTGCCCACCTGTATTGGAACAATATTTGTGAATGGTGGTAGCACAGGAGAAGGTAACTGTTAGGGACTGAATATGTCTCCCCAAAATTCATATATTGAAGCCTCAACTACCAATGCAACTATATTTGGAGATAGTGCCTGTGTAGAGGTAGTAAAGGTTAAATTAGGACATAAGGATGGAGCCCTAATTCCATAGGTTAGTGTCTTTATAAGAGGAAGTGACCCTAGAGCTTGTTCTGTCTCTCTCTCTCATTCACTCTGTCCCTGCCATGTGAAGACATAGGGAGAAGACAGCCATCTGCAAGCTGGAAAGAGAGCCCTTTCCAGGAATCAAATTGGCTGACACCTTGACATGGACTTCCTGGCCTCCAGAACTGTGGGAAAATACATTTCTACTATTTAAGTCACTCAGTCTGTGGCATTTTGCTATGGCAAAATGAGTAGACTAAGACAGTGACCATGATTACGGCATCGCAAAGCAAGAGCAAGAGAAAGATTCCAGCTTATTTGTGCAATCCTACTCTATGTCTGGCACTACATTTGACCTTTCCGGCATTCCCTGAGAGTCAGCCTGGGTGTCCTGCTTGCTTGGAAGGCCTAGAAAGAAGGGGAAAAGGGCCAGTTTCTGAGACGCAGGCTGGCTTGATATAGCTGCCTGTGAACTGGGTAGTGCCCTGGATGTGAGGCCACCTCCCCAGGCAGAGCCAGGAAGGTTGCAAGAGGAAATCTGCAGCATGAAGCAGGGCAGGTGCATAAAGCCATCAATGTACAATTAATTTGTAATTGTGAACAGCATATTTAGGATGTGACAGCCGACTACAGGGTCAAGCTGCCAGCAGTGCTGGGTTGATTTGGAGGCAATTCAAGACTCTGAACTGAAAAACCATATTTTGGGGTAAAGACCATGAACACCTGTTTCAACTCAGAGACACTGGCTCCTCCCCAGTGGTAGTGCTGGCTTCTTTTGTCAGAATGTGTAGGTCCCAACTGTGGCCCCTGGAAGCAAAGCTTCCAGTTGATTAATGGCATCTCGCCCTTGGGGCTATGCCTTAGTTATCTATTGCTTTGCAACAAATGACCACAAACTTAGTGGCTTAAAACAACACAATGTTATTATCTCGTGGTTTTCATGCATCAGAAGTCTGGGCACAACTTAGCTGGGTCCTCTGCTTAGGGTCTCAGTAAGTTGAAATCAAAGTGTTCACAGGGTTGCAATCTCATCTGAAACTTGGGGGTGTCTACCAAGCTCACTGGTTGTTGGCAGAATTCGGTTCCTTGTGACTGTAGAACTCAAGCCCCCATTTTCTTACTGGCTATTGGTCAGTGATTATTTTCATCTCCTAGAGGCCACAGGTCCTTGCCACATGGCCCTTCCCATAGGCAGTTCACAGCATGGCTGTTTGCTTCTACAAGGCCAAAATTAGAGTGTATGCTGTGGCTTCCTCTTTTTCTTTGTCATTTTTAACTTTTTATTTTGAAAGAATTTAGAATCACATGGCCAACATCCAAAAGAAAAGAAACAACAAATTTTGAGAGTCCCCAGTATAAGGCTGATCTCTAGACCTACGTATCCAACCATCCATTGTTTTTCTCCTCATCCTCAAATTTTACATGTCCCAAACGAAGCCTATTATATCATCCTGAGCCCTCTTCCATCGAACTATGAAACCAGAGCCCACTGTTTCTCACCATTATTGGTGACAGCATTATCCACTCAGTCTCACACAACAGAAACTTGAGTGTAGTTATTACAGTGTCCTCTCTCCCTCAACCCTCACATACAATTAATCATCAAGTCCCACCAATTCTACTTCCTAAACAGCTCTTCAGTGTGTCTACTCTCCATTGCTACTACTACCTTCATTCAGGTCTTTATCTTTTGCCACAACCAGTGGTACAGCCTCCTAGCTTGTCTCCCTGTCTGCAGTCTTGCTCCTCCATGATTGCTTCACCCACTAGCCAGAGTGATGGAAAGCCTTTAGAACAGTACCTGGGACATAGTCGGTACAGTAAAGTTTTGCTGAATGAATGGATGTCAAAATGCTCTCTGGAGTGACAAAGGAAGCCTGTTCCTATTTTCCAGGCTTGCTGTCTTGCAATTTAGGTTCTAGCTAGTGAGTGCAAGAGCAGATCTTATAACAGGTCTTCTGATTCCAAGTTTGAGTGTTCTTTCAACGACAGCCCGGATGCTTCACTTTCCGCTTCATTTTGTAGACATCTTAAAAACCTCTGCTTAGTAGCATTTGGATACAGTTCAAAGGAGGCAAGGGGACAGATAATATGACCTCCCTTGTCACTTTCTATGAGGGCATGCTATGATGTTAGACCCACAAGGGAAGGATGGAGGTAAATTCTGTAGAGGTTTAAAGCATGGAAGAATTCAGACCATAAGCAGTGTACTCATTAATTTGTGCTTTTGCTCCACAAATATTTATTTTGTGCCAGGCTCTGTGCCAGGCCTTGAAGGTATGATGGTGGGATCCGCTGTCTTCAGAAATATTGATGCACAGCAATGGGAGCTTTTGTCACAGTGGGAGGTGGAAGGAAATGGGCCTGTGGAGCACGACCCTGGTGGTAGTGGGGAAAGAGCATCTCCCAAGTCCAGGAAGAATGGCTGAAAAGCTGCTTCAGGATGTTTCCTGGCCCGCTACACTACCAGGCCGAATGGATGTCATGAGATGATGGGCAGGGAGGGAGTCCTGAGCCTAGAGTGAAATATCATTGCTTTAGTCTCTCACTCCTTGGTTTAACTACCACTTAAGGCAACAGTTATCCCCATCTCCCTGAATACCTTGGATGTCACCAAGTCAACCTCACCAGCAGTACCCAAGATAGGGGGCAGCATACTTCTCTGGGAAGATGTTATTGTGTCCAGTGGAGTATGTCCACTGGCAGACCAATTGCCTAGGATTCTCCTCAGTCTGAGTTTCCCCCCATATGTCTCTAGCTCTTCACTGAAATGCCCCCCAAGGAGGGTCCTTTATCCAGAATCCTAGAACTTAACGGACAGTATTTGTAAAGCACTTTATATACCAGACAATTGCTGTTAACATTGTTGGCAGAGACAGGTTGGTTCCTCACACAGTCACCGACCTGTGAGGACCAGGGCAGGCAGCAGGGATCAAGGCAGCGCATCTTAGCTGGTGAAGGAGTGTCTGTACTGCGACCCTGTGCCTTCTCCTCAGGGGTCTGAGCCAGAGTTCTGTGGGGTGGCCTCCTTTGTGCCCCTCCCCTCCCGTCCCCCCTTTCTGGGCAGGGCTGTACCAGACCAAGAAGACACTGCCCCAGGGCCTCATAATCTGAGCAAGACAGTCCAATTATCTTCAATTTATGGAACTCAATTGGAGGGAGTTCAGAAAAAAGTAACCTGAACGATTAAGGGACTGGAGGGCTCGGCTTCCGGGGCAGGATAAAAGGCAGGAGGTCTGAGGCAGCAGTAGTGGTTTCAAGGGGAGTGGTGACTAAGGGGAAAGGCCCACAAGAATGTCTGCCAGCAAACGAGTGTTGAAGGGGGCGAACACCTGGGAGGGAGGGGGTGAAATGAGCGGGAACAAGGCAAGGGATGTGAGCCTCCAGGAAGGGCAGGTAAGAGGCTCAGAGCTCAGACCCAGCCTTGGGAGTCAAGCCATGTGGAGCAAGTAATAAGTTTTGGCTTTCTGAATCCAGGCCCTGGCTTTAGGGAATCCCAGAAAGCCCCAGAGAAAAGAGCAAGCAGAAGGGTGGTGCCTCTGCCAGAAAGAAGCCTAGACTTGAGGACTGCTGAAAGCTCAGCTCCATAAAAAGGTCATGTGGTGGAGAAAATTGATGGTTTGCTGAGCTGGTTGAGCTCCACAGTATCCTGGGATATCTGTTCCAGCCCTGATGAGATTCCACAGGGAAGGATGCCTCTAATACAACCCAATTCTTAATTCAGATTTTGTATTCAATACTTATAGTATACTATTACAATACAGTACAAGGGTAATGACCTAGTACAGATTGGCAGGGGACCCTGCTCCTGGACCACACTCTACTTCTGCCAGGCTGTGTGATGTTGGGTGAGTCCTTTCCTTCCTTTGGGTCTGTTTCCTTCTCTGTCAAACACAGAGAACCTTTTAAAACAGCTGAACTCCCTCCCTTTAATGAAACTTTACACAGAACCCTACTATACAAAACAGATAAAAGCAGTTCTTTGTTAATAGAAATGTGTTTATTGATTTCCAATTTATGTCATTTATCTTATTATAAAGTGAATCAATCAGAATTATGGAGATATTTTGATCAAATCACTGGTTAGAAATGAAGGGTTACAGTTCTTGGTTACTGTCTGAAATCTGCCAACACATCCATTGTTTGTGGAACTCCTGAAGCCCCTCTATAAAGCCCGAGGGCCCCCACAGAACTCTGGGTGAAAGCCATCACCTTTGTTATCTCCCCAGATTTCTTCCAACTCTGACTTTTCCAGAATCCCGACTGTGGGTTCCTACAAGGTAAGTACTCTCTCTCCTTTACCTTGTGTCCTCAGCACCTCAGGACCTTTACACCTGGCCCATGGCTTTGCACAGTGTTTTAAAAAGCCAAAGGTTAAATCAAAAAGAAGTCTGTTGGATCCAGTTGGGGACCTTTGGTCAGGTAAAACAAGTGGGCCTTGGTTCGGAGGGTGCCCTACTCAGATACAAGGGCTCTGCCCGCTTTGAGCTCTCTCCCAGATGACTGGGAGAAGCAATTTTTGAGAAGGAGGGTTTAAGTCTTGGTCTTCAGGCACATCACTCTTGCCAAACCCCTTTCCACTTGAACTACAACCCCAGAAGATTTTGCATCTGGGTGCCACAGAGGTAGCCCAAACCAGGATTTTCAGAGGTTGAGTAAAGCTAAGCTGACCAGAGTAGAGGAGGTGGCCTGGACATGAAGGAACAGAGTGAAAGTGATTTAAGTACACTTGGACATGGAATGACTATGGAAATGACTTCAAAAAACATCTTACTAAACAAGGTTTTAGGTCTTACAGGTGTTAAGTTGTTTCCTGTGCAGCTGTCCTTGACTGGCAGGTGATTTCAGGTTGTCTCTTGAGAGACTTTGGAGTTACTTTTGTTTGTTTTTCGCTTTTGTATCTATTGCAGAATTTCCTAAAATGATACATACATACATACATACATACATACATGTATATATATATATATATACACACACACATGCATATATATATTGGCTTCGCGGTGCAAAATTCAAAAGAATACAAAGGTAAATAGTGAAAAAAAGTGTCACCAGTCACATGATTCTTTTCCCCAGAGACAGCCATGGTCACCAGTTTCTTAATATATTCTTCCACAGGTATTTTATGCCTTTACTATACCCATGTATCCTTCAGGAGACATTCTCCACAAACACAAATGTGTATGTGTGTGTATTTCCCATTCTCCTCCCACAGAAATGAAAGTATTTCATACACACTGCTCTTCATGTTCTTTTTAATGGCTGCATGGTATTCCATTATGTGTACTCATAAAAATGTGTTTAAACAGTTTTTTATTGAACACACTTGGGTTCCTTCTAATCATTTCTATTATTCTGCAATGCAGCAATAACTATTCTTGAACATATATAATTTGCCAGAGGTATGAGTATGTCTTACTACAGAGTCCTTAAGCCAGAATGTAAACCCAACTGTGAGGTTGCAGGAGGGAATGTTCTGGAATGTCACTAATTTAGCCTCTCTTTACCACTTTGTTGTTTTCCTTGACCTTCAAGCTGGCACAACTAAGTGTCATTCTGGGACATTAAGAAGAAAGCAGGCAAAGGCAAAGGTAGGGGTTTAACCCCCATTGGCTAACAATGTCCTCATTGGCTTAACATCTCCTACCTGGTGATAGTTTTTGCACCTTTAACCCTTTAAGCAATGGTTGGTTTGCATTAAGCAGATGACAGACTGGTTTTAAACCAGGCAGATAATGGAAACCCATGAAACAAGCTGCATTTAAGATGATAAATGGCAAGTGACACCTAGCTTTTGTGTCAGGGACCAAATGGGGAGTGATGGGGGTGGGGTTGGCCAGGAGAGAGCACACCCCATCTGAAGAGGAAAGATTCAGTTTCAGCTGGCAGTGGGGGCCCAGGACGCTCGGATCTTCCAAATTTCTAATAAGCTAGAAATATGGATTTTTATTTGAACTCTCCCCAATCTATATCCAATAATAATAGTAATAGCAAACACCCATATGGCCCGTACTCTGTGTCAGGTACTGATCTACGTGCTTTAGGTATTATAACTCAATATTCACTGTAACCCAGTGAGGCAGAGTACTATTGTTTATCTCCATTTTACAGATGAGCCAAGTGAGCCCAGAGAGTTTAAGTAACCTTCCCAGAGTCAAACAAAGCAAGCAGCGGAGTCAGGATGCAAACCCAGGCCACGCTCTTAATGACTACATTCTTACTGAACTTTTATTAGATGCTCTCATGAAATCTCTTATTGAGGAAAACTAAGTCAGATTTAAGCACTGCACAGACCAACACTACCAAGCCAAACAAAATACCTCAGGAAGCCTCCAATTGGAGACCTCAGCTTTGGAGGATATCTGGCGTGAGGCCGGCTAGTCTTTGCTGGTCTTACAAACCTCCATGTTGAGTGAATGCCTCTGCTATTATTCCGACCCAGGCCAGGTATCCGCACAGCCCAGGAACCTCTGCCTCAGTCATACTGTCTGCATTTCCAATCATTCCTGAGAACAGAATGAAGGCACAGGGCTGGGGCCAGTGGGCACTCAACAGGTCACTAAATTGTGGGTGGAAAGGTACTGACACTGGTTTTGTAGTTGGGATTCTTGGCTTCTAGTCCTGGTCTTTTGCTCTGTGTGTGTGTGTGTTGTGTGTGTGTGTGTGTGTGTGTGTGTGTGTGTTTAATGGTTTCTCTTTTCACCTCTCTGAGCCTCAGTTTCTTCATCTGTAAACCCAAACTAAAAATCCCTACTTCACAGAGTTTTTGTGAGGAGCAGCAAAACTCTGTGTGTACCTGTGTGGTACAAATGGAAGAAGACATTCGAGGCAGTAAAGCTTATTAGAGGGACAGGAAGCTATCATTTCCCAAGGGAAGCTATCCCAAGATGGAAGGAAGATGGGCTGCCTTCTCTTATCCCACCCTTCTCAGGGTTATATTTTTTATCCTAAGTTCGTTCATCTGCCAGGCCACTTCTAAGGCCATGAATGAGCCATATCGAACTCTGGGCACAGATTCCTGGAGTTCAGGGGCATAGGGCAACCTGAAATGAGAAATCAGTGCTTTGTTTGCCAATAAATGTGCCTTTGCCAATTTTCCTGCTCACTTATATGCTTTTCCATGTTAATTTACATGTTTGAATGCTGTGTTCAACAAAGCTAAAATCAATATAGGAGTCTCCAACCTTTCCTCACAGAGTTACCTGTAGTCTTAGCATATGTGAATATTAGGCTTTTCAGGAAAAGACTGCTGAAAGTGAGACTGAACATTATGGAGAAACCTAGTCATGCACGTCATCAACCACTTTGTGAAAGGATAATGTTTCTTTGTTGAGAAAAAAGCCTCATGTACCAGCAGGAGGGTCATAGGGAAGTGGGCAACGTGGATGGGAAGGAGTACAGGGAGATAGATAGTAGAACAGATCAGGGGACAGGAGAGAAAAAGTGAGGGGCCAAAGGAATAATGGATATGCTCCCCTGCTCAGGGAAAGCAGGCACTGCGTTCTCCGCCTCTCTACCTTCTTGTGACAGTGTGATCGTGAGTTAAGGTTCAAATAGATGCCTGTGGAGCCCTGTACAGAGTCCCACAGAGTCTCCCATTGTGTTCAGTTCCTGTTCCAGCTCCTTTTCTACTCAGGGCAGCATACCAGGGGTGGGCCTTTTACTCTGGATGTGAGCTGAGGTGACGCCAAAATAGTGAGATAAGAGTGTAGAGGGTCTTGAATGCCAGCTTTTGATTATTCCAAGCAACGGGAGCCATTACAGGGGCAGGATGCCAGGCTGGTGCTCCAGGAGGTTGCTGGCCCCCTCGAAAGACTTTTGGGCTGCAAGGGGAGGAGATCCAGGAGGCAGGGAGGCCAGTTGGAAGATAATAAGGACCTGGGCAGACAATAGCAGTGACGATGGAAGGATCAGTTTACCATTTAGAACATACATAAAAAGAGATACAGGCATCTAGGTCATGTAGTAGGGGAGTGCAAGGGATCAAAGGAGGAGTCCCAGATGACTGGCTTCTTGCTCCAAGGGCCAAGAAGAAAGGCAGGGCTAGTAACATAAACTGTGGTTTGGCCCCGTAACGGCTCTGGCCCCTTTCCACCCAAAGGTTGCCCTGCATCCCTGACTTCCCTTTAGTTCGGACCTGGCTGGGCCGGGTGAGGGGATGGCTCAGGGTGGCGGCTGCAGGAGTTTTGCCTCGTTCCTTGGATCCGGGGAGTCTAGAGGCCTGAAGGGGCTTTAAAAGGAGGGCGCCACCCGGCCGCAACTGCTCCTGCGCCCCGCCGGCCTCAGCCTCTGGCCTCACTTTGGCCTGGCGGGTCGGAAAGCCAAGGACCCCCAGAGGCGGAGGAAAGGAGGCAGCGGTGGGCCGGGGTGAGCGAGGGGTCGGGGTCGGGACGGGCCTGGACAAGGGGTAGCACGGAAGTGGGAGAGAGAGGCGGACTAGGAAGAGCCCGCTCTGCAGGCGCCAGCGGACCTCCAGCTTCAGGCCCGGTTCGGCAGCGCCTCCGCCTCCTTGGCGCCTCCAGATCGGGTAGGAGGAGCCACAGCGCCACCCAGCGGTCAGTGCCCGGGAACGGCAGTCAGGGCTCTTGAGTGGCCCTGGAAGAGTGGAGTGTAGTGGAACTGGGCGTGGAGGAAGACCAGAAGGCAAGCAAGCGCGAAGGTGGGGCACGTAGTGATTGGTTGACTCTTAAACCAGACCTTCCATTTATTTCGCCCACCAATCCATCTGGCACGTGGCCCTAGATGAATCTTCAGGTCAGCTGGTAATATCCCTTCTAAGCGCAACAGTCTTCCATGGCTCCCAATGGGTCTAGATGTTAAGCCCAAATTCCCTAGCTTGATCTTCACAGCCTGCCATATTTTGATCTCAGGCTATCTTTCAAACTTTTTCTCTTTCCACCCACTTCACACATCCTACCGCTGCTCACTGCTGGCGCCCAGGGTCTCTGCTCAGAACTTATAATTCAAATGAGGAGAGAGGCAATGAACAAGAAAGCCCATGTCTAAACAAGATAATTTCAAATAATTACCAGCACTGGACTGTATAAAAAGCAGATTGGTGATAGTGTCTGGGGCAGGAAGTCCACTCCCATACCTCGAGTAGTCAGGAAGGGCCTTTCTGAGAAAGTGACATGTGAACTGAGATCTGAGGATGAGGAGTCAGCCTTGCAAAAATCTGGAGGAAGAACATTTCAGGCTGAGGAAGGATATGTATATATATATATATACGTACACACACACACACACACACACACACACACACAAAGGTCTTGAGACAGGAGCAAGCTTAGTATATCAGATGAAAAGAAATAAGGCAGGGTTGCTGAAGGTTAGTGAAAGGAGTGTATAGGGTGAGGCTGGAGAGATAGGCAAGTGAGAGATCATGTAAGGTCCTGTGGCCCATGGTAAGGAGTTTAGATTTTATTGCCCTCGAGATGGGAAGCTATTGGAGGGTTTTAGCAGGGTAGAGACATGATCTGATTTGCATCATTAAAAGATGGCTCTGGGTGGATTATGTGTGAAGAGGGAGTAGGCAAGATTGGAAGCAGGGAGATCAGTTAGGGGGCCATTGCAGTGGTTCAAGGGAGAGCTGATGATGGCCTGGTATAGGTGGTGACAGTGGAGGTGGAAGACATTGTCAGATTCTAGAGGTATTTTGAGTGATTTCGGTTCATGTGTTTTCTTCCCAACCAGCCCAGGAGCACCTTGAGGGTAGATTCCCTGTCTGAGGGATCTTTGGATTCCCACCCTATACTCTTAAGCAGTTAGTCTAATAGGTGCTCAGTGTTTAGTGAAAGATCTCTGTGATCCTCCACAGAGAATGTGACAGGAGAGAATGGTAGTTAGAACTTTGGCTTGGGGCAGAAATTCTGGGTCTTCTTTCTAGTTATTCTGATGCATTTCTCCCTTTTTCCTTCTTTATCTTCCCGTCTTCTAAAGGAATCTAAAAATATTTTGGGAGGGAAGGAAAAGCAGGAATTATGAGCTCCTCAGGGGTGCAAGAAACTATGCTCAGCTTCCACATATATTAGTTCACTTAAGTTAATTTATATACTCTTTATAACAATATCTAATCCTAACCCTTCATTTTAGAGATAAGCAGATTAGAAACCCAAAAAGGAAAAGGGACTTTATGAAAGGCAAAGTTGTCATAGCACAAAATATGCATTATTTAGAGTTCTACGTAAGCCCCTCCTCCCACTTCATGTCTGAATACTGTTTATTCTATATCAGTTATGCTAAGGTCTTTTTCAGCCTCTTGTTGATTGTTAGTATTATGCAATGCAAATAAATTTCAGAGTGAAACCAGATCTTGAAAAAGATTCAGGATTTGGTGAAGTCAATGAAAGTGATGTTGAAGACCATCTCTAATGTCATGCAAAGTCCTTGATAAACAGGGATTTGGCAGAGAGACCAGTTAACACTGGCAGAAGAATAAATTGACGTAGGTAATGACAAGATCAAGGCTTCAGAGAGTATGATTCAACTTTCAAAGGATTACAAGAGGTCCTTGGGATAATTGAAGGAGTTCTCTGATTTTGGAAAAACAAAACAAAACTCTGTTTACGTTGCATGGTAAAAGTCAGTATTATGTTCTCATGCACTTTGGTGAGGAAAATCATGTTATCCCAGTTCTTGATTCATTTTTTGTTCATTCTAAGGATTAGTGCATATTTGCACTAATATGCACAAGTAATATGCATATGTGCATATCAATTACACTTTTTAAGTTTAAACAAAAATACTTTGCAATTTCTTCAATTTTATTTCTCAAGATAACGTCCCAAACAAACTCTTTTCCCTCACTCTACTATGAAATGTTGGTCCCCACTTCAAGTGGAGTCAAGTAAGTGACCTTTTTCTAGTACCACTTATCCTCAAATAACAAGGACTTCGTGTAGCCTCAGCCTTCTCTTCACCTTGTGATTGGCAAGTCTGGCTGCACATTAGAGTCATTTGTGGAGTTTGTTCAACAATACCAGAGCTGGGAACCCAACGTAGACTACTTAAATCCAAATCTCTCCTGGTAGGGCCAGAGAAAAATCTCTCCAGGTGATTGCGTGGCACTGCCGGTGTTGTGAGCCACTGCTGTCCCCCTGCCTTGTGCATGCTGAGGCTGAAGAGACAGAGGCTGTCTGCACTTGGACTGGCCTGAAGGGAGGGCACCAGGGCCTGGACCCACGTGGAAGGGGTCACTCAGAGGGGCAGCTGCAGGGCAATACCTAGGAGTCAAAGGGCAATGTGTGGCTGGTAGGGCTTTCTTGGCACAGCCATTGTGCCCTTTACTCTGTTAGCACTGTGGGTGTGTAGCCACTTCCAATCCCTTGCCTCTTTTTCCTATGCCCAAGGCCAAGAAAGCTGGCTCTCCTTATGGATATGTGACAAGACAAAAACTCACATGTTTTATAGTAAGCGTATTATGGTTGCTGAACACTAACATCATGTTATCTTGTGGATCTATAATGTGTTTCTCTTTTACTGCTGTGTTCCCAGCACCCAGCACAGTGCTTGACATATAGAAATTGCTCAGTAGGTATGCTTGGAATGAATGAACAATCAAGGTGAATATAGGCAGGATGTAATAAGTACCACAATTTAGGTGCAAAGTATTGTAGAAGTACAGAAGAGAACGAGATAGTTCTCAGCTCAGGAGAGAGGGATTGTGGAAATCTTCATGGCAGAGGTGGCATCTGAGCTGGACTTTGCAAACTGTGACAGTGATAGGCAGCGATGGAGAGAAAGCATTCTAGGCAGAAGAAACAATGTGAGCAAAGGGAGGGACATGAAAAGGTGCAGAGGTCATTCAGTGAACAGCCAGTAGTGAAAGGTGGCCGGGACAGGACTGCTGGTAGACTAACATGGAAGATCAGACTGGTAGGATAGGGTCAGAATATAAAGAGCCTTGAAAGTCATGCTAAGAAGTTTACACTTGGTTCTATGGGCAATGTGGAGCCATTGGATGTTTTTGATCACAGGGGTAATATCTTCACTTTAGGAAGATCAGCAGTTCTTTCACAGAATATTTAGGTAGTGCCTTCTAAGTACCTAAGCAAGCTGTGCTAGCCAGGGAGGCAGATTACAGTCAGAGTAACTGAACAAAAGATCAGTTGGTAGGCCATTGCGGTGGTTCAGCCAGAGCTACTGAGGGCCCAGAGTGGCTGAGTGGGATGAGAGGCGAAAAGGAGGGGAAGGATTTGGAGGGAACGTTTTACAGAGGTAGGAATGACAGAACTTGGTGACTATTTTAGGTGGAGATGAAGAGAAGAGAAGAAAAACTGAGGGACCAATAACAATAACGGATATTTGCACACTCCTCTGTGCAAGCTTGTGCACAGTGCTTTCTGTATGTCACGTAATTCTCACAAGAACCCTTTTGATGGATGAACTTGCTAAGGCTCAAATAAGCCAAGGAACTTTTACAAAGTCATACAAGTAGGAGATGATGGTGCTGGATTTTGAACTCATACATGCTGGCTCCAGACACCTCCCCCTAACCTCCACGTTATGCTGATTTCACAGGAGTTGGGGGACTTGGGTTTTCTTGGCTAAGGAATGTATCAGCTCTGGGAAGACACCAGATTCCCTCCTAACCCACGTTCTGCCTTCCCTGTTTTATGGGTAGAGTTGGTGGTGATGGAGTGTCGCTCCTGCAGTCACTCTTCTCCAGTGCCTTTCCCTCCTCTTGTGGGGAAGTGGGCATGGGGAGGCAGTGCAGGAGAGGTGAGCCTGGTAGGCTAGAACCAAAGGCTGCCACAAAGGTGGAAAACTGGGTAAGTCCCCACGTGGGGCCTGCAGACATGTTGAGCCCACACAGAGGTTTGTTTGTCTTTTTGACTTGAGCAAACATTTAGAAATTAGAGGGCTTCACATACAAATCCTGTCCTGACTTCCCTTGAAGAATGAGAAGATCTGGCAACACTGCACCCACGTTCCCACAAGAGAATCTGGGTTTGACCTGCCTCCCGCAGATGCAGCACACTGGCACTTGTCACTGCTCACGACTTTGGAGCGTGCATTTCACCCCAGCCCAGCGCACTTCGCTCATCACACTTAGCTGCCTGTTCCCTTCAGGGGCGGAGTTTGTGAGTCCTTGCTGGAATGGCCTACTGCAGTTTCCCCTTTTTTTGCCAAGACTTGAGCCAGCAAGGGGCAGGGCACAGAGTCTACATCCTCTGGTCCCACCTCCTCCCCAAGCCAAAGGCCACACTTGACTACAGAAGAAAACCAGGAAGGGAGGGTTATCATCAAGTCTTACTATTTATTTCTTTATGGGGTTAAACAAGAGCAGAGAGGCCTCTGCTCCACAATGCAACAAAACAGAAAGCAGTACACAGACAGAGACTCTCACTGAAACACAGAGGCAGGGAAAGGGGCACAACTGAATCATAGCCAGGGGAGGGAGGAAGGGATGGGGACTACTGGGAATCCAGCTTGGAGACTCAGTCATAGGAACTAGTGCAAGAATGTCCTACTCATGAAGCACAGTGTAGAAAATGGCATAAGAAAGCTGCCCAGCTCTGCTGCCTGTGATGGAGGGCAGGGGCAGCTGGAGAGGTGGTGGAAGGTCTGGGAAGTGAGGCAGAGAGGGACAGTCAAATGACTTTGAGGTGGAATCAGGTGCCCCTTTCCCCTGCCACTGGGCAAGGCCCTGGGCTGGTCTCAGCCAGGGGTCTCCTGGGCACTTGGTGAGGGGGAAGAGAAGATGGGAGTCTCCATTCCATTCCCTGGGGCCCTAAGGTCCCCCTTTCCTTTCTGGTCTCTTTCCCCTCCTGAGAGTGCAGGAGCTAGAAGGCAGTACATAGGGTCTCTCATGTCTACATAAGCATCTCTGGAAAGGAGCCAGCACCTCTTCCCCTCCCCAGCTGAAAAGAGCACTCTAAGGACAGAGTATGTGGCTAGGCCCGAAGTGCTGAGGGCCAAACAGGGAATGTGTGGACAGGCACGGGAGTGAGGACAGGGGGCACATTGTGAGAAAAGAGAAAACTGGCCGGAAGGACTCCCCAGTCTCACAAAGCCTATTTGGGACCCAGCCGAGGCTCGCAAATGATTCCCTCTCTATTAGGGAGGTCCCCCATTTATCCCCAGCCAAGCAATTCCAGCTGTCCTCTCCATCTCCCCTTCTTGGATACACCTAGTGCAACTCCCGCACACCCCACCCCTTAACTCACGGGCCTCACAGCCTAGGACACAGGTCCTGCTGACACTGAAAGCCCCTTGGCCTGTCCCAGAACATAGTTTTGGCTCCCTTTCTTCTCTGCTCCTATTGGCTTTTAGAGGTCCCAGGCAAGGCGGCCTTCTGCTCCCAGGAGATCAGCACAAGGCTAATGGCCCCCCAGGGGCTCTCGATGCCTCTTTCATCTGGCCCTCTGGGCTGACTCAACAGTTCAAGTCTCTCAGCCATTGGACAACAGCACATTATCTTTATCCAACGGGTCCTCTTGCCAGTCTCTGGACTTTCTCCAGCAATGGGCACGGGTGGCTGGATCAGTGGGTACCCACTACAGGGTGAGGAGGAGTCTGGTTGTTCCATAATTGGAGTAGTAACCCATGGGGTCAGGGATAGGAAGGGATGAATACTCTTTGGTAGGCTGGGGATAGGGACAGGGTGGGGACAGGGGAGGCTCATCTCTGGAAAGCCCTGGGGCAATGCCACTGGGTTCTCCTTCATGGAGGCCTGGGCTACAACAAAATGGGGGAGTACGGGGACCCAGGCCAGGTCTGACCCACTTGGGCTTCAGTCCCTCTTCCCCATGGAGATCAGAAATGGGAACGTCTTTGGCCCCAAGGCCAAGATCTCCAGGGCGAGTGGCCCTTGGGAGTATGTGCACCTTCTGTAAGATGGGGACCTTCACACAGCGGCAGACTGACCACGGACCCTCAGCCTTCTGTTTCGAGGTCCAACAAGCCAGTTCTTTCCCCAGAGGTTCCTTATGCAACCCTTTCTGATTTGGGAAGCTGTCCCCGAGCCTACTTCAACACTGATCACCCATCGCCCCAAAGCCAGGTGGCAATAGTCCATGAGGCCATCTCTCCAAGCTCTCTGCCCACATCTCTCCCTTCCTCTCCCTCTTCTTTATCTTTTACTCTCTCCTGCTACCTACTTTGCACCCCTTTCAAGCCCCTCATTGCCTAGGATGTTGGGGCATAGCTTAACTGGAGCCCCGACCTAGCTGCGACTGTACACACCTCGTCTCCCAGCCTGGCACGTCCCTGTGGTGGCCCCATGTGGGGCAAGGTGTGCTGGAGTGGGAGGAGGGCCGCTGCACTGTCTGCTGTGGCCTGTAGAGTTGTGGGCAGGAGGGAATTAAGGATCGTGGCAACAAAGGGAAGGCAGATGGGAGAAAGAGCTTCTCCCCTCTGTGCCCCCAGCATTCCCCACAGGGCCAAGGCTGGGTGAGCGGCCTACTTCCCTAGGGCCAGGACTCTCAGAAGGCGTGGGCATTTCCAGCGCCTACAGCCCCCCATTTTTTGCTGAGCCCCACAGATGGGCGCCTGGGAGGGGGTGCCTGCCACTCTTGCCTTTTTCTCCTAGGTAAGTTTGGCAGCTCCCTGGGGGCCCTCTGGCCATTCTGTTGGAGCTGCTTTTGGGGTGGGGTAGGTTGGGGGTGATTTGTGGTCCCCCATTTCTTCCTGCCCCCAACCTGGTCCTACACTTCCCATGGGGGGGGTCCTGGAGCTGATGTCAGTATGTGGTAGAAGTCTGTCCTCCCTCCCAGCTGTCACTCTTCCCGAGTCAGGCCCTCATCTAGGGCAGGCAGTGCCTCCAGCCCCAGTCTCCCACCCTCCTGGTTGCTGGAGAAGGACACCATGGTATGGAGGAGCATGAGAATGAAGACATAGAACCGGATCCTGCTGGGGCTGAGGCGGGAGCCCCCAGAAACCGGCAGCAGGGAGGGCTTGTGGCTGATGCGGCCTGGGGGGTCTTGGCGAGGGTGGTAGTGGTGGTACTGTTGGTGGTAGTGGTGGAAATAGGAATGGTGGAATTGCTGGTGGTGGGTTTTGGGGGCCTCAGACTCCTTGAACTTCTTCTTCTCCGACTCACAGGAGACCCACTTCACATCACAGCACTTGGTTTCCGGCCGCTTTTGCGAAGTATCCAGTAACCCTGCCAATGGATAAGGAAGGTGTGGTGGGGTGCTAAGGGGGATGACAGCTGTGCCTTTCCTAGAGAGGAGAGTTCTAAAGCTGGGATGCTCTGGTAGCCGTCCCCAAGACTCCTTGCCCCGTGTCCCTTAGCACCTTCCTTTTCTGGACATTTCTCTCCCAAAGACCCCAGACAGTTTCTCTGGGATGACTCCCAGGCTGGGCATGTTCTGGAGAGAGATGGCCACTCTGTTCTTTGCCCCTATCCCAACCTGGGGACCTTGCTGACTACTGCTCCAGCCACTAACCTTTTTCTAACCTTTCCTCCCTGCTGTCCTCCCTGCCCCAGCAGCTCTGACCTGGGGCCTGCCCTGGGCCTCCAGCCTCCTGGCCTCCTCCCCTCCTTCCCAGTGCCTTGCCTTTACCTGCACAGATAAAGCCAGGGAGCCCTCCGTACACCATTTCCTCATTGTCAGGGAGTATAAAGGGGCAGCGGGTCTGCACCTCCAGGCAGTATTGCTTGCAGGGCACCCAGCGCTGGCATTCCTGCTGGGTCACGCTGAAGTATTCTGAGCACAGCCAGGCCTTGTAGACAGCCTGTGGGGAGAGGAAAGAGTGTCAGCCCAGGTGCCAGCCCCTTCCCACCTCAGGGGAAAGGGATGAGGAGGGGTGTACTCAGAGTCTATGGGGTGGGGGGAGTGCATACTTGCCAACCCCACCTCAGTATCCAGGGGGTGGAGAAGAAGGGTTTGGGTCAAGACCACTACGTTGTACCCTAAGATCTTCCATCTCAAAGCTAGGGCCCCTGAGTGCCACAGTCTGCAGTCATCCAAGACTTAGAATTTGTTTGTTGGTAAAATTGCAAAATTACTCCTATGTCAGAGCTGGAAGGGGCATTACCAGTCTTCCCACCCAAACCTAGCATTTTACAGTTGGCCTTCCTTGCTTGCCTGAGGTGTCCTGGCTTGCCTGAGGTCACCTATCATGAGGAAGGTAAATTTCAGTTAAATTCAATTCAGCAAACATTTCTTTGGCCAGTGGTGTTAAGTTTCTAAATTCAAGAAAGAGGTGGAGAGAATCCTTGCTCTACCTCATTAGGATGTTGTGTGGCTCAAATAATATGACATATAGGAAAATGTTTTGTAAACTCTAAAGTACAACTCAAATGTGAAGGGTTATTTTTCACAAAAACAGGAATCTGCCTTACCAGGCACCACATGTGCCTTTCAAGCTCTATTCATCCATGTTCTGTTCTTCTGGCTTCAGCCCTGGTGTGGAACAGACACCACCTTTCGTTTGGAAACTTCGCTTGTAGTTTCACTTCGTGGGCATGCTCCTGGCCCCACTCCTCCTGGGCATTGGATCCTAGCTTAGAAAGATTCCCTGCTCAATACTCTTTGGCTACCATCAAGCCCAGAGTTTATCAATGGCAACACTACTGATACCTTGGAGCTGATCATTCTTTGTAATGAGGACTGTCTTGTGCATTATAGGACACTGAGCAGCACCCTTTGCTTTTACCCAGTAGTTGCCAATCGAGTCCTCCAGTCCTTCCCCCAGTTGTGACAACCAAGAAAATGTCCCCAGCCATTCCCAAAGGTCCCTGGGGAGCAAAATCATCTCCTTTTGGGAATCAAAAAAGATCGAGCTCCTTGCTACTGAAAGTGTGGGCCCAAACCAGCAGTATCAGCATTACCTAAGAGCTCGTGAGAAATGGGGAGTCCCAGACCCTACCCTGCCCAGCCAAGTCAGTGCCTGCATTCTAACAGTATGTCCAGGCAACTCTCACACACTGGCTTCAAGCCCTGCCCACATGCAGTCCTTGTATCTTCGGGGGCACCTTCTCATAGTTGCTCCTTACAGCAATGGGTCTCAGGCTTCAGTGTGCCTCATAACACCCTGGGGGACTTGTAAAATATTCAGATGGTCCCCTCTAAGTCAGCTTCAAGAGAAGACTGATGTGGGCTCACGAATCTGTGTTTTCAACAAGGACCCAGGGCACTCAGTTACTGCAGACCTTTCAGCCACACTCTGAACAACATGGTCACAGATTCTCACACTAATTTAAACATTTACACTAAAATACAAATAACTACACCACGAACATTTACTTTGGCAATGTAATCCCATACTGGCCTTTGTCAAAGAAGGGGTGGGGTAGAGATGGTGCATGGTAGGGAGTGGCAGGTCAAATCAAGGCCCTGAGGAAAAAAGTATTGTTTACGGCTTGGATATCTCACAGGTATCTCAACCCTAGCATTCTCTAAATCTCCAAATGAAGTTCTTGATTGTTTTTAACTCCAAATCTGCCCTCACCCCCAAGTCTTGACCATTTCAGTCAAGTGCCACAACCATCCTCCTGGGTGTTCAAACCAGAATCCTAGTAGTCAGCCTTCATTTCTCTCTTTCCCTGCATCTCCAAATGCAGTCCAGCAGCAAGGCACACCAATTCTCACCCCACTTCCACAACTTAGGCCACTGTCTCCTATCTGGGCCCCATGGCTTCACTCTTGCTCTTTCGAGTCCATTGTTCACACAGGAGTAAGGGCCATCTCAAAAGGGGGTAATGTTACTCCCTTGCTTCAAAACCTCGAGTGCATTTACAATAAAACCGAGACTTTGGACCATAGACTTCAAGCTCCTGCATAACATAGCCTGTCTGTCCTTTCAACCTCATTTTCTAGCTGTCCCTTCAAGCCCATCATGCTCCACATGCAGAGCTTTTCTTTCTTTTCCTTGAATATACCCTACTTCTTCCCACCTTGGGGCCTTGGCACACACTGTTCTCTTGGACTGGAATGTCCTTCCCCCACTTTTGGCATGGCTAGATCCTTCTCATCTCTCAGGCCTCAGTTCAAATGTAACCTCCTCAGAGAGGGCCTACCTGACCATTCTAGCTAGAGGATGCCCCCTCATTCCTTTTTCTAAACTGTTTTTCACCACAACTATGACTTTTTCTGCATCCTTGCTTTGGTTTTCTCTGTCAACCTCATTAAAATGGGAGATACATGAAAGCAGTCATGGGTTTGTCTTAGTGACCATTGTGTGTACTCAGCACAATACATGTAAAAAATGTCTGTTGGCTGAATGAACAGGATGAGTAAAAGGGGACATGTCCTTACTCTCAGAGGAATTCCAGTTTCATGGGTACACACATCTAATTGAATCTATGGCACATGGTCTATACTTTGGAGAGGTTCAACCATCGGCCGTTGGAGGGAAGCAGAAAAAGATCTCAGTGAGGGAATAGCAGTTGAGCTAGGACTCAAAGTAGGATTTTAAATGGGACAGGTACAGATGAGACAAAAGGGCATTCCAGGCTGAGGCACCAGCTACTGCAGATGTATGGAGGTGAATAAATGCATGGTGTGCTAAAAGAAAAGAGGAGGATTCTGTGTAAGTGAAATGCAAAGGGAACTGATCCCTTGTGGATGGACATTGAAGTCACTTCCAAATTTGTACTGTTATAAACAGTGTTTTGGTGAACATCTTTGTACACATGTCTCTTGCAGACTATATTAAATTTTATTTATATAAACTCCTAAAAGTGAAATGATTGGGATGAAAGGTCTGTGCAAAGGAATGAGAAGGGAGTGATAGGAGGGTGGGAAGGAACAAGTGAAGGTGAGAGGCAGGGGAAGAGAGCACTAGAGGGTTGGTGAGGGTCTAAGGGATGGGGGAGAGTGGCAGTGGTGGGGGTGGTTGTGGCACGAGGGAGGAGGTGTGTGAGAAAGAAAGGGTAAGAAGGAGTAAGGTGTTTGAGGGTAAGAAATGGTGGTAATGGGGGGGAAGGAGAAACCAGGATTGGGAGGAAGAGCATGGGGGTAAGATGTGGAGGGTATAAAGGAGGTGAAGGGGTGAGAGAGTGAGAGAAGCTGAGGGGGTAGGAAAGAGCTGGGGGTTGACAGGGTGGAGACAGAAGCGGGTAAGAGGCCTGTGAAGAAGACACTGAGGGTCAGAGTGAGCAGGGGATGAAGGTGGGTAAGGAAGACAGGAATTTCAGAAAGCCAGGGCAAGAGGGAGGAGACTAGAGCAGCGAGAACATAGTGCAAAGAAGTAAGACAGGAAAGAAAAGAATGTTCCTGGAGCTGAGGGCCCCAGTGCCTCAGAGCCCCTCCTCCATCTTTTTGGCCCCAGAGTGCCAAGATGAGGCTCTGTCCACAGCCTGTGCCCAGTCTCTGCAGCCTGGGCCCAGGGTCCCCCACAGCCCTCACCCCAAACTGTAGAATCACCCCCTCTCCCACCAGCAAGGTCCAGAGGCCCCTGCGGAATTCTCTCTGGGCTCCTCCCGCTCAGTTTTCCTGCTCCTGGGTGAGGAAGCCCTGTTGGGGGTCCAGCTCTTCTCCCTGGCAACTGCAATTGGGATAACAACAAGCTACTGTGCCTGGACACTCCCCTCATCTGCTCTAGGGCCAGGGGAGGGAAGTGGGAGCCGAAAAAGGGGTGGCCTGACAGTGGGAGTGTGGCCTTTCTCCTTAATTAGACGACCCTCCCTCAAGCCCCACACTCCCAGCCAGAGTCACCATGGCAACAAGTGGGTGAGCAGATTGCCTGTGGAGGACACCAGGCCTGTGGGTGGTGAAGCAGGAACAGGCAAGGAGATAATGAGGGAATGGAGGAAGAAGAACAACATGGGGCTGAGAGGTAATCCAATTCCTTGGCTCCACAGATGGCCAGCTGAGGCGACTGCCTCCTACATGGCCAGGGTTGGGGGGTGTCCTTCTCAGGTGAAAAGTTTGGCCATCAGTGCTACCACCCTGGCAGCAAGCCTGCCCTAGTCCCTGCAGCCCTCTTCTCTAGAGGAGCCTGAGTAGCTTGCCCTGTCTTGTCAGAGTAGGGAGCTTGAGGGTAAGAAATGGTGGTAATGAGGGGAAGGAGAAACCAGGGTTGGGAGGAAGAGCATGGGGATAAGAGATGGAGGGTATAAGGGAGATGAAGGGGGGCCAGGTTGTTTGGACAGTCACAGGGGGCCTGGGCAGTCATCCAGAGGGATGGGGAAGGGCCAGGAGAACCAGGGATAGGAGAGCTGTGGGACTCTCTGGAGGTGGGGCATGTAGGGAAAAGGAAAAAAATGTCTCAGAACCAGATAACAGTCAGTTGGGAGACTCTTGGAGGCCTTTTGCTGTAGTTTCTCAACTCTGGATGCGTATTAGGATCACTCAGAGTCTTTCAAATATGCTCTTGCTTGGCCCACACCACACTGCAGACTAAGTCAGAATCCTTCTGGGAGGGCCCACACTTCTGAAGCTCAGGTGACTAATATGCAGAGAACTCTCAGCTTAGCCCTACTTCATCATTTTATAGGTGAGGAAACGGAGGCCCAGAAAAGGGGGAAGGAGTTGTCTACACACACACAAAACAGTAGCAGAGGGAGGAGCTTGAAACCTGGTTTCTCAGCTCCAACTCCAGAGTTCCTCTTACTGGACAATCCTACCAGTAACTGCAAACCGCAAACTGAGGGGGCAGGATGCCAGGGCATGGGTTGGGGAGGAGAGCTGAGGAGAACCAGGCTGGTTCTGATCTTTCAGGCTTAGACTCCAGCCCTGGCAGAAAAGCCTTCTTCATCATGTGCTGTCGTCTGAGCGTAACCATCTCGGACCGTCGAGGCAGCAGCAGAGACTGGGCTGGGGGAAAGCCTGAGCTGGCGGTGCCGTCCTTTCTCTACAGAAGCCCCTGTCCCACTCCATCAGGCCACCCCTAGGCTCAATCAAGTTCTGGCTGTTACAGTCAAGTTGCTATGGGAACTGGGAGGGGAAGGAAGCAGGGAGCAACTAGAGGGAACACCAATTAAGCCACAAAGGAAGCTGTGAAGGCTGTCCCACCCCTCCTCCTGGCTGGGCTGCTAAGCCACTCTTGAAATGAGAGTGGGCAAGATGAGGGGGATCCCCACCCCTGCCCTGGGCTTTGCAGCTGCCAGCTTAAGGGGTGTCAGGAAGACCTGGAGAGCCTTTCCATCCTGCTCTCTGGCTTGCAGCCATGGCCAGGGCAGTTTCACCCCTGCACCTCACTGGAAGAAGCACCTGACTTCTCCTGGCTTCCAGAGCGTTGTGTGGATGCACCCAAGTGTGTGTGTACACACACAGCGCAAAGCCAAAACTCAGAGCCAGAGGGTTTAGAAAGAGGAAGCCATCCTGGACTCCTTGGTTTTGGGGCTGGAAAACCCTCCAGAGAGGAGAGCTTTAGTTCTTGCCAAACAGGAAGTCGGCAGTTTCCTTCTTGGATTCCACCTTACCTCCCTCCCTAGGGTCTGTTTTCCCATCCAGATCCTCCCTACAGACCTTCTCTTCATGGCTGCTTGTTTTCTTAATGCACCCTGGGGACCCTTGGCCAAGAGCTGCAGCTGCAGAGCATTGGGCACCCAGGCAGCTACCTGGGCTAGGCTTGGGGATGAAACCCACAGCCCCCAGCACACAAGTAACCACCCAGCCATCTGATTTTATCTAGGTGTAAACTGAGGTCCAGAAAGGACATACTTTGGCCAGTGAAATGTGAGTGACATGGCTCATTTCTGGGGAGAAGCCTTAAGAGTTGGTATATGATTGGCCACATTCTCTTCCCTCTGTTGCTGATTGTGGAAGCAGTGTTGAAATGTGCTCTTTACTAGCCTGGGTCTCTTGGTGACCATCACGAGCAGATGCTCCTTGCTGACTTGTTCTGGACATGTATTGTGAGCAAGAAAGAACTGTTTGTTATGCTAAGCCTCTGATATTTGGGAGTTGTTTGTTACCACAGCATAACCTAGCTCACCCTGACTGACAAAGCAATAGTGGAAGCCAAGGAAGTGATTGATATTGCCTAGGGAGAGTGAACACAGAAAAAGATCAACAGCGAATCCCTGGAAAACACTAACCTTTAAGGGGCAGATGGACGAAGGGAATCTGATGAAAATGGAGGAGTGATTTAAGAGACTAGAGGAGAAACAGAGTGGTGTTCTGTAAACTGGAGGGGGAGAAATTTTAAAGAATAGGGTGTGGTCAGATAAGGATTAGACAGGAACATGCTGGCAGTCTCATCATGGTGAGAGCAGTTTCAGTGAAGCAGTGGGAGCAGAAATCAGACTGTAGCCAATAAAAAAGTGAATGAGAGGGAAGAAAAATGGAGATAGCTATGTTCCAAGAAGCCAAACATTTCCAGTTTTTCATCTATTTCATGGGATGTGGTTTCCAGCTCATTCTTCTATCCTGGTTGTTCTCATTCAGACAAGTTCCTATATTTCTGTGTCCCCTTGCAACTGAATGTGATCCCCAGATAGAGTTTATCAACAGAGTCAAGCAGAAGTATCAGCCTTCCTCCTAGAAGTTCTGTTCCTGTTAAGCCAGCCGAAGACCACATTTACTCTCTGGGGGACTGTATTGTCTTCTTCTGGTAATTCAGTGGAAGATGGAGGGGGAAGGCCTGCCTGGAATATGGGATCAAAGACAGCCTAGATCAAAGTCGTTGTGAGGAGCCCAAGCCTTCTGGTGAGATATCTGTAGTCTCCCTGAGGATAGGGATTGTATTTTACTTAGCTGTGTATTACTCTCAGGGTTTCATTAAAGGAGCTGGGTATACAGAAGAGGTGCTTGCTAAGTACTTGAAATCTAAGCACTTGAAAACCAAGCCTCCAGCAGCTAGCCCAGATTGGAGCAAGGTGGAAAGCTATAAGAAAAAGGTGGAAGTAATGGGTTATGTAATGTGTTTGCATGAATTTTGCAGCTCTGATGGAGAAAGTGGGGATGCACTAGCAGATAGTCATAGAAAACTAAGCAAATAGGAAAAAAAAAGAGGCAATTATTAACTTCAGAAAAAGAAGTCAACCAAGGAAGGAAATATAATCATAGTATTCTACATGATTTAGCTGCGAACAATATTTATAATGCTAATAATGTAAAAGTGGAATACTGTTAAAACCAGAAATTGTGATATGTCAATATTGGCTGTATGAGGTGGGAAGTATGTGCATATGGTGCTGCTGGTAGTAAGAGACCTAAATCCTCCTCTAATAAAATAAAAAGTCAATAGATATTTAAAACAGAAAAGAAAATTTAAAAAAATAACAGTATTGGCCTGCCACTTAGAGAGGTAGAGGTAAATATCAGGAGAAACAGCTAAGAGATTTGGAAGTACATAACTCTGAAGAGTGAGGCTCAGAGGTGGAGCAGAGGGCTTCTGTTTTAATTAAAGCATTGAGATCTGTATTTATCATTTAAAAGATATTAAATTATATATATATAATTACATATATATAATTTAAAAGAATGACACAAACTACAAGGAGATTATATATATATATATATAAAATAGATCTACACATATATATATGCATATGTGTGTATCTATCTATGTGTGTGTAGGTATACACACACACACAGATGAACTTGAACAGAAAAGCCAAGAAAAAGCAGTATTGGCATACCATTAGAAATGTGGAGGTAACTAATAGGAGAAAAACCTAAGAGAATTTCAAGTGTTTAACTCTCACAAGTTAGTATGTGTGTGTGTGTGTGTGTGTGTGTGTGTGTGTGTGTGTGTGTATAGCTTATAGTATATACATATATATTTATATATAGTTTATACATGTATTTTGAAATTATGAACATATATTACTTTGATAAATGAAAATAAAATAAAAATATAAACTGATCTGCAGCCTTAAGCCTCAAAACAACAAAACAAAATTCCCAAGACTTGGCCTGACCTGACCTCGCCAAACTTAGCCCCCAAATCCCACCCTGCACTGCCCACTCCTAGACCATCTACTCCCTGGGCTCAGGCCAGGTAAGCTTAATGGACCAAGAGAACTAATGAGTGGTCCCATAACCAAAGAGAGCAACTTATGTGAGAGGAAGGGAGCTTTGGGGGCTTCTGTGCACAATAGCTGTGCAGGCCACCACAGAAATAGTGCCAGGATGACAGTGACAACTGTAGCTTCCTCTGAGCTGCACATAAACGTGCATGACATCAAATCCCACTGGCCCCTCCCAGGCACATCTATTTGTCACACACTGCTAGTCCTGGGCCCAGGCCCAAGAAGCAAACTCCAGCCTTTTGCAGGGATTATTATGAAGCCAGCTTCCTGCCCCTGCCTTACCTCCTTTCTCAAACACAGTGCCTTCTAAACAGATGAGAAGCTAGGGAGAACAGAGGCCTGACAGAAGGACCTGTCAGCTGTGCTTGGTCCCTGGGGATAAGGTAAACCAAGGCCTTTAAGTCCTTCTACCTCAACCTCTTGCCTTCCCCACTTAAGCATGTCTCTGTGCCCTCAGTCACTAGAATATCTATCTATTGCCTTCTATCTCCTGACCTCCCATCCCCATGGTCAGACACTTCACCTCTTGTTCCCAAATTACCTTTGCCTTCCCCCAAGCAGTCCACCCCAGTGTTGTCAATCTCAACTGGGTATTAAGCAGTCATTTGGTGAGAAGAATAGAAATCTAATTAAGGTGAGAATAATAGCTGCTATTTATTAAGTGCTTACTATAGGTCTCTTTTCTAAGCAACTGACAACTATTAGTTCATTGAATCCCCACAACGACTCCCTGAGGTGGCAACATATTTACAAGTAAGGACAGGAAGGACTAAAGAGTTAAATAACTTGCCCAAGGTCACACAGCCAGTAATAATAATGGTGGTTAGCATTTCTTGAGCACTTTCCATCTCACAGGAACGGTGCCCTTAAGAGGTTAGCATGTTGTATGTCATTAAAGCCTCACATTTAAGCCTCACCATATTTCTGAGTTTCAAATGTGAAGAGACATGAAAGAATATGTTCAAGGTCTCAACAACTATTTTATGGAGAAGACAGGTTTCAAACTGGAATTTGAAGCTGGGTTTACGTGGACTTCAGTGCTCAAGCTCTTATATGCCATATTGCCCCCCAGGATGGTTCTTTCATTATATTATCACCATCGAAGTAATTAGCTTGTTACTCAAACAAATCTTTTTGATGGAATTTCAGGTCAAGTTGGGGAGAGATTTCTAGGACTGGATAGGAGAGTGACTTTCTAAAATTAGTGTATTCAGCCCATTCCCTAAATTAGGAAGTTTTTCTTTGTAAGACAATATAGGGGGAAGAACATTTGGGTACTAGGGACTACTAATGACCACTTCCATTCCTCCATCAGAGCACTCCCTTCTCTCTTTCCAATCTCTCTCTCTCTCTCTCTCTCACACACACACACACAGCACGAGACAGAGATACTGAAAAGGGGCAATTGCAGCTTTATTTCTTGCAAACCCACTAGCTTCCTACCCAGAGCCTGAGGCTCACTATTCCTGCTAAATTTTTGGCAACTGGTGAAGGGAGGGCAGCTGTCTACTTGTGTTAAGGTTTTCTTGCCTTTGGACACAGGTTCTCCTGTTCTAGGTCCTATCATTTAGGAGCTTCTAGAACTGCCTTATACTGCAAGATTCAAATGCCCCAGTCCGTTCCTCCAGAAAGGCCTCAGGGCAGCCATGCACTCTACCTCATTGCTCCTTCTCCCCAGCTGGCTCCATAAATTATTCTTCATCACAAAGCCTTTACTCCAGTCAAGTGGAGAGTTAGCCAGAGCTGGATTCAGATTCTGGCTTTACCATTAACAAGCTGTGTAAACCTGGACAAGTCATCTTGTAAGGAGACAGGGACTCAGCCAGCAATTTGCTATGCGACTGTGAGCAAAGTACTTTCCCCCTCTGGGCCTCAATTTGCATCTAAGAGGATGGTCCCTAGGGAGGCAGCATGTAGAGGGAGAAGGCAGAGTCAAACATCTTTAAGCTCAAACAATCTTGCAGTCAAATCCCAGGTCTGCTCTTACCGGTTATGAAACTTCAAACAAGTTACTTAAATTCCCTGATCAACACTTTCCTCATCTGCAAAATGGAGATAATTAAAGCACCTATCCTTACCTTTCTGTAAACAATATCTGTAAAGCAGCTAGCACAAAGCTTTATCCATAGTATAATTACACTGGCACAGATTGGGTAGTACCATTGCCTCTGGCAATCAAACCCCTGGATCTGACCTGGATTCAAATCCTAGTTCCAACTCTTATGAGCTGGATGATCGTGAACTAGTTACTTAACCTCTCTGATCCATTCTTCTCCTATGTAAAATGGGGATAAATATATATGCACTTCATAAGGCAGATGTAAGAATTGAAAGTACATAAAAAGTGTCTGAAGTAGTTCCTTTCTTTCTTATTCCCTTCTTTCAGTTCTAAGATTCAAATAACAAATGAAAAAAGAACTGTCACAAATATGATCAGAAAAAGGTTAAAATCACTGATACATATAACATAGTACATACAAATCAGTAAGAAAAACACAAGACCTGAACAGACAATTCACAAAACAGGCAATACAAATGGCCTATAAACAAGAAAAACAATAGTGTGACCTTAGGAATGCAAATTAAAAGTCAATGCTGTACCATTTTTCAACTCCAAATTAGTGAAGCTAAAAACTGGATAAGGATGGTAAGTTAGTCTCACACTTTTGGCAGGGGTATAAACTAGAACAATCCTTTTGGAAAGAAATTTGTATGTCAGAAGTCTTAAAAAGGTTAATACTCTTTGATTCTGTAAGACTAGTCCCAAATGTTCATCCTGGAGAATTAATGACTATGCTCCCATTTGTAAGTAAAACAAAGGAAAGAAAAGATCATTTTGTGTGCAAATGTTTATGTAAGTTCAGAGAGAGGAGTGGAAGGATACACACCAAATTGTTAACATCAGTGACCTCAGGGCAGTGGGACTGGGAGGGTTATTAATGTTTTCTTTATAAAGCTCTGTATTGTTAGATGTGGTATGATAAGCATGCATTATTTTGTGATTTAAGAAACAGCAAAGTAGAGAAATAAAAGAGTATTGAGGTAGCATTTATTAGAAAAAAGGAATCACAGATCTGACAAAGATTTATGAACAAAGATGTTTGTCACAGCATAATTTATAATAGTAAAAGTTGGAAGTAAAGTAAATATCTAAACAATAGGGGATTAGTTAAGATTGCACTATATTCATGTGATGGGATATTATACACTCATCAAGAATGATTTTATGAATTTTTAATTACATGGAAAGATAGTATAACTTTAACAATAAGTTTAAAAGAGCAGGGTAAAAACCTTATGATTCCAACTATGTAAAAGTAAATAGTCACATCTGTTAGGGTGGCTATTATCAGAGAATGGAAAATAATAAGTGTTGGTGAAGATGTGGAGAAACTGGAACTTTTTTGCATTGCTGATAAGAATGTAAAATGGTGCAGTGCTATGGAAAACAGTATGGTAGTTCTTCAAAAATAAACATAGAATTACTGTATGATCCTGCAAGTCCACATCTAGGTATATACTCAGAAGAAATTAAAGCAGGGATTCAAACAGATACTTGTTTATCAATGTTCATAAAAACATTATTTACAACTGCCAAAGGTGGAGGGAAATGAAATCATATGTCCACACAAAAATCTGTCCATGAAATGTTCATAGCAACTTTATTCATAATTGTCCAAAAGTGGAAACACCAATGTCCATAGAGATAAGTGCACAAATAAATGCGGTATATCCAGACAATGGAATATTATTTAACCATAAAAAGGAACAAAATACTGATACATGTTGCAACATGGATGGACCTTGAAAACATTATGTTAAATGAAAGAAGTCAGTCACAAAAGGACAAGTAGTGTATATTCCACTTAGACAAGGTGCCTAGAATAGTCAAATTCATAGAAAAGGAAAGTAGAAGAGAGGTTTTCAGATGCTGGCAGGGGAGGGGATGTGGGAGGGAGGAATGGAGGATTATTGTTTAGTGGGTATAGGGTTTCTGTTTAGGAGAATAAAAAACTTTTTAGAAATGGTAGCTGATGATTGTACAACATTGCAAATGCATCCCAGTCCTCCCACCTCTTACCTATGTGGCCTGGGGGGGTCACTTTCCCTCACTGAACCTCAGCTGTCTCCTTTGTAATATTGGATAATGAGAGTACCTTCCTGCTAGGATGATTGTCAGGCTGAAATGAGTTCATGGACACATATAGCATCTCCCAGGCAGTTGAAAGCTTGCAATTTTCTTTTCCCTTTTCCCTGTCTTACCCTTTCCTTCTTTGGTGCCAACCTGCCTAGCCTTCTGGCCCAGGGACTTGTAGCTCAGGTTCCATATCCTTTCTCCAAAATCCATTCAAGCTGGAACTTTGGCCCTGGCATCCCCTGTCGCTGTGCACTAACCCCTTCCCTCCCCAGGGCCAGCTGCAGGTTTCCTGTGCCTTTGTTCTTCCCTCTAAGCACTTGCCTAGTTCAAGGTGTCAGAAACTCAGGCTTTTCTGAACCCCTGCTATGTCCAGGGAGGTAAGTCTGGTCCCTCATGCCTGGCCACCTGTGCACGCCCTGGTCTGTGTGCCTGTAACCACAGGAACACAACATACCCATTTCACAGAAGCCTCCCAGGTCAGCATAGGAGAATGGTGCATCTGAAGGAATGGAGCCTGAGGTGGCCTCCTACATAACCATCCACACACAGAAGGGGGATGTGTCCTGCCCCTGAGGTTCTGACACCTGGGGAGGAGACCTACATGCACCCACATGGCATAGAAGCACCCTCTCACATTTGTGATATTTTCAGAGATCCTGACCCTCCTCTAATCTCTGTCCCACCCACCATCTTCCCCTTCCCCACCCCCACCTCCACTGTGTTCAGCAGACTCTTCCAGCCAGACATGAGACTGGGTGGGAGGCTGCTGGGCTCCCTTCCTCCATCTAACTCCGCCCACCCCCACCTTCAGGAGATACCAGTGTATCCTTCCTGGAGGTTCCCGTTGCTATGGTGACTGTAGTAGTCAGCATCAGCCTGTGGGAAGGATGGGAAGTAGCCATGAAGAAGGCTGTGTGTCTGTGTGAATGTGTGTCTGTGTGTCTGAGCATGTGTGCATGCTCACATGCACATGTCCACCTGAGTGGGGAGGAAATCAGGGAAGGAGGAGGAAAAGGAAGAGAGGGGGAGGATAAGAGGAAGGGGACAGAAGAAGAGGGGAAGCAGAAGATGGAAGGGGGGACAGGAGGGTTGGGAATATAAGGGTGGTGAAGTGTGAGTGGGGTGTGAGGGAGGTGAGAGGCATGGAGGTGTCAAGGGCAATAGGTTCACTGCTGGGGGTTGGGGGAGGGGGCCAGAAGAGTATAAGGATATGAGTAAAGGTTGGAGGGCATGAGGTAGAGGTGGGAGATGAGGGGAATAGGGTAGGAGGGGAGATGGGAAAGGGTGAACAGTTAGAGAGGGCCAGGACAGGAGTGGGGGAAGGGGAGGGGGTAACTGTTGGGAGAAGCAGGGGTTGGAGGAGCCTAGGTACAAGGCTAAGGATTAGAGAGTGAGGTGTGGTATGTGGTTTGGGAAAGGCCTAGAATGATCATCTAGGAGGAGACTGGGAAGGCTGTGGGGTCACTGGTATGCGGGTGGGGGGTGCTGGGTGTAGGCTAAAATTTGGGAGGGATTTAGGGGTTGAGAGTGGGGGTGGGTCAGGATGAGGGTGAGTGGACCTGGAGAGGTGTGGGCCACATGAAGCCACTTTCCCACTCCCACATTTGGTCCACTATATCCTGGTCCCAGCTATGTACATTTCCTTTCCTTTGGTTTGCCCTCCATCCCCAGAAGTCCAGTGCTTATATTCCTGGGCAATGAGTTTCTGTGGATTTGGAGGCCCTTCCCCAGAGGAGGCTCTGCTATGGTTCTCAGGAGGCTGCTTCTTGACTACCTCCCCCTCCCTTCACACCCAAACAGGGACCAGGGCACCTTCTCTGCTTGCAAGAGCCCTGGGTCAGGGAGGCGGATGGGGGCACTGTTCCTGGCCTGTGAGCTTGGGTGACAACAGGACCACTAGCCAACTTGGGGTTCCTGCTCTTTGCCCAGTGCCCTGAGCTCCCTGTTCTCCACACCAGCGTTAGCCAGGGAGTCCTGTTTGGCAGGAAAGCTGTGGCAGGTGGGAGGAAAGAGGAAGGCAGCGAGGCAAAAACAGCTGCCAGCAGGAGTGGAGGAAGAGCAGGGCCCCAATGGGTATGGGCAGAAGGCGAGGCGCAGGTTCTGGCAGTGCCCCCTCCCCCACGTGTGGGTGTTAGACCTCCTTCCCCAGCCCTTCCCAGCCAGGGCTGCTGTTCGGGGAGCAGGCTCTGCTCACAGGCCTAAACTCTGGGCTGAAATACACCTCAGAGGTCACCTGGTCCAACTCCCCCAGTAATTTGGAGTTAGAGTCATCTTCACAGCATTTTCTCCTGTGGTCTGCCTGAAATCAGGCAGATGTTTCCCAGGAGCAAGGGCTCACCTCCTCCTCAGGCAGTCTATTCCCTCTCTGGAAGGAGATAAACTTTTAACTGAGCAACCCTGATGTGTCAGGCCCAGGTACTGTGTTGACTTCTCATTAATAATGACCTCACAGAGCTGGTCTAATGAATTATCTCTATTTTACAGATGAGAAGAGTGAGGCTCAGAGAGCTAAAGTCCCTAGCTCAAGGTCACCCAGGTAATATGTAAAAGAGCTGGGTTTGAATACAGGACTTTCCTAACTTTGAAGTTCCTGTGGGGCAAAGCAGGACATGCTTGTCTTTTTGTACCATGACAACTCTTCCGAGGCCTGAAGTCAGAGACCACATCCTCCTGAGTCTCCTCTTCTCCAGGTGAAACAGCTTCTTCAACTCTGTCCGGGGGTTCCAGCGTCCTCTCAAACTGTTCAGTGTGAGACCCAGAAGCGAACACATGTTCTGACGAGTGGGTTTGCACCAGTCCAAGTCCAGAAGAGAGCAGAACTATCATGTCTTTCCTTGGCACTAACTTATACTGATGTGGCCCTATGGCTGATAAGAGAGCTGAGAACTGTCCTCCTCTTGGGCTTCTATCCCTTCTTGGATCAGAGCTATGACAGAAAAGCCAGGGTTTTGTTCCCAGCTCCACCACTCTCCCCAATCCAAATGTCCTGAATTTAGAGTACGGGAAGGGCAGAGATAGGGGGAGAAGTGATCAGAACCAGATAGGGGCATGGCAGGGTTGGAAGGATGGAGAGCAGTGGGGGAGTGAGATAGCTGTCCAGTAACCCTAGGCAGGGCCAGGACGGCCAAGGAGAGGGAGCTGAGGGCTTTGGGGGGGGGTGTGCACAGGGAGATAAAGTGGGTAGAGCATGGCCCCAGGGGTTGGGAGAGACCAGGGTGGGGATGGGCATCCGCCTGCCTAAGTTAACATTGCCCTGCGGTGCGTGCGAGAGGAAGTCAGTCACACATTAAGGAAATATTGCAGCTGGTACTAAATTGGGAGGTGTCACAGGCAGCAGTGAGGACAGGTATGATTCTTGGGGCCCTGTGGGGCCCAAAACAGGGGCAGACATTGCAAAGGCTGAAAACAGGGCTTCTGGGGCTGCCTAGGAAAGATCTTACAGAGGGCCCCTGGGATGGGGGTCACCTGGCCCTGAAGCAAAGGTTCTAGGTTTGGTTTCCAGAAGTAGAGGAAGCCTTCTCATCGTGGCCTGGGCTGTACGCTCTCCACACAGGAGAAGCTTTGAGGATGAGGCATCATCTCCAAGGGATTCCATTTCAGGTAGGGCCTGAACAGGAGGGCTTGGAGCCTGGGGGCAGGGTTAGATCAGTGAAGAAGGCCTGGAATCGAAGTGGGGTGATGAGGGAAAGAGAGAGGGGCTTCAGGAAGGAGGACAGCAGGGCTCTTTTCCCTTAGTGTGCATAACACAGCTGGCCTGGAGAGGCCTGCGGGTCTAGGCCTCAGGTGAGAGAGGGAGCACTGAAGAGGGGTTCAAAGGACAGGAAGAAAGCCATGAGGTGGGCACTGCCCTTCTATGGGCACAGCAGGCAACAAAAGAGCAGGCGGAGTTCTCTTGAGAGGGAAAGCAGGAGAGCCACAGCAACAGGGACAAGGAGACAGAGGAGAGGAGGGAAGGCCATGGCAAGACCACAAGCCCAGCACCAGAACATGTGGGTTGGAGGCCTGGTACTCCTGCTCATTAGCTGAGTGACCTTAGGGCAAACTGCTTGATCCCCCTGCACCTCAGTTTCCTCATCTGTAAAATGGGGATAATGGTGATGGTAATGGGGCTTGAAAACCCAAAGCATTACATCAATGTCAGAGGTTATATCATTCTTACAAAATACTATCAGCTACCTCTTCCCACTTAAATCTCACAAAAGACTCATTATGTGGGCCAGAGCAAAGATAATTATTCCTGTTTTACAAAAGAGGAAATGAAAGCTTAGAGAAGTGGAATGATGTGCCCAAGGTCATACCGCTAACAAGTGGTAGAGGTGATAAGGCCTCCTGAACCGAAGAGATCAGTTGTCCTTCACCTACATCAAACTGCTTGGTAAAAATAATCAACAGGAGGGATTACTATTTGGTGCAGGATCAGACAGAGCTTAAAGCTGAGTATAACACGGAAGAAACCCCACGGGAAAGTTCTGA
Source organism: Phataginus tricuspis (assembly GCA_029783875.1). Taxonomy (NCBI): domain Eukaryota; kingdom Metazoa; phylum Chordata; class Mammalia; order Pholidota; family Manidae; genus Phataginus; species Phataginus tricuspis. The sequence goes on along the minus strand of JAQQAC010016209.1, from coordinate 52,631,907 downwards.
TGTGGTCTCTTATTCACCCTGGTGATTGAAGGGAAAAAAAGAAACAGTTGGGGCCACAGGGTTGGAGGGTGGGCCACAAGAGACAGACACCCTTTATCTCATCTGCTAGTGGACCCCGTCCCTCTGCTCCTACAGTGTGTGTATCTGTGGCTGACATCGAGGATATGTGTCTCTGTCTCTATATGACAAAATGTATCCTTCTTCATGTGACAGTAGTTCTGCCTCTGTCTGTGACATGTCTGTGACATGGTGGGGAGATGTGCGTGTGTGTGAGACACGGTGTCTGCTTCTGTGGCACTGTTTGCGGGTGTGACAATCTGTCTATCTCTGTGTGACTTTGCCCGAGATGGTGGTGATGCATGGCAGTGTGTGTGTCTATCTGTCTGTACACCTTTAAGAAGTGGAATATCTCATTTGGTAGTGTGAGTGAGGCAGTGAGTCAGCTGAGGCTGAGGGAGGCGGAGGGAGACTGCTAGGTTACGAGAACAGGAAAAAGGAGAATGAGAAAGTGAAGTCAGGAGCAAAGAGCTACCCCCTTCCTCCCCAGCCCCTGCCCAAATCCCTAAGGAGCCCACCAAGAGCATGGAACCTGGCAGAAGTCCACAGGGGTCACGCTGGATGGAAAGGGACACTTTCTACCCCTCCCCAAAACCTCAGAGGTAGGCAAGTTAGGCTAGGAGGCAACTGTCTCCCTCTCCAGCTCTCAGCCCCCCAGCTTGAGGATGGGTGAGGCCAACACCCCACCTGGTCTCCTTGTCACTTGACCCTTTGACCTTTCTGTTCTCCTTCTTCCTGAAGGCAGGCCACCTGGCCAGCCTGAGCCAATGAAGCAGTAACATCATGTCCCAAATGTTTACAGCCCCCTCATACCTACTGTCCAGAATGACCATGCTCAGGATCAAGAAGTTTCTCAACACTCATCTCTGCCCTACACAGGCCTGTTGTGCAGCAGTCTCACCTCTCCTCCAGATTTCTGTCCCCAGCAGCCAGAAAGCCAGCTTTCCCTCCACCACCCCCCTAGGGCACTAGGAAGACACAGGGAATTTTGAAACTCATCAACCTTTAGGGGCCCTCCCACAAGCCTCTGTGCCCTCTCCCCAGCTCTTTCTTTTGTCAGTGAAGAGGAGCTGGCCGGTTCCCTCCATGGGAGAAGACAGGCACCCCTGGGCTCCACCTGCCCAGGCTCTGACCAGCCACCTCAGGTCATATAAGGTCAACAGTGTGGTGTGCCCTACCACCAGGAATGCCCCTCCTCTCACCCATTGGCAGGGGCCAAACGGTGAGGGACAGGTCTCCAAATACTCTTCCTTCCACCTTTGGCCTTAGCCGTGCACCAGCCAGACCCTGGACTTTCAATTGCAGCCCAGGAAAGAAAGGGGGAACTGTTGGCTGAGGATGGAGACACTTTGCACCTCTTGGTCAGCCCAGGGTCCCATGACCCCTTCTTCCCCATTCGGGGGCAGGGCTCCAGGAAGCCCCAGTTCACAGTGCCAGGAAACCTGCCCCGATTTAACAGAAGTCAGCCAGGTGGCTACCTGACCTGACCTGAATCTCTGAGGCCCCTTCTCCCCATAGGGTCCCAAGGTAGCACTCATAGTGCTGCACTCAAAACAGTGAGGGTGATGGGAGGAGGTGGGGTGAGTAGAGGGGGAGACCTCCCTTTCTCTCCCAGTCCCACTGGCGCTTCTGCCACAGAAGTAGCCTTCGTGGTCGCGGACGGCAGTCCCTACCTTACAGCCTTTCGTGCAGGACCTGATTGAGTAGTCTTCTGCCTGTAAGTATTTATGCAGCACGAGGTCGAACTCGTCATATTTTTCCTGAGCGTGTCGGTCAAGCCGCTGGTACGCCTCGATACAGTTGCTACACACCTCCCAGGCCCCGGAGCCCGGGCTGGCCACTACTGCCAGCAGGTCCCCCAGCAGCGTGTCCAGGCTGCAGTCCAGGCTGTCCGGGCGGTCCATGCCCAACAGCAAGTCCCAGACTGTGTAGGTATCGCAAAAGGAGAGAGTGAAGTTCCGAAAGTGGCCTTTGAGCAAGTTTTTTTTGGCAGAGGGAAACTCGGCAGGGGCACGAGAAAGGGGGTCTGGGGGGCGCAGAGGGGGGGCTGGGGTAGTCGGTTCGAAAAGTCTCTGCAAAGACTGTAATTTGGTGCAAGCTGCGTCCAGCCCCTTGGGCTCTGGGACGCCGCCGCAGTCCGGCCCAGAACCGGCGGCGGGGGCGGCTTTGGTCAGGTTGCTGTATCGGGGGTCGCAGGTGCCTGGGGGTGCGCTGGACTCGCCGGGAGGCGGCGGCGGCTGCAGCTGCAGCACCGCTCTAGAGGACACCGGCTGCCGCTCCCGGCTGGCCCCCCACGGTGGCCGCATGGCGTTGTTCAGCTCCTTGGCCCGAGGCCGAGCCCCCGCGCAAAGCCACAGATGGTCAGCGAGTAGCACGGTGAAGAAGAGCAGGGACGCCAGGGACAGTCGCCATCGCTGCGCCCGCTCGGAGTCAGCGCAAGGTTTGTCGTTTGGCCTGGGAGCCCAGCAGCAACAGCAGCAGCAGATAGTCAGCGCGGCGGCGTCTTTCCCGGGCCACATCCAAGCGCCCCTGAACATATTTCAGGGGAGACCGGGCTGGAGGGAGCAGGCGGGCGCGAGGCCGGACGGCCGTCTCCGGCAGGCAAGTGGGCTGCGCGCCGCTCAGCGCTCCTCAGAGCTGTCCAGGCTCTACCTCGGGGGCTGCATGGTGAGGCAGGCCGGCCGGCCGGCCCGGGGCCCCGCTCAGGCCGGAGTCGCGGGGCGCTCTTGTGTTCTCCCCGCGCCCCTCCCGCGCTCCCTCGCTGGCGGCCCGGGGCGCGGCCGCCCGGCCCGGCCCGCTAGGCGCTGCCCGGCGTCCCGGCGGGGGGCGGTGCGGGGCACTGGGGCGGTGGCGGCTGCGGCGGCGGCGCCGCACTCCTCATAGTGTCGGGTCCCTCAGCTGCCCTCGGCTCCGCGCCACTCCACTCTGCGCCGGCGGCCGCCGGGCTCACACTCTGTTCCAGCCGTCTCGGCTCGGCGCAGCTTTGCGCCCCTCGGCGCCGCCGTGCGGGCCCGGCCGCCGCGCTCCCCTCGCTCTCCCCGCTCCTCTCCTCTCCTGCCTCCCGTTCGCTCGCCCGCCTGCTGTCCGCTCCGCGCCGCTCCCTGCCTCGCTCGCGCCTTTCTAGGCCCGCCCGCCAGCCGGCTGCCCGGTCCTTCGGGCTGCGCTCGTGCTGTGGCCGTCAGCTGGAGCCGGTCCCGGGCCGGCTCTTCCACCGCTCCGCGCCTGCTGCTCCCAGAGTTCCGGCTCGGGCGGGCCACCTGGCTCCCGGCCGCGCCACCGGCGCCGGACGAAGACGCGGGGCTTCACTTAGTGCGCCTCTCGTTTCCGCCTTTCGTTCGCACCGCTCTGACGGCCGCCGGGCGACACAGCCCCGTGGCTCCCGCTGGCCATGCCCCCTCAGTCTGTCGCCATCTTCCGCTGTGCGGAGAACACCTTGAGAGCCCGTGCGCGAGTGTGTTTGGGGGGGAGCAGGGCGGAGAAAGAGGCACCGAGAAGGGGAGGGAGCGGGACTGGGGCCCCGACTGCGCCTGCGCCTCAGGACTCCCGCCCACCCACCCCCAACACCCCCACAGCCGGCCGCAGCCTGTGCTGTTTGGGGATGTTCCAGTCCACCCCCAACTCCATTCACTTCAACGCCTCCGTTCATCCGCCCGCTTTCCGCGTGCACACGCCACAAGCTGAGTCCCAGACCCCAGCGCTCCCTCTCCCCCGCCACCATGGGCGGCCACCTCCCCCCGTCCCCCAGGACAGCCGCTCACTACCCCCAAAAGCGAGGGGACTTCTGAGGGTGATTCTTGGAAGCAGAAGGCAGGAGGCATCTCCGTAACGTCTCGCTGCCTCCCTGGGTCGCCTCCCCTGTCCCCGTGATTAGGAGACGTTGGAGCCGGCTGCGGATCGGACCAGTCCCGTGTCCCCAACTCAGCTGTCATCCTCACTGTCCTGCCTGAGGCCGAGAGGCGGCCCCTGGTGCTGAAGGACAGCTCCCAGTTTAGCTGTCGCAGCGGACAGAGCTTGGAGAGCGTCTTGGAGGGGGCAAAATAGCAGGCTAAGATGGGTAGTAGTGATGAGGTGTCGTTTCTGCCCTTAGTAACATTTCCAGCAGCCTCTCCCCGGTCCTAGATTTCTGGCTCCCCCTACAGACTGCTGAGAATAGCTAAGCAAGAGTTAAGGAAGCTGTGCTGCTGGAATGGAACCATGTGCTTGGGGCCCTCACAGTCACATGGCACTAGGAACTCATACAAACGTCCTGCCCCGCTACTAACCTTGTTTGGATGCCACAAAATCTCAGACTTGTCTGGCTTTCTACCTTCTTTCCTCACTACCTCCCATTCCCATTTACTCCTACATTCTAATTTTTATTCAACCATTACCAGTAAGGACTGTTAATAATATAACAATAAAGAAAATAGCCATTATTGAGCATATACTATGTGCTACCTTACTGCGCTAGGCACTTTATAGGCATTATTTCATTTATTTTTCACAACAGTCTTATGATAGGCCCTAGTCTTATCTCCATTTACATATGGGGAAGCTGAGATTTACAGTGGTTAAGTTGTCTAAGATCACACAGTGTAGAAAACCCAGGCTGTTTTAACTCTTAAACGCTTAACGCTCCAGTAAAGCCTGGAAAGATGAAGAGGTGGAAGACACAGTCCTGCCTTAAAGGAAATTACAGTGTATATGAGAAAACAAGGCATAGATGTTGGCCAGTGGGAGGATTCATGGGCTGCAGACTCAGATTCAGATAATAGTTCTACTACTGAATATGCCAAGTGAGAGAACCTTTTCTTTCTCTGAGTCTTGGTTTTCCCCTGAGTGACATGAGGGGATGCCAACAGCTAAATGAGATAGTTGGGAATCATTAGCACCACTCAGAGACGGGGTGGGGTAGATGCATGAAAATTTTCTGAAAGAGGGAGAATTTGAGCTGGTTCCTAAAGAAATGGCAGAGTTTAGTGGGTGGGTGGGATAAGTTTCACGGATGAGGAGGGGCCTTGTGTGGTTGTGAAGCCACAAGTCTGACATTTTGGCTGTATTGTGGTGAGCTTGTGGGGAAGGGAGTAGAGGGGACAAGTAATAAAACTGTCAGGAATTGGGGAGGCCTATTCATTCATTATGTTCCAAGTACTATGCTGGGGACTAGGTAGGAGACTGAGGTGGGTCAGATATGGCCTTGCCCTTGAGATGTTCTCAGTTGAATAGGCAGGCAGCCTTTGGAATTGCAACCCAGTGTAATAAGGATGATATGAGTGGAAGGGAGGGACTGATCAATTCTACCAGCTTCCCTCAGAGATGATTTTGCACACACCCACTTGAATTGAAGACATTCATTTATTGGGCAAACATCTATTGAGGATCTGTTATGTTCCAGATACTGTACTAGGCATCAGAGATACAGACACGAGTAAAATATGTGTCTTGAATTGAGGGAGTTGAATTGAAGTCTTAAGGGATGAGTAAGAACTGGCTAGACAGATAGGAGAGAGAAGGTGGTGTTTGCAGGATGTCCCAAGCAGAGGGAATGTCATGTGTAAAGTCCCAGAAGCAAAGCCAAGAATGGCATGTTCAGAAAACTGCAAAGTAGTTCATTGAAATTAGGTGTGAAATGGGAGCACAGCCAAAAATAAGGGTGAGGATTTGGCAGGAGCCAAATCATGAAGGACCCTGAGTGCATGCTAAGTAGTTTGGACTTTATCTCAAGGGTACTAAGAGACACGGAAGAGGCTGAAAGGTTTTCAGCAGGAGGTGACATGGCCAGATTTGTGTTTTTAGAAGACAAATTTGACTGCCCGATAGAGACTGGGATGGATAGCAGGGGGAGATCTGAGGAAACTGGTTAGGAGACTGGTTAGTAATCCAGGTTGGAGGTGTTGAGGACTGAATTAAAACAGTGGCAGTGGGGGTGGAGAAAATAAATGCACATGGGAGAGAAATGACAGAAGTAGAATTGAAAGGACTTAGGACTGGCCTAGATAAAAAGAATAAGGTAGAAACAGGACCTGAAGAAGGAAGATGAATGAAACTAAAGGGCTTGAGTTGGTGACATTGGCACAACTGGCCCTGCCAACCTAGCAACTGTCTTTCCAGAGCCCTTCTTTGTTTAGTCCTTAGAGGGTTCAGTGTTCTGTTTAACAAAGAAAGCTAATCACGGACAGATACCTAGTTCAGAGCTGACTGGCAGGGCTACAGTGATCGACACCCTCGAATACCAATGACAGAGCACCCTGCCAGACCTAGGCTATCAGCTCCGAGCACCTCCAGAGCTTTCTGTGAGAAGTCACTCAAGCAAGACTTCCTCCTTCTCCCCCAGCATACACAGGGTGAATAGTGTCTCACAAAGGTTCATTTATCGCAGGAGCAAAATGTAACTATAACTTACTCACATAGCACTCAATGCACACAAAGGAGAGGTAGCAGCACACCAGTGGCCAGAGGACGTTCTCATGCTCTAGATGCCCTAGATGCCACAAGAAATTGGGATTGGGGAAGGGAAGGCATTGGCCTTCCGTCAGGCCTCAGGGAGCAGAATAGCCAGGTGAGGAGGGGAGTTGCTGCTCCTTAGAGCTAATGGGTCCTGGCCTCCTTCCCAGCCCTTTCTCCCTACCTGCTTCTAGATCAGCAGGGTCTAAAGGCAGAGGATAAAGGTAGGTCACTTCTAAGGGGACCCAGACTGCCCAACAAGAGTCATAGAGCACTCTCAAGCCAGGAAGGGGGAAGAGAACTTGAAGTAGGAGGAGAAGGGGAAGGTTTTCCACAGGGATATTCTGACAATTAGGAAGAAGAAGTAGGAGCTGTTTAACGAGACTGCTGTGGTTACACAGAGAGCTTTCTCTTAAGCTCAGATCTTAAAAGGTCATGGGCAAAAGATGGAAAGAAGAGCTCCTAATCAAGGGTGAATCTAAGAACCTGTAAGAAGAGGGTCAGGATGGTTAAAGCACAGCTTGAGCTGAAGCTTGTCAGGCTCTTCCAGGATCCCACCCTCTGTTTCCCTACTCCCCGCATAGTTAGAGTAATTTTCCTCTCACCTGCAGGCTACCCCTGTCCTAAGACGGAAAAGATTGAAGTAACCACACCCTGCACACTGGAATTCAGCATCAGGTAGTCCCATTGACACCAATCTGAGTCTGATCGCAAGTTTACACTGAGTTTCTACCACATTGCTCAGTTCTGATCCCTGGTATTCTATCTCATGCCCTGTGACTGAGTCTCCCAGTCAGAGATTCTGCGTGACCACCAGTCCCCTTTCAAGGCCTAGGCCCAGTCATGTTCTTTTAGTCTGCCATCTAGGGAGAGAGTTCTGAGCCTGAACCCCAACCCAGCGGCTGGGACCTGATGGCCTACTGATGGGCTCCTATGATTCCAACTGCCCACTTGTATTTCTAAGTGTCTAAATCCCTATAGTCATGTTTATCTTCCATTTGGATCCCCAGTATTCATATGTTGTAACCCTGTGTCAGTTGCATGTGCTCTTGGCCACAAATAATGGGCAACTCTACAATAGTGGTTTAAATAAATGGAGGCTTATTTGTTTTATGGAACAAAAATTCCCTGGATACATGGCCCAGGGCTGGTATGTCAGTTTAACAATGCCATCAAGACCCTGGCTTTTCATCTCCACTATCCTTAGGGTAGGCTTTCATCTAATTTTTTTTTGTCTCATGGCCACAAGACAGCTGCTGCAGCTCTGGGCCTCATGTCTGTATTACGGAAAGGAAGAAGGGGAACCAGCTACACAGCAAGAAGGCTAAACACAAAAGACCTTCTAGAGACAGAGTGGACACTCTACTCAGTGCCATTCATCTACATCTCTGACTAGAACTGTGTCATATGGACACTCCTAGCTCCAGAGGAAGCTGAGAAATCCAGTACATTTAGGTGGAGATATTGCTGCTCTGAACAAAGTTGGAATTCTATAAGTAAGGAAGAAGATGGAAATCCTTACTGGGCAGGCAGCTGGTATCATATATCATGAATCCCAATCACCAACTGCTTGCCTGGAATACCTTTCCTTTATTACTCAATCCCTCAGATACTGGGCTTTGACTGTTGAACTTGACTTCCTCCCAGCAACTATAGATGGTTTGTTCACTAGCATAGGATAGAAGAGACCTGGCTGGTTTAACAACAGCACATGGTGAAAAGGACCTTGATTTGATTGTAAAGTCAATGCAAGGCAACAGAGTGATGATGCTGCCCACAGAGGTAATTATATTTTAGGCTGCATTAATAGAAGTGTAGAATCAGAGCGAGAGAAAAGATAGTTCTTCCCTCCTCTACACTTGTCACATCCCACCTGGAGTGCTTGTGCTCCATTCTGGACAGCCCATTAAAACAGGGATACAATGACAAAGTACAGAGTGTCCAAAGGTGAGTTACTAGGCTAGTGACAAACCACCAGTCACATCATATGAGGAATAGGTGGAGGACCTGGGCTTATTTGGTCTACAGGCACACAGACCCAGGAGTGAACCACCACAAGGGAAGGATCAGAAGTAGTTACATAAGTTAGGGTTCAGAGCCAGAGAGATTACAGCAAGCAAAGTATTATCAAGTAATTAAGATTCTGTAAAAAAGAAAGTAAAAAAATTAAAGAAGAAAATCAAATTTTTTAAGTAATTAAGAGGGCGAATGGAAGAGAGAATCAATAACAATAAAAACAAACACTTAGAATGTACCAGGTATTGTTCTAAGGATTTATATATAATGAGTCACTTAATCCTCTGTGACAGCAATTCTGTAAGGTAGGAACTGTTATTGTCTCTGTTTTCCAGATCAAGAAAATAAAGGACAGACAGGTTAAGTCACTTGTCTAAGGCCACACAGTTAACTGAGGCAGAATTTGAACACAAGAATTCATGCTCACCTTATCTCCTCTTAGAAGAGGGTCAGTGATTCTGGGTAACTGCCTGAATTTGAACACCAGATAGCATTTGCAGCTTGCTTGATTGCTTGGCTATGGTTAGTAAGTTGGCACAGATGGAGCAGAGAGATATTAGACACCATTTTAAGACCTACAACCCAGAGGATTCCTCTTAGATATTTTGGTACCTTCTCAGTCCAAACCAAGAGAAGCAAATGTCCAAATTTTAGCTCACCTTGGGCTTTCCCTCTCACTCTCAATTTCTAGTATGAGGAATACAGCCTCATCCCTAGATAACTGATAGAGTGGCCTCACCATAGACCCTGTTCCATTCTAGACTACAAAGGTACAGAGATTGCCAGCTCTGGGGTCACCACGATTCTAGAGCTTGTACAGCTCCTGTAGCTGCCACCAACCCAGGCTGAGAGAACCAGTTTTCTGGCCACAAGGCACAGAGCCTGATAACTCCTGAAAGATACTAGGACTAAATTTACCAAGCCCCATATCTCCCAAAGTCATCAGTCCACTCCCAAAGTTGAGTCCACTCCACCCTCACATTGATGTTCCTACTGCTCTGCTTTTCTCTGGACTCAATCTACCAGTTTTTCACCATCTCCTCAAGACTTCCACCAGAGCCCTCTTGGCCAGCTGCTCCGCAATCAGCACTCTCAACCTTTTTTGCCTAACAGAAACTTAGTTCTACCCAGAGGGCTCCATTTCCTTGGCTGACTGCTTATGTGACTCCATTGTTACAAACTGGATCCACTCCAGTATAAATCACCAACCTCAATTGAACCCTCAACACTGCTTCACAATTCTCCTAGATATTAAGTTGCCTTAGTGCCTTATGTGAGGCTTCTTCTTATTTTTTTCCAGCACTTTAGAATCAGGAGGTGAGGTAGGTATCTTCCTTGCTCCCTGTTACTAATTCCAGACCATTTGTTTTCCTCCCTCTTGCAAAACCTACAGCTCTTTTGAGACTCACATAATTTTGTTATAACACTCACTCTTTTTCATTGCAGTCATGTACAGACTTCCTGATCATATCCTCTGTAGTGGGCTGTATTGTGTTGCCCAAAAAGATATGTTGAAGTCATAACCCTGGTATCCATGTAGGGAACTTTATTTGGAAATAGAGTCTTGGTGGATGTAATAATGTTAGGATGAGGTCATACTGGATTAGGGTGGTCCTCTGCCTGGTGTCCTTATAAGAAGAGGGAAATTTGGACAAAGACACACACACAGGGAAGACACTCATGAGATGACAGAGGCAGAGACTAGAGTGATGGATCTACAAGCCAAGCCTAGGAATGCGAACGATTATTAGCAACCCCTGGAAACTAGGAGAGATGCATGGAATAGATCGCCCTCAGAGCCCTAGATGGAACCAACCCTTCCAAGACCTTGATTTAGGACTTCTGGCCTCCAAAACTGTCAGAGAATCACTTTCTGTTATTTGAAGCAACCCAGTTTGTGCTAATTGGTTAGATCAGTCTTAGGAAATGAAAACACGCTTTCTATCAATGAAGACTTTAGTTTCTGTCTCACTAGCTTTCCCACCCCACTGCAAGTCCTGCCATCACCCTAGGGAACTTCAGTGTCCATGTTGATTATCCAGCCATCATTTGGACCTCCTGGTTCCTAAATATCCTCATCTCCTCCACTCCACCTCAGCCACCTGCCTCCATTGTTACAAACTGGATCTGCTCCACTATAAATCACCGATCTCAATTGAGCCCTCAACACTGCTTCACAATTCTAACTAGATATTAAGTTGCCTTAGTACCGTTCACTCTCCATGGTGACTATTTCAAATCTTCCCCACTGCTTTCTTAAACCTCCAATCCTTGTGTCATAGCAGAGGTTGACTTCTCTCACTCTCTCTGATAGCAGATAACCTCATTATTTACTTCACTGATAAAATCGAAACATCAGGCAGGGCCTCTGCTTCCCACATTACCTCATCAGCATCCTCTGAAGGACTTTCCTCCTGTAACAGTGAAGGAGTACCTTCTCAGAGGACCACTCTTTCTGATGGTGTTTGTAGTCTCTCCTTTCCCACCTTCTCACACTATCAACTATCCCTTTTCTCTCTTATGTATTCAACCTCTTTCTCTCAACTGGACCCTTATCAGTAGCAGGTAAAACAGTCTCTTTCACCTTAAAATAATGTTCCCCTCAACTCCACACCCCTCCAGTTATCACTCATTTTTCTCCTCTTCCAAATAAACTTCCCAAAAGAGTAGTCTACATTCACACTCAGCCTACTTCAAGTGTGCTTCTGCCACATTACTAGCCTGAAAGTGCTTTCACTCAGGTCACTAATGACCTTCATGCCATTAAATCCAAAGGGTGCTTTCGGTCCTTATCTTCCTTGACTTCTCAGTGGACTTTGACATTATTGACTGCTTCTTCTTTAGAGAGACACTTTCTTCCATTAGCCTCCTTTCTTTGTTTTTCTCCTACCTCTCTGAGATCCCCTTACTGGTTTCCTTTGGGGGCTTATTTTTCTCTAACCAGCTTTTAAATGTTCAAGTTCCTCAAAGATCCCTTATCCTATCACCCTATACTTTCTCACTAAGAAATCTTATCCATGCCCCTGGTACATATCTCATGTTTATATCTCTATCAAGATAACTGAACCACAATTCAAATTCAATATATCCAAGAGCAAACCTATGAGCTCCTCCCCAAGATCTGGTTCTACACCAGTTTGGCCTTTTTCGGTGAATGGCACCCCCAGCTATCCAGTTATGCAATTCAGAAACCTAGGAGTCATTATTGGAAACCCCTCTTCCTCATATCCAATTCATCACTAATTTCTATTTCACCTCTTAAAAATTTCTTAGTCCATCCTCATCTTTCCAGTGACATTGTCTGCTACCACCCTTATCTGTGAACCATCACCTCTTTTAATCTGTTCTAAAAGACTGGTCTGTACACATCCACACTGGCTTCTTTCCAACATTTGCTGCACAGCAACCAGAGTGATGTTTCCAACAGTTAAATCTGATTATGTTACCATATTGTATATTGTAGAACAACCTCCAATAATTTCCTATGACCCATAAAAGAAAGAAGAATCATTGATGTGGCTTACAAGGTCCTATAAGGTCTTGTCCAAATTTCTATCTCCAGCCTCAGTTCACATCACCTTCTCCCTGATGCTATGTGTTTCAGCCACATTGGCCTTATTTTTAGTTCCAAATATACCTTTCTTTTTGGCCGCAGGGCCTTTGCATGTGCTTTATCCACTTTCTGGGACATTCTTTTAATTCCCACCTGCACCCACTTTGCTTGGTTAATCCTATTTAATACTCAGATTTCAGTTCCCAGCATCATGTCATCAGGCAAGGTTTCCTAGACCAGTTCCTCCAGGCTAGGTCAAGTTCCTTTGTTTTATCTCATAGCACAATCTTCCTTTCTTCATAGCACTTATCTCAGTTTCACCTCAGACTCATTTGTATGATTCCTTGGCTTATTACTGTCTCAACCACTACTCTCCAAACTCCATCAGAGAAGGGAGCATGTCTGTTTTTGTTTCTCCCTGTTTCCATAGTAGCAAATATAGTGCCTAACATACAGATGCTCAGTATTTGTTGAATGAATGAATGAATGAGTGGGTGGATGAATAGGAATTTCAAGTGACACTGTCCCCACTGTATCACAGAGGTGTGGCTTTACTCTAACAGATCTGCTAGCATGACTGTATTTTAATACAAAACATGAACCACAACACATAGCAACAGAGGGTCTTTCCCTCATAGTAGCCTCCAGAGATAATTAACTCCCCTCAGAGAAAACATCTTCAAGCAGGTATTTAAGCAGAAGTTGAATGACTACTTATTGTTAAATAGCCACAAGAAGACTAGAGGATGACAGGGGATTAAAGATGGCAGTGTGAGAGGTGAGACAGAAACCTCCTCCCAAAACCACATATGATATGAAAATATAACAAATACATCAAATCCTGAAAAAGCAGCAGTAAACAAGGCTGTGGCAGACTGTCTACACCTGGGGAAACCAGCAGACCTCAAGGAAAAGGGTAATATGTCAAAGCCATGATCTGGAGGGACCCAAGCCCTTCCCCTACCCCAGTTCACTGGATGGAGGAAGAGAAATGAAGTGCAGAAGGGGTGGAGGCTTAGGGCTGCCGAACACTTAACCCTGGAGATCTGCTCTGGGAGCATGAACCTACATTGCATGGTGCTCTGGTGATTAGTGGGGTTGGGAAGGTAAGACAGGTAGAATACTTGGAGAGACTGAGATTCCAGCTGCTTGTGGAAAACAGGGATCCACATCCAGCTTCTCTGAGACAAAAGAAAGGGGGGCAGTCTGAGAGACTTCCTAACAGCAAGAGGGCTGTTAAAGGGGAAAGGATTGTACAGAGCTTGCTACTCAAGAGAATGGACAAGTGGACAAAATTGGGCACTTGCTGCCCAGTAGGTTGGGAACTTTTAGGAGCTTCAGACACTCCATCCCCCTGGCTGGCTACGCAGCTCTGAGGCCCCCCACCATGATACGCAGCCTGAGGCACCTTCCTCCTGGGTGGCCCCAGCTCACAAACCAGCTGCCCCCACCATTGCACCAGGCCAGCCAGAGGGCAGCCCCACCTATGGCAGCTACAAGTAGAAAGCATAGAGGCTTCTCCCTGTGTGCTTGGCTCAGTGACCCTGGAAGTGGAGGCAGGCATTGCAGCCAGGAAGCAGGAAAGACCTCTTTCTGCCCGACAGGCAACAGCACTGCTTCCCTGTGACCCCCACCATTGCTCCTGGGGCTGAGCAGCTCCAGATAGTAGAACTTCTGGACACTAGAGGGTGCCACCTACAAATATGAAACATCAAAGGAACCTGGTTCAAACCAAAACCCACAAACACCAGAAAGAGGGCCAACTGAAATGGAACTCAACAATTTTCCTGAAAGAGATTTCAAAATATAAATCATAAACATGCTCACGATGCTATAGAAAAATATTCAAGAACTCAGGGAGGAATTCAGGAATGTGATACAAACGTTAAAGAATACAGTCTCTGAAATGAAACATACAATGGAGGGATTTAAAAGCAGATTAGATGAAGTAGAGGAGACAGTAAATGAAATAGAAATTCAACAACAGAAATACAAAGAAGCTGAGGCACAGAGAGAAGAAAGGATCTCTATGAATGAAAGAATATTGAGAGAACTGTGTGACCACTCCAAACAGAACAATATTCGCATTATAGGGGTACCAGAAAAAGAAGAAGAGAGAAAAAGGGACAGAAAGTGTCTTGGAGGAGGTAATTGCTGAAACCTTCCCCAATCTTGGGAAGGAGATAGACTCTCAGGCCATGGAGGTGCACAGATCTCCCAACACAAGGGACCTAAGGAAGACAACAACACCAAGACATATAATAATTAAAATGGCAAAGATCAAGGATAAAGACAGAGTATTAAAAGCAGCCAGAGAGAGAAAAAAGAGCACCTACAAAGGAAAACCCATAAGCTGTCATCAGACTTCTCAACAGAAACCTTACAGGTGAGAAGGGAGTGGCATGATATATTTAATACAATGAAGAAGGGCCTCAAACCAAGAATGGCCTACCTGTCAAGATTATCATTTAAATTTGAAGGAGGGATTGAACAATTTCCAGATAAGCAAAAGTTGAGAGAATTTACATCCCACAAACCATCTCTACAGTGTATTTTCGAGGGACTGCTATAGTTGGAAGTGTTCCTGAGGCCAAATAACTGTCACCAGAAGAAATAAAACCTTAGTAAAGAAAGTAGACCATTTAATTATTAAGCAGTTGCAAAATTACATCAACCATCCCCAAAGTCAGTAAAGGGATAGACATAGAGTACAGAATATATATGATACCTAATATATAAAGAATGGAGGAGGAAGAAAAAGGAGGAAAAGAGGAACCTTTAGATTGTGTTTGTAACAGTATACTAAGTGAGTTAAATTAGACTGTTTGATAGTAAGGAAGTTACCCTTGAAACGTTGGTAACCAAAAATCTGAAGCCTGCAATGGGAATAAGTACATACCTATCAATAATCACCCTAAATATAAATGGTCTGAATTCACAAAACAAAAGACAGAGTCACGGAATGGTTAAAAAAACAATACCCATCTATATGCTGCCTACAAGAAATTCACTTCAAGCTGAAAGACATACACAGACTAAAAGTCAAGGGATGGAAAAAGGTATCTCATGCAACAAATAGGGAGAAAAAAGCCAGAGTTGCAGTACTTGTATTAGACAAAATAGACTTCAAAACAAAGTCACAAGAGACAAAGAAGGACATTACATAATGATAAAGGGGTCAGTCCAACGAGAGGATATAACCACCATAAATATCTATGCATGCAACATAAGAGCACCTACATATGTGAAACAAATACTAACAGAATTGAAGGGGGGATATAGAAAGCAATGCATTCATTTTAGGAGACTTCAACACACCACTCACTCCAAAGACAGATCAACCAGACAGAAAATAAGTAAGGAGACAGAGGCACTGAACAACACATTAGAACAGATGGACCTAACAGACATCTACAGAACTCTACACCCAAAAGCAGCAGAATAGACATTCTTTCTTCTTAAGTGCACATGGAACATTTTCAAGAATAGATCATACACTAGGCCATAAAAAGAGTCTCAGTAAATTAAAAAATATTGAAATTGTACCAACCAGCTTCTCAGACTGCAAAGGTATGAAACTAGAAATAAATTACACAAAGAAAACAAAAAAGTCCACAAACATATGGAGGCTTAACAACATGCTCCTAAATAATCAATGGATCAATGACAAAATGAAAAAACAGAGATCAAGCAATATATAGAGATAAGTGACAACAGTAACTCAACACCACAAAATCTGTGGGATGCGGTGAAGGCCGTGCTAAGAGGGAAGTATATTGCAATACAGACTTACCTCAGGTAAGAAGAATAATCCCATATGATCAGTGTAAACTCACAATTAATGAAACTAGAAAAAGAAGAACAAATGATGTCCAAAGTCAAAAGAAGGAGGGACATAATAAAGATTAGAGCATAAATATATAATATTGAGAAGAATAAAACAATAGGAAGAGTTAATGAAACCAGGGGTTTGTTCTTTGAGAAAATAAACAAAATAGATAAACCCTTAGCCAGACTTATCAAGAAAAAAAGAGAGTCTACACACATAAACAGAATCAGAAAGGAAAAATCACTACAGACAGCACAGAAATGCAAAAAATTATTAGAGAATACTATGAAAAATTATATGCTAACAAACTGGATAACCTAGAAGAAATGGACAACTTTCTATAAAAATACAACCTTCCAAGGCTGACCCAGAAAGAAACAGAAAATATGAACAGACCAATTGCCAGCAACGAAATTGAACTGGTAATCAAAAAACTAGCTAAGGACTAAACTCCTGGACCAGATGCTTCACCACTGAATTTTATCAAATATTTAGTGAAGTCCTAGTACCCATCCTCTTTAAAGTTTTCCAAAAAGTAGAAGAGGAAGGAATACTCCCAAACTCATTCTACTAGGCCAACATCACTCTAATAGAAAACCAGGCAAAGACACCACAAAAAAGAAAATGACAGACCAATGTCCCTAATGAAAATAGGTGCGAAAATACTCAACAAAATATTAGCAAACCAAATTCAGAAATACATAAAAAAGATCATATATGATGATCAAGTAAGATTTATTCCAGGGATGAAAGGATGGTACAATATTAGAAAATCCATTCACATAGAAAACAACATCAACAAAAAGGACAAAAACCACATGATCATCTCCATAGATGCTGAAAAACCATTTGACAAAATTCAGCATCCATTCATGATTAAAACTCTCAACAGAATGGGTATAGATGGCAAGTACCTCAACATCATAAAGGTTACATATGACAAACCTACAGCTAACATCATACTTAACAGCGAGAAGCTGAAAGCTTTTCATCTAAGATCGGGAACAAGACAGGGATGCCCACTCTCTCCACTGTTATTCAACGTAGTACTGGAGGTCCTAGCCACGGCAATCAGACAAAACAAAGAGATACAGGCATCCAGATTGGTAAAGAAGAAGTCAAATTGTCACTATTTGCAGATGACATGATACTGTACATAAAAAACCCTAAAGACTCCACTCCAAAACTACTAGAACTAATATCTGAATTCAGCAAAGTTGCAGGATACAAAATTAACACACAGAAATCTGTTGCTTTCCTATACACTAATGATGAGCTAACAGAAAGAGAAATCAGAAAAACAATTCCATTCACAATTGCATCAAAAAGAATAAAATACTTAGGAATAAACCTAACGAAGGAAGTGAAAGACCTGTACTCTGAAAACTACAAGACACTCCTAGGAGAAATTAAGGAAGACACTAACAAATGGAAATGCATCCCATGCTCTTGGCTAGGAAGAATAAATATTGTCAAAATGGCTATACTACCTAAAGCAATCTACATATTCAATGCAATCCGTATCAAACTATCAACAGCTTTCTCCAATGAACTGGAACAAATAACTCTAAAATTCATATGGAACCAGAAAAGACCCCGAATAGCCAAAGCAATTCTGAGAAGGAGGAATCAAACAGGGGGAATTATGCTCCCTGACTCCCAAACCCATTCTACTAGGCCAACATCACTCTAATAGAAAACCAGGCAAAGACACCACAAAAAAAGAAAATGACAGACCAACATCCCTAATGAAAATAGGTGTGAAAATACTCAACAAAATATTAGCAAACCAAATTCAGAAATACGTAAAAAAGATCATATATGATGATCAAGTAAGATTTATTCCAGGGATGAAAGGATGGTACAATATTAGAAAATCCATCCACATAGAAAACAACATCAACAAAAAGGACAAAAATCACATGATCATCTCCATAGATGCTGAAAAAGCATTTGACAAAATTCAGCATAAATTCATGATTACACCTCTCAACAAAATGGGTATAGATGGCAAGTACCTCAACATCATAAATTCCATATATGACAAACCCACAGCTAACATCATACTTAACAGCAAGAAGCTGAAAGCATTTCATCTAAGATTGGGAACAAGACAGGAATACCCACTCTCTCCACTGTTATTCAACATAGTACTGGAGGTTCTAGCCATGGCAATCAGACAACACAAAGAAATAAAAAGCATCCCAATTGGTAAAGAGGAAGTTAGGCTGTCACTGTTTGCAGATGTCATGATATTGTACATAGAAAACCCTAAAGAATCCACCCCAAAAGTACTAGAACTAATAAGTGAATTCAGCAAAGTTGCAGGATATAAAATTAATACACAGAAATCTGTTTCATTCCTATGCACTAACAATGAACTAGCAGAAAGAGAAATCAGGAAAACAATTCCATTTACAATTGTATCAAAAAAAATAAAATACGTAGGAATAAACCTAATGAAGGAAGTGAAAGACCTATACTCTGAAAACTACAAGACACTCCTAAAAGAAATTAGAAAAGATACCAGTAAATGGAAATACATCCTGTGCTCATGGATAGGAAAAATTAATATTGTCAAAACAGCCTTCCTGCCTAAAGCAATGTGCAAATTCAATGAATTCCTATCAAAATACCAATGGCATTCTTCAATGAACTAGAACAAATAGTTCTAAAATTCATATGGAACCGCAAAAGACCCCAAATAGCCAAAGCAATCCTGAGAAGGAAGAATAAATCTGGGGGTATTATGCTTCCTGACTTAATCTACTACAAAGCACAGTAATCAAGACAATTTGGTACTGTTACAAGAACAGACCCATAAATCAATGGAACAGAATAGAGAGCCCAGATGTAAATCCAAGCATATATGATCAATTAATATGTGATAAAGTAGCCATGGATATACAATGGGGAAATGACAGCCTTTTCAACAGCTGGTGTTGGCAAAACTGGACAGCTAAATGTAAGAGAATGAAACTGGGCTATTGTCTAACCCCATACACAAATGTAAACTCAAAATGGATCAAAGACCTGAATTTAATTCACAAAACCATAAAACTCTTAGAAGAAAACATAGGCAAAAGTTTCTTGAATATAAACATGAGCAACTTTTTCCTGAACGCATCTCCTCGGGCAAGGGAAACAGAATCAAAAATGAACAAATGGGACTACATCAAGCTAAAAAGCTTCTGTACAGCAAAAGACACCATCAGCAGAACAAAAAGGCATCCTACAGTATGGAAGAATATATTTGTAAATGACATATCGGACAAGGGTTTAACATCCAAAATATATAAAGAACTCACATGTCTCAACACCCAAAAAGCAAATAACCTGATTAAAAAATGGGCAGAGGATATGAACAGACAATTCTCCAATGAAGAAATTCAGATGGCCAACAGGCACATGAAAAGATGCTCCACATCGCTAATCATCAGAGAAATGCAACTTAAAACCACAAAGAGATACCACCTCACACCAGTTAGGATGGCCACCATCCAAAAGACAAACAACAAATGCTGGCTAGGCTGTGGAGAAAGGGAACCCTCCTACACTGCTGGTGGGAATGTAAATTAGTTCAACCATTGTGGAAAGCATTATGGAGGTTCCTCAAAAAACTAAAAATAGAAATACCATTTTGAGCCAGGTATTCCACTTCTAGGAATTTACCCTAAGAAAACAGGATCACAAATTCAAAAAGACATATGCACTCCTATGTTTATTGCAGCACCGTTTACAATAGCCAAGATATGGAACCAACCTAAGTGTCCATCAGTAGATGAATGGATAAAGAATATGTGGTACACATACCCGATGGAATATTATTCAGCCATGAGAAGAAAACAAATCCTACTATTTGCAACAACATGGATGGAGCTGGAGGATATTATGCTCAGTGAAACAAGCCAGGTGGAGAAAGACAAGTGCCAAATGATTTCCCTCATTTGTGGAGTATAACAATGAAGCAAAACTGTAGGAACAAAACAGCAACAGACTCACAGACTCCAAGAAGGGACAAGCGGTTGCCAAAGGGGAGGAGTGGGGGAGTGTGGGTAGGGAGCAAGGGTGAAGGGGATTGAGGTGTATTATGATTAATACACCTGGTATAGGGGGGTCACGGGGAAGACAGCATAGTACAGGGAAGACAAGTAGTGACTCTGTGGCATCTTACTACACTGATGGACAGTGACTGCAATGGGGTATGGGGGGGACTTGATAATATGGGTGAGTATAGTAAACACAATGTTTTTCATGTGAAACCTTCATAAGAGTGTATATCAATAATACCTTAATAAAAATTTTTTTTAATTCCACAGACAAAAAGAAAAAGAGGACTAGATGACTTCTAAAGTTTTTTCCACCTGAGGTTTTGTGATTCTAGGGTTTGGTGCATAGAGAGCATGCCTTAAGCAAAGAGGATTCAGACACCTTCTGGGATGGAAAATGGAAAAGACATGGAAGAAACTAATTTAGGATACTAGCCCCACAGAGATCACATCATTCATTTCCTTTCCTTCCAAAAGACGTTTTCTGCTAGTCCATTTTGGGAGGACCAGTGTTTTTCCTACATTGAAGATTACCATGGGGCGAAGAGTCTTCAACTTTCAAAGTTTTCTCAGTTCCATCGTTCCATGGCCAAACTGCTTCCAATTTTTATCTTTCCTGCTTAAATTTAAAGTTATTTCCTCATGTTTCTTGCAACAGGGATGGAATTACATTGCCTCAGCTGTATCCAAAGAGTTGTTAATAAAGATTATTATTTTGGGCTGAGTGTAAGTCGCCATAGTTCACAGTACAGAGAAGTGAGGTGTCATCTGTTAGGCTGTATGTGGGTTGCTCTTAGAATTTGTATGTTCACAGTCTTGTACAGCTGAAGTGTTGTCAGACTGTGGGGCCTTTGCAGGTCAAAGCCATGCCTCTCAATATGGGGATTGCCTCTCACCTGTACTGTGGGATAATAAATGGTATCAGTCACAGCAAAGTCCTACAGATCACCTGAGGAAGAAATGCATTCACAAGAGATGGAACCAAGGTTAAAGAGGAAGCTCTAAGAAGTGTGGGACAGGTTTCTGTAGTATTTGCTGGGGAGGGAACCTGGCTCTCAAACACTTGCTCACTGAGGTTGGATGTAAGACGTGCCACTCTGTGAACACAGGCCAGGGACAGAGAGGGAAGGAGACAGGCCTCTGCCACTTTGGAGCCTGGATGTATTACAGACAGACTGTCTGAGTCCCAGAGAAGAGTTAGCCATGGTTGGCTCAGGGATGTGTTTGGGTTTCTGGCATTACCCTGTGCTTCCCCTAGACTGCGTCAGGAAGTTCTTTGTGAAGATGTTTCTTGCTGCCTCTACAATGCCCAGGGAGTGCCCAAAACCAATGATGGCTTTGTGGCCCTCTTAGGCCAGAGTGTTAAAAAGAGGGTGGCACATGCCTGGAACTTGGTATGTAGCAGCAGGGACAATGAGAAAGGGGCAGAAACCTACCATGGGGCTCACTATGGGGGTTCTGGGAGTGAGTAATCCCCTCCTGCATGCCCTTCCTTCCCAAGGTCTTTTTGCTCCAATCTGAGAGACTCTGTGTTCCATTTTGCCAAAGGAATGACAGTGTTAAGTGAGATCTGGGACCCTAAGAGGAAAAGAGAGATTCAATGGGCCAGCGTTAGGATACAACCACACCTTCACCCCCCACAGAGATTCTCTTTTCAGTGCAATGGGTTTCTCCTAACAAGGGTAACAGTTTCTTTATTCACTGGTTACTTTCTCATACATCAACAAGAGAACTAGCTGTAGAGACAGAGGTAGATTTTCCAGCTGGTAGTGGGCAGAGGAGACCCCTCGGGCACTGTTATCTGTAGCCATCCCTCTAGGCTGGGCAATGCCACAGCCAAATGGCTCCTGATCTGGGATCTGGTACAGATTACGTGTGAAGGCCAGAAAGCCCCTCTCTGCAGCTTTCTGCCTCAGCTTGCCACAAGAAGCTGCCTAGGGAAGATGGGGGAAAGGTAGGTGCAGGGGGTAAGGAAGGGCCTCCATCCCCCACAGCTCAATACCAAGTAATTCTCTGCTTCATTCTCTGCCACCAGCAGATCTGGATATAGAAGGGAACCAAGTGGAGGTCTCAAAGCAGTGGAGCTGGGCTGAGCACTAGAGTTCGGTTTGAGTTACCTTGGATGCTGGTCCATGCATGACCTGTGACTGACTGAAGGAATGACTGGGTTGCTTAGATTCAGGCTTTTCCCTCACTTCCTCCCACAACCTGCTCTTGCACTGCTTTTGGGTAAGGAGCCCACACCCTGGCATGAATGTACTTTGACTCTTTACTTGTCCTATCCCCTGGAGGGCCTGTGGTTTCCATCCTGAGGTTTGAGGGATGGTACAGTGATTTAGAAGTTGCCACTTCAGCTGCCTTTATGGACTCTATTTTATGGGTCCTACCCTCTTCAGGAAGCAGTACATTGGTAGTGGAAGCACTACAGACTTTGGAGTTGGGCAGGCCTGGGTTTACATCCTAGCCCAGCATTTGTAAGCACAAGCAATCAGAACCTGTCAATTTCCTTATCAGTGAAATTGGAAAAATAGCTACTTCATAAAGTTGTTGTATAGATAAAAATGGCATGATGGCTCTAGAGTGCTTCATGTATGGCTCTCAGTATATATTAGTCCACCCTGAACAGCTCTTTGTAGGACAAGGTAAGCATCCCCTTTCTTCTCTTGGGGTATCTCTCTATTCCGTTCCATGGCTTGAGACACATTCACCAGCAGTTTATTAAATCTAGTTCTTGGCGGGGAGGAAATTCCCAGAGAGGACAATTTCTGTGTATATCAGAGGCCTGTGATCTAGGTGCTCATCTTCACCCTCAAGGGCAAACGCCCCCAGAAATACAGATTGCCCATGCAGAGAAAGGGGTCCTATATGCCCTTGCTTCTCAAGTATGAATTGGGAGAAATGTGGAGGGGGTAGTGCTGGGGGAAGTGACTCCCACCCTCAGAATAAGTAGGGAAAATGCCTCATAGAGCTTCCAGTGACCTTCTCAGAAGGGAGTCAGGAGATAAAGCCCAACATCTTGAATCTTGATCTCCATGTAGGGATTTTGGAAGATGGAGCCTTCACCATTTTATGTTCATTCCGCTGTAATCATTCACCAGACTTAATATGTACAATATGTTACTTTTCTTACATCTGTTATGTTTGCCTTGGTGGTGGTCAGTATTGCTCTTTATCTGAGGGCTGTCTGTAGATTTATCTTTGGGGGAGTGCCAGGAAGGCTTTATCTCCCTCTTAGCCAGCCCCACCCAATGGGATGAGTGTCAATGGCGGTTTTAGAGAGGAAAGGAGAGGAGGCTGAATATGCTTTTAGGGAGGAAGCCAGTAGATCTCTTGGAGTTGGTCTGAACCTGACACATGGTCTGGGAGTTTAGGAGGACATGAGGCTTCCCCAGGGTATTGCTCAGGGAAGCTCAGAACCTTCCTGGGTTGATCTAAACTCATATCAGAGCCTGTTTATTGTATCAGCTATGTGGCCTCCTCAGTGGATGCCATCTTGGGCTCTGATATGTCAGTGAACAGGCTCTCTCTGTTCTCACTTTTGGGCTCTCCCAGTAAGGACCTGTCTTTTAGCAGTGCTTCTGGCTTTCAGCTCATTTGCAGGACGTGGATGGCCAGTGTCTTCTGAATTTAGTAACTAGTCAAGCTAGCACTGGCTACCAGACTCATCCTCTTCCCCAGGAAATCATGGATTACTAACCCTTTTGGTGTATATCCAGTCGGGAAGGGTGAAAAACTTCCTAGAGTCCCTGAATTGCATTCTTATAACACCTGGATAACTTAAATTTATGAGCCATAAAAGTAAGAATGTGGCCTTCCTAGACCAGAGAGGCCAACATGGTGGACATGGAAAAAAATCATTGCTAGAGTGATCTGGAGGACAAGTTGAGGCGGTGATTCTAGCCTGGGAGAGAGCTCAGGCTAGAATATCAAAAATGGGGGAAGAATGTTTCTATGTGAGTCAGTTAAGAAGGGAGGGAAGGATTTCTGTGCAGATATAGTTGAGGACTGAACTAAATTATATGCATATAACTGCCCTCCTTACTTACCATGTTTTAGACTTCTCTATGTGTGGACTTTTGGGTCGCCAAGGTTGTCCCATTGTCCTGGAGGGTTTCCTCTTCTCTGAATTCTCTGCTTGCTCTTTGGACTGACCCCATCCCCTACACTGGATCAGGTCTTTACTGGCCTGAAGGGAGATGATACTGTCTAAGATTGAATTGACTTGGGATATGATTCCTTGCATAGACGCAGATTCTAACCCAGGAGCTCTAAATCTAGGCTAAGGGTTTTGTAAATTGGCCTCTGCTGCCCCCTCATGGTAACTGAGGTTACATTTCCTCCCTTGAGGTGACTTGAAAAAAGGAGACTTCTCATTTCAGCCTTACAAATTACTGGCTAATTTCCTCAGCTCCTTATAGTCACCCATGACCCTCTCTGCCATGCTGCCAGGAACATGGATATCTCTTGGAACATGGGCAGGACACAACTTGGTCAAGGCCTGATACTGGTGAGGTGCTGCTGCCCACTTTGGCCTGGATCCCAACTGCCCACTTCAGAGCTCTTCTAGGGATGTGGGAAGTGAACGGAAAGAAAGGGCATTCAAGATACTAGGAATGGGATGATTTCTCTCAGAGTGTGCTCAGCCTCAAAATCACCAACCTGAAGCCCCTAAGATACCTAAGCACCCATCTCAAACTCTAAGAGCATGATCCTACACAAGTATGCCTCAAAGTTAACCCAGGAGCCATGACTGAGCTTCTACTACTCTTTACCAGGTAACTCTGGCAGGTCAAAAGTAGCCCAGAGCCCAGTTGGCTCACCTTTCACCCTCTTGGCTTTGCACACCTTTGGGCATTAGAGCATGGATGTAAGAGGAAGCAGGCTCTTGATCTGATGCAAAAGATGTAGGCTCTTCCACAGACTTCAGGGAAATATCCCATTGCTCTCAGAAACAGTACTACTCTAACTAGAGAGCCAGAAAATGGGTTCAAGCCCAAGCCTGACCACCAAGCAGAGATAAGAGAACAGGTTTGGGTGTGTGTGGGGGGTATGTGTATGAGGTGGCAGAGCGAAGATACCACCAGCATCCCACCTTCCAGCTTGAGCACTGGGTGGGAGAGAGCTTCTAGAAGTAGATCTAGCAGCTTTCATCCTGGGCTCCAGGTCTATCCCTCAGCATTCTGGAAAGCTGCTGCTCATCCTCAATTCTGGCCCTTTTATTTGTGTATTCCTGTATAACTCCTTCCTGTGTTCAAGACACCTGTACCATCCCAGAGGCAAAGCTTGACCTATCTGAGAGGAGAGTTGATTGCCACAGGGTCCCACAGCTAGGTCTTGTACGATTCTCTTACATATCCACCTGGCTTTAAAGTCAGGATTCTTACAGAATATCATTCTGCCACCTTTTGTTGTTTTAGATCCTTTCCTCTTCCTGATCCTTTATATTCTACCAGAGGCCAAATCTACTTTGTAAATAACTTCTATATTTGCTCCTTCCCCTATCCCTTTCTTTCCCTCCTTCCTTCCTTTCTCCTGTCTCCTCTATCTTCTCTCTTAACTGAAATAAAATTTACATACAGTGAAATGCACATATCCTAAGTATACAATTTAATGAGTTTTTCAAGAATGTATATTCCATATTTCTACTACTCTAAATCAAGATATAAAACATTTCTATCACACTTGAAAGTTCTCTCATTTGCTCTTTCAGTTAATCCTTGGCCCCTATAGGCAACCATGGGTACATTTTCTGTTACTATGGTTTTTTTGTTCTAGAATCTCATGTAAATGGAACAACACAGTATATACTCTTCCGGTCATATGTTTTATATTCTACATGTTGTTGTGTATATCAAATACTTTACCCCCCTTTTTCAGTAAAAATTTTATTGAGATAAAATACACATACCATAAAATTTACCCATAAGTGTACAATTAATGGTTTTTAGTTTATTTACAGAGTTGTGTGACGATCACCACAATTGATTTTGGAACATTTTCATTAGCTCAAAAAGAAACCCTGCATCCCTTAGCCATTACCCACCCTGCCTCTGCTCACAGCCCTGAGCAACTATTAATCTACTTAATGTCTCTATAGATTTGCTTATTATGGATAGTTAACAACAAATAGAATCATAAAATATGTGTTTTTATTGTGACCAACGTCTTTCATTTAGAATAATGTCTGCAAGGTTCATCTATGTATCAGTACTTCATTCCTTTTTATGGCCAAATAGTATGCCATTGTATAGATATATAACATTTTGTTTAGCCTTTTATCAGTTGATAGACATTGGGGTTGTTGCCACCTTTTGGCTAATATGAATAATGCTGCTATTATTATTAATGTATAATTTTTTGTGTGTATATATGTTTTCATTTCTCTTGGATAATATACCTAGGAGTAGCATTGCTGTCTCATATAGTAACTCCTTGTTTATATTTAGAGTAACTGCCAAATGGGAAATGTCTTAATTTTTCCCTCAGTTTTGAAAAATAGTTTTGCTGAACATAAATTTCTTGGTTGATAACTTTTTCTTTCAGCACTGAATATGTCCTCTCCCTGCCTTCTGGTCTTCATTGTTATTGCCAGTGGCTAATCTTACTGGACCCGTTGCATGTAATGATTTGTTTTTCTCTTGCAGCTTTCAAGATTTTTCTCCTTGTTATTGTCATTCATCATTCTGACCCTGATGTGTCTGGGTGTGGATCTCTTTGTCTTTGTCCTACTTGGACTTCGCATCAAGCTTCTTGAATGTGTAGGTTAATGTTTGTCATTAAATTTGGGAAGTTTTCAGTCACTACCCTTTTGATTATTTTTCTGCTGCTTTCTGTCTGTCTTCTCTTGGTACTCCCATTACATGTATGTTGGTGTATCTAATAGTGTCCCACACTTCTTTGAGGCTCTGTTAATTTTTATTTCTTCTTTTTTTCCTGTTTTCCAGATTGTATAATATCTGATGATTTATCAAGTTCACAGATTCTTTTTCTACCAGATCCAAATACCTTGGACCCCTCCAGTGACATTTTTATTCCAGTTGTTCTATATTTTAACTCCAGAATTCCCATTTTGTTCTTTTAAAAAGTAATTCCTATCTCTTTATTGCTCTTTTTCTATTTGATGAGACATTGTCATCACAACTTATTTTGCTTTTTAAATCAGTTTTCTTTAGTTCTTTGAACATTTCTATAATCTGTTGATGTCTGTCTGCTAAGTGACATTTCGGCCTCCCTATAGGCAGTTTGTTTTGCCTGCTTTATTTCCTATTTTTGGGTCACACTTTCCTGTTGTTGCACATCTTGTAATATTTTTATAAAACTGGATATTTTATGTGATATATTGTAACAACCCTGAATACTGATACCCCCACTACTCTGGGGCTTCTTTTTATTGTTGTTTGCTTGTTTTCTTGGTTATTGTTTAGGGACTTGGCTAGGCTATTTCAGTGATATCTGTTTCCACCACAGTATGCTACATGTTATGCCACTCCACAGAGGCAGTCTTGGGCATGTGAACAGTTTCCTTGAGTGCCTGGGCTGGTCTGCCTCTTTTTGGTATCCTACCCAGTTGTTATATATTGCTGTCTGATTGCTCTGTTGTTTTTGATGATGTCCTGGGGGCATGAATTACTCCACGGGTCTGATCTGATTAGAGTCCCTTTGTAGGAGCAGAGTGTTACCAGTCTTTGTGGCTGCTCAGATCCCTCGTATATTCTTCTTAGCTGTTTCATTCCTGATGTATCCCTCCTAAACTTCTAGATGGTGTACCATTTTGCTTGTTGCTTTAAGTATTCTGGAGCTACTAGCCTCCTTTTAGTTGCTTACCACTAAGATCTCCATTGTTTTCAACACTTTCAGACATGATCTTCCCCACACTTTGTTCCAGATAATGTCAGTTGCCTCAGAGCTAAAGAGCTCTCTGTTCTTATGGTCTGTCTCTCCCCTGGACAGACCTCTGTGCAATTATACAGAAGTTGGGGTTGGGGACAGTGGCCTGATTCTTTGAGAGTGACACTACTGTTCTATGAGTTCACAGCTGGGACAGGAGCACACTTTCAACATGCTTCTTTACTCTGTAAACAAGCTTGGACAAGGGCATTTGGAGCCCAGCTTTCTCAGCCAGACTGTCATGCCTAGAGTAAAGGCTCTGTCCTATCAGTAGAGGATGGGTTGGGGAAGGAAGATTGGTCCTCTTAACAGTATCTGCCCAAAATAGAGCTTCTGCAACATGAAGCTTGGAGCGATGAGAGATGCTGGTGGCCTGCCCCTCCAAAGATGAAACCATAGTACCAGACTCTAAGCCAGATAGAGAGGGAGGCTTGTCTTCTTAGCTGCACATGACTGATGTAGAAACTGGGGTGTTGAAATGAGTATATCATGACTTTAACAGCACAGACTCTCACTGTCACACTTTTTTTTTGAATAGATGTTTTTCCACTTAGTGTAGCCCCTTAGAACAATTTATGGAGACTTTAGATGGTTTTTTAAAAAATATTTTTCAGCAGCAAGATTGTTGTTTCCCTGGGCCAAGGGCTGGCAGTATTCTGAATACTGCCATTTTGGAAGTCGATTTCCTTCAATCTTTTTTTTTTCTTTGGTCCCCAGCCTCTTCACTGGGATCTCACATTTTTATTTTTCTTCTTTTTTTTTTTTTTTT
>JAQQAC010016209.1:52576092-52600480 GCA_029783875.1 Phataginus tricuspis | reverse complement strand
CCCATTGATTCATTAGGAGAATGTTGTTAAGTCTCCATGTATTTGTGAGCCTTTTTGATTTCTTTCTGAAATTTATTTCTAGTTTTATGCCTTTGTGATCTGAATAGTTGGTTGGTAGGATTTCAATATTTTTGAATTTACTTAGGTTCTTTTTGTGGCCTAGAATGTGGTCTATTCTGGAAAATGTTCCATGTGCACTTGAGAAGAATGTGTATCCTGCTGCTTTTTGTGCAGAATTCTGTAGATATCTGTTAGGTCCATCTGTTCTAGTGTGTTGTTCAGTGCCTCTGTGTCTTTACTTATCCTCTGCCTGGTTGATCTATCCTTTGGAGTGAGTGGCGTGTTAAAGTCTCCTAGAGTAATTGCATTGCTGTCTATTTCCTCCACTTCTGTTAGTATTTGTTTCACATATGCTGATGCTCCTGTGTTGGGTGCATGTTTATTTATAATGGTTATATCTTCTTGTTGGACTGACCCCTTTATCATTATGTAATGTCCGTCTTTATCTCTTGCTACTTTCTTCGTTTTGAAATCTATTTTACCTGATACAAGTACTGCAACACCTGCTTTTTTCTCTTTGTTGTTTGCTTGAAATATTTTTTTCCATCCCTTCACTTTTAGTCTGTGTATATCTTTGGGTTTGAGGTGCGTCTCTTGTAAGCAGCATATAGATGGGTCTTGCTTTTTTATCCACTCTGTTACTCTGTGTCTTTTGATTTGTGGATTCAGTCCGTTTACATTTAGGGTGATTATTGATAGATATGTACTTATTGCAATCGCTGGCTTTAGATTCGTGGTTACCAAAGGTTCAAGGGTTGCTTCTTTACTATCTGAAAATCTAACTTAACTTTCTTGTTAAGTTATTGTGAACGCCATCTGATGTTTCTTTGTCTCTCCCTTCCTATTCTTCCTCCTCCTTTCTTTAGCAAGTTTTCAGCAATTATTTCTTCAAAGACACTTTCTATCCCTTTTTCTCTCTCTTCTTCCTCTGGTACTCCTATTATGCGAATATTGTTCCATTTCGATTGGTCACATAGTTCTTTTAATATTCTTTCATTCTTAGAGATCCTTTTATCTCTCTCTGCCTCAGCTTCTTTGTTATCCTGGTCCCTGTCTTGTTATTCCTTGATCGTGTCTTGAACCTGATTCAATCTGCTGTTGAGCCCGTCAATGGCTTGTCTTATTCCTGCATTGTCTTTCCTCACTTCCCTCTTCCTCCCTCAGCTCTTGCACATTTTTCTGTAGATCCGTCAGCATGGCTATGACTTTTATTCTGAATTCTTTTTCTGGAAGACTATGCATGTCAATTCCTTCAGATTCTTTCTCTGGTGTGGTGTTTGTCTGAAGCTTTGTCTGTATCATATTCTTCTGTCTTCTCATGACTATAGAGTTAGTTGTTGGTAGTTGTCACATATGTCTGCTGGGCTCTTTATGACTTTAAAAAGGAAAGAGAAGAGAGGAGAGAAAAGAAAAAAAGGAAAACAAAGAGAAGAAGAAAAAAATACTTCTACTAATCAAAAAAGTAAAAAGAGAGAGGGAAAAAGGAAAAGAAAGAAAGAGAAAAAGCAGCACATGTAAAAGAAAAAACAACAGCAACAACAATAAAAAAAATCAAAAACAAAAACAAAAAAACGCCCACCGAGAGTGGTTGCTGTGTGAATGCTGTTGGTGCCACTATTGCTCCACTATTCCAGAGCCGTGGCCACGTCGCTCCACACGTCCCTTTAAAGCTGTGGCCGGGGTGAGAGTGAATGGGAGGCTGTTGAAAGAGAGGGAAAGAAAAAAAAAGGAAAAGGAAGAGGAGAAAAAAACAATAACGAAAAAGAAAATAAGAAAAAAAAAAAAAGCCCCTGGGAGTGGGTTCTGTGTGAATGCTGTAGGTGGCTCTGTTGCTCCACTATTCCAGAGCCATGGCCGCCCTGCTCCGCAAGGCCCCCTATAGCTCTGGCTGGGTTCGGAACGAATGAGAAGCTGTTGATCTCTGTGGGGGTCTTAATAGCAGTCACCCTTTCCCAGTCGCCAGATGAGGGGTCCAAAGCTCCCCAGGACTCCCAGCGTGCTGGGCTCAGCTTGGGGGACTATCCGGCCCCTCTACTGAGCTCCTGTCTCTTTACGACCGCTGAGAGAGAGCGCGCGCTTTTCTTCCCTTTTTTTTTTTCCCCCTTCTCTTTCCTTCCTGGAGCCTGCCGCGGGCAACTTGCACGTTCAGGGCTGGGACCCTGTGCCCTCTGTCTCTCCAATCTCCGCTACACCGCTGGCTGTGTGTCAGCGCTCCCGGCGCAGACTTCCACGCCCTCCCGGCTCTGAATCCTCTCCTCCCGCTGGAGCGCTGGGGGAGAGGAGTGCTCGGTCCCCCCGGGGTCGTGGCTCTGTACCTTACCCGCCTTGCCGGGACTCCTGCCGGAGTGCTGGGGTGGAGGAGAACTCTGGTCTCCCTGGGTCGCGGTTCTGTCCTGCCTCGCTGGGTGCCGAGACCTATCTCCGGAGTGTCTGACCGCCGGAGCTCTGGGGGGGAGGAGCGCTCGGTCCGCCGGGGTCGTGGCTCTGTACCTTACCCGCCTTACCAGGACTCCTGCTGGAGTGCTGGGGTAGAGAAGTGCTCTGGTCTCGCTGGGTGCCGAGTCCTCTCTCCGGAGTGGCTGACCGCCGGAGCTCCGTACGCTGTGCACTTTCCTGTGTATTCTGGTCTCTCTTTTAGGGATAGTTGCATTTGCTGTATTTTCGTGAATAAATATAATGTTAGGAGGAATTTTTCTGCTCGTCCGCTTACGTCGCCATCTTCCCGGATGTCCGTATTTGTTTCTTTTTTATAACTTCCACTTATTTTCTGTTTTTCGTTTATTTCCAGTGAATTTTTTTTTTACAATTTATTTTGGTATCATTAATCTACAATTACATGTGCAATATTATGGTGATTAAACTACCCCCTTCATCAGGTCCCCCCCACCAACCCCATTACAGTCACTGTCCATCAGCGTAGTGAGATGCTATAGAGTCACTACTTGTCTTCTCTGAGTTGTACAACCCTCCCCGTGCCCCTGCTACCTTATGTCTGCTAATCGTAATACCCCTTTTACCCTCTTATCCCTCCTTTCCCATTTTTAACTGCTTGTTAAAGCATTTTTATGATGGCTGTTTCATGACCCTTGACAGATAGTTTTGAGATCTGATTCATCTCTGTGTTGGTGTTGATTGTTTTTCCTCATTCATGCTGTGATTTTCCTGGCTCCATTTATTCTTATGAAGGTAAGCATGCTTTTTAAAATTGTATCTTGGACATTTTGACTATTACGAGACTCTGAGTCATATTCAGTATTTTTTATTTTAGCAGGTAGTCATCCTGTTTGGGTATAACACAGGTCCTAGCCTACTTTTGTAGGCTCGGGTTCAAAGGGTATTTAATTTTCATAGCCTTTGCTCTTCTCTTTTCCTCTGCTTCATTTATCTGGTGCTGCTTGTGTTGTTATTGGTCTCTGAGTGAGCAGAAGCATTTCTCCCAGGTTGGGCTGCCTGGTGCTTCTAGATGAGGAAAGAAATTCTCCACCCACAGAAATGAAGAGTGCTTCCTGGTCCAAGCCACTTGTGGTGGGATCCTCTTTGCCACTGGTTGCTGCCTATGTTACCTATTATGTAGGTAAGTCCCTGGCCCTGTGAGGGAAGAAAATTTCTTTCTGGCCTGATACTTCTTATGGCAGGATCTTCCCTGTACGTAAGAGACTTGGAGTGCTTTAGTGCTTAGACAGCTTGTTGCGATGGGATTTTCCTTGTTGGTGACCCTGGGCTGCCATGCTTCATGTCTCTAGTTGAGGGAGAGGAGTCTCAGGCCCATGGTAACAAAGAAGTTTCCAGGTCTTGGTCACTTGTTGTGGTGGGATACCCCTTGGTGATGCTGTCTGGCTACCTATTATCTCTCTGTTGGGTAGGAGTGTCTTGGACCCAGTATGAAAGGAGAGGCTTGCTCTAGCCAATTATTGTCAGAGGTTATCCCGTTGATCCCCTTGCCAATGCTGCCAAGCTCACCTGGGTTTGTTCTTGGGACTCTTGTTTCATCTGGGGGAGAAATGAACTTACCTGAGCCACCTGGTGTTGCTAGGTTGGAGGTCAGTTACTGATAGGCCTGAGTCAACTTGTGTTGGGGATTGTTAGATGACCTGCTAATGTGCCTTTCCTCAAGTCCTTTGGTCTCTAACCAGTCCACTGTCTTCTTTCCATGTTTCAGAGTTCTCTTTGGTTGCCTTTTGTGTTGTTTCTAAGATTTATAATTGCACCAAGGAGAGACTCAATGAATGAGTATACACCATCATGTCTGGTATAGAAGTCGAGGTAAATTTTTAAGAGAACAAAATATATTTTCCAGAATAAGAAGTGTAATCATCAATTTTTAAAATTCAATGGACAGAGTAAATAGAAAATTAGGCAGAAATAAAGAGACTGCTAGTGATCTGAAAAAAATTGCTCAGAATTCAGCAGAAAGAGAAAAA
Source organism: Phataginus tricuspis (assembly GCA_029783875.1). Taxonomy (NCBI): domain Eukaryota; kingdom Metazoa; phylum Chordata; class Mammalia; order Pholidota; family Manidae; genus Phataginus; species Phataginus tricuspis. The sequence goes on along the minus strand of JAQQAC010016209.1, from coordinate 52,595,999 downwards.
TGGATAGGAACTATAAATGAGAAATTAGAAGATATGGGAGATAGAATGAGAAAATCTAACATAAATCTAATTGCATTTTTAGAGAGGGAGAATGCAGAAAATGAGAAAGAAGCAAAATTCAAAGAATAAGGGCTGATAATTTTCCTTTATCAATGAAAGACATGAATCCTTATATTTGGAAATTATAACAAATCCAAGGTAGGACAAATACAAAGAAAGCTGTGCATAGACACATCGTGGTAAAAAGAGAATGTCTGAAAAGGAACCCGACAGAAATGATGTTTTATCTCCAAAGGAATGACTATTAAGCTGAGAGCAGACTTCTCAAAAGCAACAATCATATCAGAAGATAGAGAAATAATACTTTCAAAGTTCCAAGGAAAAATCCCTCTCAATCTAGACTATCCATCCTTGAAAAGCTAATATTGAAGAATAAGAGCTAAATAAAAACTTTTAAAGACATGTAAAATCAGACCCTCACAAAAGGATCTTCTAAAATGAATTTCCAGAAAGAAGAATGAGATGAAAGAAAGAATAATGAGCAAAGAAATTTACATAAGTATGAACAACCATTACCTATGTGAAACAATATAGTGACTGAGTTAGGGAGTTTATAAAAGGGTGGAATTAAAATACTGGACAACAGTAATAAGTCATGTGAGGGGGTGATCAACATTAAAGCATTAGACAGTCCCTGTGTCATTCAGGAGGAAGGTAGAGAGACTGATTAAATTTAGACTTGGTTCTTTTAAGTATGAATGCTAAAATTTAAGTGTAACTACTAAAAGAGTAGAAATAAAGTATGCAACATACAAACCAGTAGAGGAAAAAATTTAATAGTAAAACCTCCATTAATTGCAAAGAAGACCAAAATGGAAAATAAGCATAAAAAAATAAGAGTAAATATAAAACATTGAATTAATGGTATGAATAAATAAAAAATATGTCAGTGATCAAAATAAATGTAATGGTATGAAATCCACCAAGTAAACTAATGAAATTTAAATTTGATAACTGATTTTCTCAAAATGCAGTTATATGTTGTTATAAAAGGCACACCTAAAATATATTCTCCGCACCCATTCTCTGGTCACAGTGCAATTAAATTAGATTTCCACAGCAAAAAAGCAAACCCTTAAAAATATAGAAAAGTTTAAGAACATATGTTTGATTAACTCATGGGTCAAAGAAGGAGCCATAATATAAATTAGAAACTGTTTATAAAGGAATGTTAATAAAACTACTTCACATAAAAATCTGTGGGATGCAGCAAAGGAAGATTTTATTTAGAGACAAATTCATAGCCTTAAATACCTTTATTAGGAAATAGGAAAGAATGAGCTTTTATACATTAAGTGCCCAACTTAAGAAATTAGAAAGGGAACAATGAAATAAACCAAAAGAAAGTAGAAGGAAGGAAGTAACAAAAATAAGAGCAGGATCAACATCATAAAGGCCATATATGACAAACGCACAGCTAACATCATACTTAATAGCGAGAAGCTGAAAGCTTTTCATCTAAGATCGGGAACAAGACAGGGGTGCCCACTCTCTCCACTGTTATTCAACATAGTACTGGAGGTCCTAGCCATGGCAATCAGACAAAACAAAGACATACAAGGCATCCAGATTGGTAAAGAAGAAGTCACATTGTCACTATTTGCAGATGACATGATACTGTACATAAAAAACCCTAAAGACCCCACTCCAAAACTACTAGAACTAATATCTGAATTCAGCAAAGTTGCAGGATATAAAATTAACACACAGAAATCTGTTGCTTTCCTATACACTAATGATGAGCTAACAGAAAGAGAAATCAGAAAAACAATTCCATTCACAATTGCACCTAAAAGAATAAAATACCTAGGAATAAACCTAACGAAGGAAGTGAAAGACCTGTACTCTGAAAACTACAAGACACTCCTAGGAGAAATTAAGGAAGACACTAACAAATGGAAATGCATCCCATGCTCTTGGCTAGGAAGAATCAATATTGTCAAAATGGCAATACTACCTAAAGCAATCTACAGATTCAACGCAATCCCTATCAAACTACCAACAGCTTTCTTCAATGAACTGGAACAAATAATTCTAAAATTCATATGGAACCAGAAAAGACCCCGAATAGCCAAAACAATCCTGAGAAGGAGGAATCAAACAGGGGGAATTACGCTCCCTGACTTCAAGCTCTACTACAAAGCCACAGTAATCAAGACAATTTGGTACTGGCACAAAAACAGACCCACAGACCAGTGGAACAGAATAGAAAATCCAAACATTAACCCAAACACCTACAGTCAATTAATATTTGATAAAGGAGCCCTGGATATACAATGGGGAGATGACAGCCTCTTCAGCAGCTGGTGTTGGAAAAACTGGACAGCTACATGTAAGAGAATGAAACTGGACTACTGTCTAACCCCATACACAAAGGTAAACTCAAGGTGGATCAAAGACCTGAATGTAAGTCATGAAACCATAAAACTCTTAGAAAAAAACATAGGCAAAAATCTCTTGGACATAAACATGAGTGACTTCTTCATGAACATATCCCCCCGGGCAAGGGAAACAAAAGCAAAAATGAACAAATGGGACTATATCAAGTTGAAAAGCTTCTGTCCAGCAAAGGACACCATTAGTAGAACAAAAAGACATCCTACAATATGGGAAAATATATTCATAAATGATGTATCTGATAAGGGGTTGACATCCAAAATATACAAAGAACTCACGCACCTTAAGAAATGGGCACAGGCCATGAATAGACACTTCTCTAAAGAAGAAATTCAGATGGCCAACAGGCACATGAAAAAATGCTCCACATCGCTAATCATCAGAGAAATGCAAATTAAAACCACAATGAGATATCACCTCACACCAGTGAGGATGGCCAACATCCAAAACACAAACAACACCAAATGTTGGCGAGGATGTGGAGAGAGGGGAACCCTCCTACATTGCTGGTGGGAATGCAAATTAGTTCAACCATTGTGGAAAGCAGTATGGAGGTTCCTCAAAAAACTCAAAATAGAAATACCATTTGACCCAGGAATCCCACTCCTAGGAATTTACCCCAAGAATGCAGCAGCCCAGTTTGAGAAAGACACATGCACCCCTATGTTTATTGCAGCACTATTTACAATAGCCAAGAAATGGAAGCAACCTAAGTGCCCATCAGTAGATGAATGGATTAAGAAGATTTGGTACATATACACAATGGAATATTACGCAGCCATAAGAAAAAAACAAATCCAACATTTGCACCAACATGGATGGAGCTGGAGGGTATTATCCTCAGTGAAATAAGCCAGGCCGAAAAAGACAAGTACCAAATGATCTCACTCATATGTGGAGTATAAGAACCAAGAAAAAAAAAATGAAGGAACAAAACAGCAGCAGACTCACAGAACCCACGAATGGACTAACAGTTACCAAAGGGAAAGGGACTGGGGAAGAAGGGCGGGAAGGGAGGGATAAGAGGGTAAAAGGGGCATTATGATTGGCCGACATAGGGTGGGGGGTCACGGGGGAGACTGTACAGCTCAGAGAAGACAAGTAGTGATTCTCATCTCACTACACTGATGGACAGTGACTGTAATAGGGTTGGTGGGGCGGACCTGATGAAGGCGGTAGTTTAATCATCACAATATTGCTCATGTAATTGTAGGTTAATGATACTAAAATAAAATAAATTGTTAAAAAAAAAATAAGAGCAGGAATTAATAAAATAGAAAATGAAGCTATAATAAAGAGGGTTTAACTACCAACTGATATTTGAAAAGATTGGTTCTTCGAAAATAGATAAAACTTTGATGATACTAATCAATTAATAAAAGGATGAGCTAAAAAAACAAAAGATGGTTCTTATTGAAATACAGAACATATTAAAAATAATGTTATTACTAAAACTATTTTATGCCAATAATATGAAATCTTAATCTAAGTGAACAATATCCTGGGCAAATATAACTTAACAAAAATGACTCCAGAAGAAACAGAAAAGCTGAATAAACATAAAATTAAAAGAAATGAACCAAAAGGTAAAACTCTACCACAACTGTCACTCCAAATACCACAAACCAGATGACTTCATAGGTGAATTCTATCAACATTCAAGAAACAGATAAATACAATGTCACACAAAACTCACCTAAGGAACAGAAAAATAAGAAAAATTCCCCCCAATTCATTCTGTGAGGTCTTATAACCTTGATAACAAAATTGACAAGACCATTTAAAGAAAGAAAAACAGTACAGAACAATCTCTCATATGAACATTGCAAAAATCTAATGCAAACTTTGCTGAAAGTCACTAAAGGGAACTAAATGAGTAGAGAAGTGCCATGTTCATGGGTAAAAAGATGCAATATTGTAAATATGTTAGTAATCCCCCAATTTAATATATAAATTCAATACATTTCCAGTCACAATCCAAACCAGGTTTTTTGGTGGAACTTAAAAAGCTGGTTATAAAAGTTATATCAAAGAGCAAAGGGCCAAGAATAGCAGCTGATATTTATTGAACACTTACTATATTCCAGGCAGTGTTCTACACTTTACATCTATTAACTCATTTAATCCTCACAATAATCCTATAAGGTAGATACTGCTATTGTACTTATTTCATGTGAGAAAACTGAGGCACAGAAAGGTTCAGTAATTTTTCCAGGGTCACACAGTCAGTTAGCCCCAGAACCAGAACTCAAACCAGGAAATTTGTCTCCACATTCCCTACTCTTAAGCTCCACACTAGATAACTGAAAAACAAGTTGGCAGCTACATTCTGCCTCATACCAGTATTTACTATAGAGCTATAGTGATTAAGAGAGTCTACACAGTAGACAAATAGGCCAGTGGAACAGAAGACAGCATCCAGAAATAAACTCAAGAAACCAACCCTAAGAAAGAAGCCATAATTAGAACTCATTCATTCATTCAAGAAATAATTATGAAGCATCAACTACGTGGGAGGCACTATAAATACAGCAGTGAATATAAGAGACAGGCCCCTTCTCTCATGAACTTCACATTCTAGTGGGGAAAGACAGAAAGTAAACAAGCAAAGCTATAATATGTCTTTGCAGTTTGTATTGGTAAAGTGAGTATTATTGCAGCAGCAGGGATCAGTGAGCTCAGCAGAAGGCCAACCAGCCCTGTGGAACATGCTACTATAAATAATGTTAAGGCAGTGGGGAAGCGTGGATGATGATGTCAGAGATCTGGAACGGGGCCAGCAATAACTTCTCTAGTTGAGAAGGGGCCAATTAGGATTGGCCAGGCAGATAGAGCAGGAGGAGAGCCAGACCAGGCTACCTCAATGTTCAGCACCCCCATCTTGATGAGCAATATTTGTCGGCAGAGGTGGTTCCTTCAGGGTGTTGTTGGCAGCCTGGAATTTCCCATGGCATTGACCAAGTGATGGCGCTCAGGGAAGTGACAGCAATGGAAGCTTTCATTAATGAGGCCAGGGATTTTGCGTGAAGCATAGCAGTCATTCAGGACATTTGGGTCATCCTTAGAATCAAGGCACTAGGATATCATGTGGTATAAGCATGTGAGCATCATGTTAAATATGAAGCCACCAAAAATCCCTATGAATTACATTTAGAATTTTTATTTACCACAGAAATGAACTTCTGCAATAATATTGTGGCGGGAATCAGCCACACTGGTCTTTCTGTTTCTTTAATATACTCTTTTCATTACCACCTCAAAGGCTTTGTGCTTGCTGGAATAAACTCCTTCCATATTTTTGTAATATTTCAACTCGAATATCACCTCTTTAAGATAGGCCTTCTTTGACCATCCTGTGTAAAGTAAGTCCTCAGTCACACTTTATCACATTCCTTTCCTTAATATTCTTCTTAGCACTTACCACTTATCTGAAGTCATCTTGTGTATTTGTTTACTTGTTTACCTTCTACTCAAATGTAATCTCCATGAAGACAGACCATTTCATTCTGGATCACTGCTTTATCCCCAGTGACTGACATAGCACCTGACATATAGTGAATACTCAATAAATATTTGTTGAAGTGGGAAAGAAGGAAGGAAGGAAGGAAATTTATCTGCCAGGGGACAAAAGATAAATGGAACAAGAATTTGAAGCCCTCTGAGTTGACCACTTGGCCTCTGCATGAGTGTGTATATTATATAGAGAGTTCAGCCTAATGTCTATGATGGATTGTTGCCATTAGCTGCAACCAGAATAAAAGGGCCTCAGAGCTTTCCGGTCCCTGTGGCTAATATATTTTATAATTGGAAGTTTGTGCCTCTGTATCCCCTTCACCTATTTTGCCCATTTCCCCACCCATTCCCTATGGCAACCACCAGTCTGTTCTCTGTGTTTACGTGTCTATTTCTGATTTATTTCTATATCAACTATACTTCAATTAAAAAAAAAGAAATATATATCCCTTAAAAATAGCTTTGAAAACTAAGGAAATCTATTGGAAACGTTTGAAAAAAGCGAACAAAGCTTTCTGGTCATAGAATTTACTAGGATGGACTTGTAACATTGCTTCCACACTTCTGGTTTCTGAGGGAGGGCATTTCTCCCCCTCCCCCCACCCTGAGCACTCCCCCGCCCCAACCCCGCTCCCTGCTAGTGGTTCTGGTTGTCTGGCTGCCGGGGAAGACATCATACTTCTTCTGGCATGAACTGAATATCACTTTTTTGCCTTAGGCATTTTAGATTGCTGTGATTTATAAGCTATGTTATATGATTAACACATTTTAATGATTTGTCTTGATAGGATGATTGTTTAGAATGTAAAAATGGGAAAAGGGATCACGTAATTCCACTAGTCCTCTTTTACCATTGAATATTTTGTTAGATACATTTTATCCATCCCCCTCCCTGTTTTACTCAATATTGTGTTTGTAGTAACAAAATGTTGAGATTATATGTAAAATCTAAACTACATGTTCTGATGACTTTTTTCCAGATGCATTTGGCTTAAAAGGGTGGGTGTATGAACACTTTCAGAATACAAAACAGCAAAAAGTTATTGTAAATCCATTTGTTTATATTTTCATGTGGGAAATAATGTGCTATTTAGCCAAGTAACATTTTCGATAAAATTTATTGACTCAATATAAACTGTTACAGTGCACACAGATTGTATATAAAAATATTATATATGATAAATTAAAAAAAAGGAAAACAGTGATGTTATATGGTGTGAATTGTAGAGAATTGAAAAAGGAGATGCTCAAGGTAATTTTAGTAATATGTAGTATTTAATTCCAAGTCACTGCTTTGAATACTTTTGCTATATTAATTCATCTAATGTGAACAATTCTATGAGTACGTGCTATTATTATCATTGTCATTTTACACAGGGGGGAACTGTGGCATAGAGGTATCAAGTTACTTGTCCAATGTCACATAAGTGGCGGAGTCTGAATTGGATCCCAGGAAGTCTGACCCCAGAGAGCTTTCTCTTAACCACTATCCTGGTACTCTTGATTACTACTTCCTTCCTACTAGGGATAATTGCCATGAGCTGGAGTAATATGCTCAGGGGAGAAAGTAACAGGAGCTTGGATCCTCTAAGGACAAAGCAGCCCCCAACTCTTGGAAGACTGTTTCAATGAAGTGTGTGTGTGTGTATGTATTAAAGCATATATACATATTTATGCAAACTCATCTCAATAGATTCATATATATCAATAATAAGGATTAGAAAATATAATGTTGAAAAAATATTCAATTGCCAATGGCAATAGCAAGCAGAGAACACATAGAAATATAAAGTTTACAAAAATTCAAGGCTTATTTAAAGAAAAACACAGATACCTAGGAATATAAACTTAACAAAAAAAGTGCAAGACTCATAAGAAGAAAGTATAAAACTCCACTGAAGAAAATAAAAGAAGACTTTTATAATATACCTTCTTCTTAAATAGGAAGGCTCAATATTGTAAAAAGCTGCCTGTTCTCTCATAATTAACCTATAAAGACATTCCCAGTGAAAATTCCAAGAGTTTGGGGGTTGTTTCAGTTTTCAGAACTTTACAAAATTGTTCTAAAGTTTATCTGGAAGAATAAATATTAAGGAACAGCAAGGAAATTCTGAAAAATAGAACTAATAGGAGAGGATTTGACCAACAAGATATCAAAGTTAATACAAAGCTACAAAAATTAAAATACTGTAAGCACTATCCTGGGAATAGAGAGCTATATCGGTAGAATCAAAATAGAAAAGCCAGGAATAAACCCAAATATGGAATTTATTGTGCTATAAGAGAGTCATTACAATTGACTAGCAAAAAGAAATATTAAATAAGCACTATTGGGACAACTAGCTAATTACTTAAAAAATAAATAGAGCTGTATTGATACCTTACTCTTTATACTATACAAATTTTTGATGTAATAATATAAATATGAAAAAAAATAAAACCATAAAGCCAGTAGAAGGAAATATGAGTAAACATTTTTATAATCTCAGTGTGGCAGAGGCCTCTTCAAGTATGATATGAAATGCGCAAACCATAAAGGGAAGATTGACAGATTTGACTACATAAAAATGAAAAATTTCTGTACAGCAGAAAATGTCACAAACAAGATTGAGAGACAAATGACAAATTGGAAAAAAGCACATATGACAGAAAAAGGTTAATTTCCCTCATCTAACAACCTATTAATGAAAAGATAAATATTCCAGTAGAAAAATGGACAAAGGACACAAACAGGAAAATCATGAAAGAAAAATATACATGGACAGTAAACCTATGAAAAGCTGTTTAACATCACCTTTGATCAAAGAAATTCAAATAAGAACTACAATAAGTTGGACTTTGTCACCTTTTGGTTTATCAAATATTTTAAAATAGACATTTTTTGGAACAGTTTTAAATTTACAGAAATATTGAGAAGCTATTATAGAGATTTCCCATATACCCTATATCCAGTTTCCCTTATTTGCATATTACATTAGTATGGTACTTTTAAAATAATTAATCAGCCAATACTGATATATTGTTAGTAACCAAAGCCCATAGTTTCCTCAGATTTCCTTAGTTTTACCTAATGTCCTTTTTCTATTCCGGGATCATTCAGTATGAGACCACATTACAGGTAGTTGTCACGTCTTCTCTGGCTTCTCTTGGCTGTGTAGTTTCTCAGACTTTCCTTGACAATTTTTGAGTACTGATCAGGTATTTTGTGGGCTGTCCCACTGTTGCAATATGTCTGATGTTTTTCTTAGACAGGAAATAAGATAAAGCTTGAGTTATGGATTATTGGAAGGAAGAGCGCAGTTTGAGTACCATTTTCATCACATCATATCAAGGATACACACTATCAACATGATTTATAGCTGTTGATATTGTCCTTGCTGAGGTGGTGTTTGCTTCCCTTTCCATACTGTACTCTTTGGAAAGATGTTACTATATGTAGCCCACATATAAGGAGTGAAGCATTATGCTCCCCCTCCTTGAGGGCATATTATCTACATAAATTATTTGGAATGTTTCTGCACAAGAGATTTGTTTCTTCTCTTCCCCCATCTATTAACTTATTAATTAACTAATTTATATCAGTGTGGACTTATGGATACTCATATACGTTGGGTTATAATTCAATACTACTTTATTCTGTTTCTGAAATTGTTCTATCTTTGACCATTAGGAGCTCTTTCAGTTGGCTCCTGTGCTCCTTTGATACATCCCCATCAATGTACATGTTTTTTAACACACTTCCTTACTTTCTGGCACTATAAGACGCCAGGCTCATTGCGTATATTTCCTGCCCCAGTCTATAACCAGCTATTTGTCCAAGGAGCTCTCAGTCCTTTTATTGTAGAATGGTATTAGAAACCAAGATCTGGATGCTAGATGTGCTCTTTGCTCCTGTAGTCTTTTGCTTCTACGCCCTCTTAGCTGACAGAGCAAAGAAATACATGTGCATGTATATTAACCCTTGTATATACACATATCTATAAGCACTTCTATATGCATCCATCTGTTTCTATATTAATTTAAACATGAGTTGATACTGATGTCTCCAACTTGTATCCATTACCACATGGATCATTTTAGCTTCCTCCCCTTGCTTATCTAAAAATTCTCATGCCAACAGTGAGAAACCTGGCTCCCACATCTGCCACCTGTTTGTTTAATTTCAGTATACATGTAAAGTCCCATCAGAATTGTTAACCTATACCCTCGTGGTAAACAAACTTTACCAACTAGATTACAATGCTTATGTACAATTCCTTGTGCCTCTAGTCTTATAGACGCCACTCATTTCCAAAATTCCTTTGGTAAGGACCTATTGCCCCCACTCCCTCCAGTGAAGTTGTCTCATGTATTTGTAATACAGTTACCTTCTTCTGTTACAGTCTGCATTCCTTCCTGGGACACCCCCACCCCTGGCCTTCCAAATTATTATTTTTTAACTGTGTACATTAAGGTTGACTCTGTGTTGCAAAGTTCTATGTGTTTTGACAAATGTATAATGCCATGTATATACCATTACACTATCATACAGATATTTTCTGCCCTAAAAATAGCCTGTGCTTCATTCCCCTACTTTCTGAGTCCCTGGCAACCACTGAACATTGCATCTATGTTTTTGCCTTTTCCAGAATGTCATATAATCAGTATTATCCTGTATGAAGCTCTTTCAGACTGGCTACTTTTACTAAGTAATATGCATTTTTAGGATACTCAATACTTTGTGGCTTGATGGCTCATTCTTTCTTAGCACTGAATATTTTATTGTATGAATATACCACACTTTGTCCATTCACCTATTGAAGGACATCTTGGTTGCTTCCAGGTTTTGGTGATTATTAATAATGCTGCTATAAATATTTATGCAGGTTTTTGTGTGGGCATAGATTTTTAATATATTTTTATTTTTAATATATCATTATTTTTTCCAACATACCAGAGGCTGTTCACCTTGGAGAACTTCGGTGGATATGGGTATGGCCTAGAAAAGATTTACGCTCTTTCTCCTGGATTTTCAAGGGCCAACAAGAGCTCACTGGGTATTGCCAGAACTGCAACACTTTCTAAGTGGGCACAGGTTTTTTTAAATTAAAGTGTCATTGATATACAATCTTATGTTGGTTTCAAATGTACAACACAGTGGTTCAACATTCACCCATGTTATCAAGTCCTCACCCCCTCCAGTGGAGTCACTGTCCATCAATGTAGTAAGATGTTACAGAACCATTACCTGTATTCTCCATGGTGTACTACTATCCCTGTGACCAACCTATAGTGTGATTGTGAATTATTGGGGCATAGGTTTTTTAATCAACTGGGTAAATTCTTAGGAGCAATTGCTAGATGATATGATAAGACTATGGTTAGCTTTGTGAGAAACTGCCAAACCAACTTCTAGAGTGGCCATGCTATTTTGCATTCTCACCAACATTGAGTGAGAGCTCCTTTAGCTCTTCATCTTCACCAGCATTGGATATTTTCAATTGTTAAAGTTTTAACAATTGTAATTGGTGTATAATGGTATCTCGTTGTTTTAGTTTGCAATTATCTAACGACATATGATGTTGAGTATCTTTTCATATGCTTATTTGCCATCTGTATATTTTATTTGGTGTGTGTCTGTTCAGATTTTTGTCAATTTCTTAATTGGGTTATTTGTGTTCTTATTGTTGAGTTTTAAGAATTTTTTGTATATTTTGGATACAAGTCTTTTATCACGTATGTGGTTTGCAAATATTTACTCCTATTCTTGGTTCATCTTTTGATTCTCTAACCAGTGTCTTTTGCAGAGAAGTTTTGAATTTTAAGTAAGTCTAATTTAACCATATTTTGCTTTCATGGGTTGCACTTTTGGTGTTCTATCTAAAAACTCATTACCAAACCTATGATCACATAGATTTTGTCCTATGTTTTATTTTAGAAGTTTTACAGTATTGCACTTTATATTTAGGTATATGATCCAGTTTGAGTTAATTTTGAAAGGTTTAAGGACTAGATTCATGTTCTTTTAATATGCATGTACAATTGTTCCAGCACAATTTATTGAAAAATTACCATTTCTTTATTTAATTACCTTTGTTCCATTGTCAAAGATCATCTAACTATATTTGTGTGAGTCTACTTCTAGCCTCTGTATTATGTTCCATCGATTTATTTGTCTATTCTTTCACCAGTACTGTACTGTCTTCGTCCCTGTAGCTTTATAGTTGGTTTTGAAGTTGAGTAGTGTCAGTTCTCCAACTTTCTTCTCCTTCTCTGGTATCATGTTGGCTATTCTGGCTTTTTTGCTTATCCATATAAACTTTAGAATCATTTGTCAATATCTACAAAAGAGCTTGCTGGGATTTGGATTGAGATTGCATTAAATCTATAGCTCAGTTTGGGAAGTACTGACTAACAATATTAAGCCTTCTAATTTCTGAGCACAGAATATTTCTCCATTTATTCAGAGCTTCTTTGATTTCTTTCATCCAAGTTTTATAGTTTTCTGCATAAAAATTCTGTTCACATTTTGTTAGATTTATATCTAAGTATTTCTTTTTGGTGCTATTGTAAATGATATTGTGTTTTTAAATTTAAAATTTTTAATTGTTCATTTCTAGTATATAGGAAAGCAATTGAATATATTATTTGCAGGAGGGGTTTTTTTCCCTAGTGAGAACTTTCAGTAGAATGTTGAATAGGAGAATGAGAAGGTACATGCTTGCCTTTTTTCCGACCTTAAGGAGAAAGCATTCAGTTCCTCACCATTAAGAATGATATTAACTATAGAGTTTTGTAGATGTTTATCAAGGTGCAGGAGTTCCCCTATATTCCTAGTTTGCTAAGAGTTTTTATTATCAGTGGGTTTTAAATTTTGTGAAATGTTTTTTATGCATCAGTTATTATCATCAATGATGTTTCTTCTTTAGCTTGTTAAGGTGATTGATTACACAATTGATTTTCAAGTGTTGAACCAGCCTTGCATACCTGGAATAAATCCCACTTGGTCATGGCTTATAATTCATTTTATACATTGTTGGATTCAATTTGCTAATATGTTATAGAGGTCTTTTGCATCTTTGTTCATGGAAGATATTGATCTGTAGTTTTCTTTTCCTGTAATGTCTTTATCTGGTTTTGGTATTAAGGTAATGCTGACTTCATTGTATGAGTTTCAAAGTGTTACCTTTGTTTTATTTTCTGAAAGAGATTGTAGAGAATTGGTATCATTTCTTCCTTACATATTTGGTACAATTCTCCAGTGAAAACATCTGAGCATGGCACTTCCTTTTTAGTAATGTTATTAATTATTGATTCCATTTCTGTAATAGATATTCACCTATTCAGATTATTTATTTCTTCTTGTGTGATTTTTGTGCTTTGTGTCTTGGAAAGAACTGGTCCATTTCATCTAACTTACCAAGTTGTAGACATAGAAATGTTCATATTATTTTTATTATCTTTTCAGTGTCCATGGGATCAGTACTGATGACCTTTCTTTAATTTCTCATATTGAAAATTTGTATATTCTCTCTTTTTCTCTTGGCCAGCATGGCTATTGGTTTATTAACCTTATTTTCTTTAAAAAAAAAACAGCTTTGGTTTTGTTGATTTTCTGTATTGTTTCCCTGTTTTTAATTTCATTGATTTCTGCTTTCATTATTTCTTTTTATCAGTTTGCATTAGGCTTAAATTGCTCCACTTTTAGTTCTGTAGGTGGATGCTTAAATTATTGATTTTAGATTTTTTAAAATATGTGCATTTAATGATAAACTTTATAAACTTCCACATGTATAACAAATTTTGATAAAATGTATCTTTATTTTGTTTTAGTTCAAAATGTTTTTAAATTTCTCTTTGAGACTTCTTTGATGAATATGTTATTTAGAAATGTGTTGCTTAATCTCCAAATATTTGAGGATTTTCTAGCTGTCTTTCTGCTATTGATTTCCAGTTTACTTTCATTGGGGACTGAGAACATACTTTGTATGATTCCAGTTTTTAAAATTTACTCATGTGTGTTTTGTGGCCCATAATGTGGTCCATATTGGTGAATGTTCCATGCAAACTTGAATGTGTGTTGTGTTGTTGTTGTATGAAGTATTCTATAAATGTCAATTAGATCCAGTTGATCGATGGTGCTGTTCAGTTCAACTATATCTTTACTGATTTTCTGCTTGCTTGATCTATCAAGTACTGAAAGAAGTCTGCAACTATAATAGTGGATTCACCTATTTCTCCATGAATTTCTATCAGTTTTTGTCTCATGTATTTGACACTCAGTTGTTGGACACATACACATTAAGGATTAAGGATTGTTATGTTTTCTTGGAGACTTGACTCATTAATCATCATATAATGCCTCTATCCCTGATAATTTTCTTGTTCTGAAGTCTTTTTTGTCTAAAGTCAATAAACATACTGCAGCTTTCTTTATGCATTTTCTTTTTTTTTTTTTAACAATTTATTTTATTTTAGTATCATTCTTTTTGCATTTTCTTATTGTGGCAATATGCATAATATGAAATTCACTATTCTAATCATTTTAAGTGTGCAATTTTGTGGCATTAAGTACATTTGCAATTTGTGTGACCATAGCACCACTATATATTTCCAGAACATTTTCATCATTCCCAAACAGAAACCCTGTACCCATTAAACAATAATTCCACATTCCTTCCTCTTCCTGGCCCTTGGTGACTTCTATTCTACTTTCTGTATCTATGAATTTGCTTTTTTAAGTGTTTCATGTAAAATGAATCATACAATATTTATCATTTTATACCTGGCTTACTTCGCTTAGTATATTTTCAAGATTCTTCCACATTGTAGCATTGTCAGAATTTCATTCATTTTTATGGCTGAATAATATTCCATTGTATGGGTGACTTCTGGGAAGATGGCAGGGTGAGCAGGGTGCCAGAAATCTCCTTCCAACACTATATTTATCTATGAAAATACAGCAAATACAACTATTCCTAAAAGAGAGACCAGAATACACAGGAAACCACACAGCGTGCCGCTACACCTGAGAGGACTTGGCACCCCATGAGGTGGGTAAGATACGGAGCCGTGACCCGGAGGGACCCAAGCACTCCCCCACACCAGTGCACTGGCAGGAGGAGATGATTCAGAGCTGGGAGGAAGTGGAATTACAGGCCCGTGAAATAACCAGCCCCGGTGATCTGCACGGGGAGCACTGACACACATCGCGCAGTGTAGTGGAGATTGGAGAGACAGAGGGTGCAGGATTTGATCGGGGAACATGCCAGGTTGCTTGCAGCCAGCTCCCGGGAAGGAAAAAAAAAAAAAGAAGAAAAGCGAGCACCTTTTTCAGCGGTCTTAAAGAGACAGGAGCCCAGCAGAGGATCGGATCGCCCTGGAACACTCAGCCCAGCAGGCTGGGAGTCCTGGGGAGTTTCGGACCCCTTACCTGGCAACTGGGAAAGGGTGGCTGCACTTAGACTTCCCACTGAGATCAACAGCCTCCCATTCATTCCCACCCCAGCCACAGCTATAAAGGGCCCTGCGGAGTGGCGCGGCCACGTCTCTGGAATAGTGGAGCAACAGCACCACCTACAGTATCCCCACAGAATCCATCGCTGTTGGGCAGTTTTTTTTGTTGTTTTTTGTTTTTTCTTCCCTTTCTTTTCTTTTTTATCTTTTACTTTCTTTCGTTTTTTTCTTTCTTTCCTTTTTTTTCCTTTTTAAACTCATAAAGAGACCAAATGACATACGTGGCAACTACCAGCAACCACTTCTATAGCCATGAAAAGACAGAGGAATATGGTCCAGACTAAAATCAACCACCAGACAACCACAGAGAGGGAGCCTGAAGGGATGGACATGCACAGTCTTCCTGAAAAAGAATTCAGAATAAAATTCATAACCACGCTGATGGATCTACAGAGAAATCTGCAAGAGCTGAAGGAGGAAGTGAGGGAAGTGAAGAAAGACAACGCAGAAATCAGACAAGCCATGGACGGGCTTAATAGCAGAGTGGATGAGATGCAAGAGACTGTTAATGGAATAGAAACAGAGAACAGGAATACAGAGAAGCTGAGGCAGAGAGAGATAAAAGGATCTCTAGGAATGAAAGAATATTAAGAGAACTGTGTGACCAATCAAACAGAACAATATTCCCATTATAGGAGTATCAGAGGAAGAAGAGAGAGAAAAAGGGATAGAAAGTGTCTTTGAAGAAATAATTGCTGAAAATTTCCCACGTTGGGGAAGGAAATACTCTCGCAGTCCACGGAAGCCCACAGATCTCCCAACACAAGGGACCCAAGGAAGACAACACCAAGACACATAATATTTAAGATGGCAAAATCAAAGATAAGGACAGAGTATTAAAGGCAGCTAGAGAGAGAAGAAAGATCACCTACAAAGGAAAACCCATCAGACTATCATCAGACTTCTCAACATAAACCTTACAGGCCAGAAGAGAATGGCATGATATATTTAACGTAATGAAACAGAAGGGTCTCGAACCAAGAATATTGTATCCAGCACAATTATTATTTAAATATGACGGAGGGATTAAACAATTTCCAGACAAAGGAAAGTTGAGAGAGTTTGCTCCTCATAAACCACCACTACAGGATATCTTAAAGGGACTGCTCTAGAGGGAAGCACCCCTAAGGCTAAAATGATGTCATCAGAGAAAATAAAATCATAGGAAAGAAAGAAGACCATCCAAATACTAACTAAAAGCAAAGAATAAAACACCTAATATATAAAGAATGGAGGAGGAAGAATAAGAAGGGAGAGATAAAGAAACATCAGATGGTGTTCACAATAACTTAACAAGAAAGTTAAGTTAAATTGTTGGATAGAAAAGAAGCAACCCTTGAACCTTTGGTAACCACGAATCTAAAGCCAGCAATGGCAATAAGTACATATCTATCAATAATAACCCCAAATGTAAATGGACTGAAAGCACCAATCAAAAGACACAGAGTAACAGAATGGATAAAAAAGCAAGACCCATCTATATGCTGCTTACAAGAGACTCAACCCAAACCCAAAGATATACACAGACTAAAAGTGAAGGGATGGAAAAAGATATTTCATGCAAACAACCAAGAGAAAAAAGCAGGTGTTGCAGTACTTGTATCAGACAAAATAGACTTCAAAACGAAGAAAGTAGCAAGAGATAAAGAAGGACATTACATAATGATAAAGGGGTCAGTACAACAAGAAGATATAACAATTATAAATATATATGCATCCAAAACAGGAGTGCCAGCATATGTGAAACAAATACTAACAGAATTAAAGGAGGATATAGACGGAAATGCATTCATTTTAGCAGACTTCAACACACCATTCACTCCAAAGGACATATCAACCAGACAGAGAATAAGGAAAGACACAGAGGCACAGAACAACACACTAGAACAGATGGACCTAACAGATATCCACAGAACTCTGCACCGAAAAGCAGCAGGACACACATTCTTCTCAAGTGCACATGGAACATTTTCCAGAATAGACCACATACTAGGCCACATAAAGAACCTCAGTAAATTCAAAAATATTGAAATCCTACCAACCAACTTCTCAGATCACAAAGGTAGAAAACTAGAAATAAATTTCAGAAAGAAATAAAAAAGGCTCACAAATACATGGAAACTTAACAACATTCTCCTAATTAATCAATGGGTTAACAACCAAATCAAAACAGAAATCAAAGAATATATGGAGACTAATGACAACAATAACACAAAGCCACAACTTCTGTGGGATGGAGCAAATGGAGTTCTAAGAGGAAGTATATTGCAATCCAGGCCTATTTAAAGAAGGAAGAACATTCCCAAATGAACAGTCTAAAGACACAATACTGAAATTGGAAAAAGAAGAACAAAGGAGGCCCAAAGTCACCAGAAGGAGGGACCTAATAAAGATCAGAGAAGAAATAAATAAACTTGAGAAAACAAAACAATAGAAAAAATCAACGAAACCAAGAGCTGGTTCTTTGAAAAAATAAACAAAATAGATAAACCCCTAGCCAGACTCATTAAGAGAAAAAGAGAATCTACACACGTAAACAGAATGACAAATGAGAAAGGAAAAATAACGACGGACCCCACAGAAATACAAAGAATTATAAGAGAATATTACGAGCATCTGTATGCTAACAAGCTGGAAAACCTAGAAGAAATGGACAACTTCTTAGAAAAATACAACCTTCCAAGACCGACCAAGCAAGAAACAGAAAAACTAAACAGATCAATCACCAGCAACAAAATTGAATCGGAAATCAAAAAACTACCCAAGAACAAACCCCCCGGACCAGATGGATTCACCTCTGAATTCTAACAAACATATATAGAAGAAGTAACACCCATTCTCCTTAAAGTTTTCCAAAAAACAGAAGACGAGGGAATACTTCCAAACTCATTCTATGAAGCCAGCATCACTCTAATACCAAAACAGGGCAAAGACCTCACTAAAAAAGAAAATTACAGACCAATATCCCTGATTAACGTAGATGCAAAAATACTCAACAAAATATTAGCAAACCGAATTCAAAAATATATCAAGAGGATCATACACCATGATCAAGTGGGATTCATCCCACGGATGCAAGGATGGTACAACATTCGAAAATCCATCAACATCATCCATCACATCAATAAAAAGAAGAACAAAAACGACATGATCATCTCCATAGATTCTGAAAAAGCATTCGAAAAAATTCAGCATCCATTTTTGATTAAAACTCTCAACAGAATGGGTATAGATGGCAAGTACCTCAACATCATAAAGGCTATATATGACAAACCCACAGCTAACATCATACTTAACAGCGAGAAGTTGAAAGCTTTTCATCTAAGATCGGGAACAAGACAGGGGTGCCCACTCTCTCCACTGTTATTCAACATAGTACTGGAGGTCCTAGCCACGGCAATCAGACAAAACAAAGACATACAAGGCATCCAGATTGGTAAAGAAGAAGTCAAATTGTCACTATTTGCAGATGATATGATACTGTACATAAAAAACCCTAAAGACTCCACTCCAAAACTACTAGAACTAATATCTGAATTCAGCAAAGTTGCAGGATATAAAATTAACACACAGAAATCTGTTGCTTTCCTATACACTAATGATGAGCTAACAGAAAGAGAAATCAGAAAAACAATTCCATTCATAATTGCACCTAAAAGAATAAAATACCTAGGAATAAACCTAACGAAGGAAGTGAAAGACCTGTACTCTGAAAACTACAAGACACTCCTAGGAGAAATTAAGGAAGACACTAACAAATGGAAATGCATCCCATGCTCTTGGCTAGGAAGAATAAATATTGTCAAAATGGCTATACTACCTAAAGCAATCTACAGATTCAATGCAATCCTTATCAAACTACCAACAGCTTTCTTCAATGAACTGGAACAAATAATTCTAAAATTCATATGGAACCAGAAAAGACCCCGAATAGCCAAAACAATCCTGAGAAGGAGGAATCAAACAGGGGGAATTAAGCTCCCTGACTTCAAGCTCTACTACAAAGCCACAGTAATCAAGACAATTTGGTACTGGCACAAAAACAGACCCACAGACCAGTAGAACAGAATAGAAAATCCAAACATTAACCCAAACACCTACAGTCAATTAATATTTGATAAAGGAGCCTTGGATATACAATGGGGAGATGACAGCCTCTTCAGCAGCTGGTGTTGGAAAAACTTGACAGCTACATGTAAGAGAATGAAACTGGACTACTGTCTAACCCCATACACAAAGGTAAACTCAAGGTGGATCAAAGACCTGAATGTAAGTCATGAAACCATAAGACTCTTAGAAAAAAACATAGGCAAAAATCTCTTGGACATAAACATGAGCGACTTTTTCATGAACATATCCCCCCGGGCAAGGGAAACAAAAGCAAAAATGAACAAATGGGACTATATCAAGTTGAAAAGCTTCTGTACAGCAAAGGACACCAT
>JAQQAC010016209.1:52560038-52575992 GCA_029783875.1 Phataginus tricuspis | reverse complement strand
GAATGAAACTGGACTACTGTCTAACCCCATACACAAAGGTAAACTCAAGGTGGATCAAAGACCTGAATGTAAGTCATGAAACCATAAGACTCTTAGAAAAAAAACATAGGCAAAAATCTCTTGGACATAAACATGAGCGACTTTTTCATGAACATATCCCCCCGGGCAAGGGAAACAAAAGCAAAAATGAACAAATGGGACTATATCAAGTTGAAAAGCTTCTGTACAGCAAAGGACACCATCAGTAGAACAAAAAGACATCCTACAGTATGGGAGAATATATTCATAAATGATGTATCTGATAAGGGGTTGACATCCAAAATATACAAAGAACTCAAGCACCTTAACAAACAAAAAGCACATAATCCAATTAAGAAATGAGCAGAGGACATGAATAGACATTTCTCTAAAGAAGAAATTCAGATGGCCAACAGGCGCATGAAAATATATGCTCCACATCGCTGGTCATCAGAGAAATGCAGATTAAAACCACAATGAGATATCACCTCACACCAGTGAGGATGGCCAACATCCAAAACACAAACAACAACAAATGTTGGCGAGGATGTGGAGAAAAGGGAACGCTCCCACACTGCTGGTGGGAATGCAAATTTGTTCAACCATTGTGGAAAGCAGTATGGAATTTCCTCAAAAAACTCAAAATAGAAATACCATTTGACCCAGGAATCCCACTCCTAGGAATTTCCCCTAAGAATGCAGCAGCCCAGTTTCAAAAAGACAGATGCACCCCTATGTTTATTGCAGCACTATTTACAATAGCCAAGAAATGGAAGCATCCTAAGTGCCCATCAGTAGATGAATGGATTAAGAAGATGTGGTACATATACACAATGGAATATTATTCAGCCCTAAGAAGAAAACAAACCCTACCATTTGCAACAACATGGATGGAGTTAGAGGGTGTTATGCTCAGTGAAATAAGCCAAGCCGAAAAAGACAAGTATCAAATGATTTCACTCATATGTGCAGTATAAGAACAAAGAAAAAAACTGAAGGAACAAAACAGCAGCAGACTCACAGAACCCAAGAATGGACTAACAGCTACCAAAGGGAAAGGGACTGGGGAAGATGGGTGGGAAGGGAGGGATAAGAGGGTAAAAGGGGTATTATGATTAGCAGACGTAAGGTGGGGGGGCACAGGGAGGGCTGTACAACTCAGAGAAGAGAAGGACTGACTCTATAGTATCTCACTACGCTGATGGACAGTGACTGTAATGGGGTTGGTGGGGGGGACCTGATGAAGGGGGTAGTTTAATTGCCATAATCTTGCACATGTAATTGTAGGTTAATGATACCAAAATAAATTGTAAATAAAAAAAAAAGAAAAGAAAAAAATGTCACAGCGGTAATGGGAAACTAATAAAGGGAGTAAATCTGGAAATGCAGGGCTATAAATATGTCTGTTTCTGAAGTAAAAAAAAATGGATTAAAGACGATATAAATGTAAGTCAGGAAACCATAAAATTTTTAGAAGAAAACATAGGCAAAAATCTCTTGAACATGAGCATCAATAATTTTTTCTGGATATGGCTCTGCAGGCAAGGAAAATGAAATAAAAACAAACAAGTGGGACTACATCGAACTAACAAGCTTTTGTACAGCAAAGGAAATCATCAACAAAATAAAAAGGCAACTTACAGCATGGGATAATATATTCATAAATCATATATCTAATAAGGGGCTAGTATCCAAAATATATAAAGAACTCATACAACTCAACACCAATAAAGCCAAATAACCCAATTAAAAAATGGGCAAAGGATCTTAATAGACATTTTTCCAGAGAAGACATATAGATGGCCAACAGGCACATGGAAAGATGCTCCACATCACTAATCATTAGGAAAATGCAAATAAAAAATGAGCTAGCACCTCACCACAGTCAGAGTGGCCACTATCCAAAAGACAAGACATAACAAGTGTTGATGAGGATGTGGAAAAAAAGGAATCCTACACTATTGGTGGGAATGTAAATTGGTGCAGCCACTAGGGAAAGCAGTATGGAGGCTCCTCAAAAACTAACTATAGAGATACCATACAATCCATTTGGTAACTGTTAGTCCACTCTTGGGTTCTGTGAGTCTGCTGCTGTTTTGTTCCTTCAGCTTTTTTTTTTTTTGTTATTGTTGTTGTTGTTCTTTGTTCTTATATTCCACATATGAGTGAGATCATTTGGTACTTGTCTTTTTCAGCTTGGCTTATTTCACTGAGCATAATACCCTCCAGCTCCATCCATGTTGTTGCAAATGGTAGGATTTGTTTTTTTCTTATGGCTGCATAATATTCCATTGTGTATATGTACCACATCTTCTTAATCCATTCATCTACTGATGGGCACTTAGGTTGCTTCCATTTCTTGGCTATTGTAAATAGTGCTGCAATAAACATAGGGGTGCATCTGTCTTTCTCAAACTGGGCTGCTGCATTCTTGGGGTAAATTCCTAGGAGTGGGATACCTGGGTCATATGGTATTTCTATTTTGAGTTTTTTGAGGAACCTCCATACTGCTTTCCACAATGGTTGAACTAATTTGCATTCCCACCAGCAGTGTAGGAGGGTTCCCTTTTCTCCACATCCTCGCCAACATTTGTTGTTGTTTGTGTTTTGGATGTTGGCCATCCTCACTGGTGTGAGGTGATATCTCATTGTGGTTTTAATCTGCATTTCTCTGATGATTAGCGATGTGGAGCATCTTTTCATGTGCCTGTTGGCCATCTGAATTTCTTCTTTAGAGAAGTGTCTATTCATGTCCTGTGCCCATTTCTTAATTGGGTTATTTGCTTTTTGTTTGTTAAGGTGCGTGAGTTTTTTGTACATTTTGGATGTCAACCCGTTATCAGATACATCATTTATGAATATATTTTCCCATATTGTAGGATGTCTTTTTGTTCTACTGAAAATAAAATAAATTGTAAAAAAAAAAAAAAAAAAAGAAATACCATACAATCCAGTAATTCCACTTTTAGGAATTTCCCCAAAGAAAAAAAAATCCCTGATTTGAAAAGATACATGCACCCCTATGTTTATTGCCACATTTTTTATAATAGCCAAGATATGGAGTCAAAATGTCCATCAATAGATTAATGAATAAAGAAGATGGGGTACATATATACAATGGAATATTATTCAGCCATAAAAAACAAAGAAATCTTGCCATTTACAACATGGAAGGACCTAGAAGATATGCTAAATGAAATAAGCCAAGTCGAGAAAGACAAGTACCATATGATTTCACATATATGTGGAATCTAAAAACAAAACAGCAATACTCATAGACACTGTTAAGTGATGGGGGTTATCATGGGGGGAAGCACCCCTTCCAAAGTGAAATACGGGAAGGGAAGCAAGAGGTACAGAATCTAAATTATAAATTATTCATGGGGATGAAAGCACAGCATAGAGAATATAGTCAATAGTTCTGTAATATCTTTCTATATTGACAGTAACTAATTAGGTAGGGTGAGGATTTAACAATATATAACTGTTGAAGCACTATGTTGTATACTTGAAACCAATATAATATTGTATATCAAGTACACTTAAATTTTTAAAAATCAAAATTAATTAATAGTTAATTAACTTTTTTAAAAGTTTTCTTCTCAAGAGTCATATCCTCTGGTATATTTTAGGGGAGGAAAGGTTTGTCTCATGTCCACTACTTAATTGTACCCTGAATACTGCTTTCTGTTCCAAATGCTTATCCCTGCTACTGTCCCCTTTGAGTCACCATCTATAGTCCTGAACTACAGTTCCTCTTGATTTGATGTTGATACCTCTGTACAGACCTCAGAATGGGAGAACAAGTCACAGTACATTCCCTTGAAGTCCTGTCCCTTTATTCAACCCAGTTCACCACAAAAGACAGAATGGACATACTAAACTCTACTGAAAATTTAGAATGATGGAAAGAAGATACATTTTCCTCAAGAGCCAACTGACAGAGGCCGGGGAAGAGCTGCTCGCTGCTCACCTTGTGTTCATAGTCCTAATCATCCCAGGGCTCAAGCTAATGTCCTTGTGCTTCCAACAGTAGGTTTTGTCTGAGTTGCTTTAAAATTTCATGGAAATTCTGTATTAGTGACATTTCTCACATATCTCCTAACCTCCTAAGTGGGTGGGATTGGGAGGAAGATAGGTACAGGAATCCCCTGTTATCTGTGGTTTCACTTTCCACAATTTCAGTTACTCAAGGTCAACTGTGGTCTGGAAGCAGGTGATCCTCCTTCTGACATACCATTAGATCAATAGTAGCCTAACACGATGTCTCAATGTCTATGTCATTCGCCTCACTTCATCTCATCATGTAGGCATTTTACCATTTCACATCATCACAAGAAGCAGGATGAGTACAGAACAATAACATTTGGAGAGAGGCCACATTCACATAACTTTTATTGCAGTATATTGTTGTAATTGTTCTGTTTTATTATTAGTTATTTTTAATCTCTTACTGTGCCTAACTTATAAATTAAACTATATCATATGTAAGTATGTATAGGAGAAAACATAGTATATATATATATATGGTTCAGTACTAGCCATGGTTTCAGGTAGTTACTGAGGTCTTGGAATGTATCTGCCGTGGATAAGTGGGGACTGCTGTAATGGAAAGACAGTTTGTTCTTTACATATAGCCTTGTAGCCCCCTCAGGAAAGATTCCGTGATATTTCTAGCCACATTATATCTGGATCCTCATAGAAAAGTGTGGGGAACTGCCTTTGCATCCAGCCTCGCCACGAGGGTGGCCGCTGGGAACTGCCTTTGCATCTCAGCCTCGCCACAAAGATGGCCGCTGAGAACTACCTCTGAATTAAATCTCAGCCACGCCAAAGATGGCTGCTGAAAGCCCCCTGGGGTTCAGCTGCGCATGCGCACAACTCTGAGCCTGATTCGGAAAAGTAAAGTCACCTTATTAGCATAGGTGACCGATCGGGGGAGACTTCACCCTATATATCCCATGCCCTGAGCCCCAATAAACGAGTTCTCCCTTCGAGTGAACTTCCTGTCGCGTCTGATTGTCTCCGGTGAAAGAAGCGGCCAGCGGCGAGTGGCCAGCGGCCAGCGGCCAGCGGTGGCGGCAGCAGAGGCTGGAGCGGCTGCAAGCGGCGGCGCCGCCGAGCGCCGGAGGCTGCGGAAACGGGCGGACAGCCGGCGCTTACCTCCCTTGCTCTGCCTATCGGGGCGAGCCTCTCTCCCTGCCTTCCTCTCCTCCGCTGGTTCGGAGGGTCGCAGAAAGAGCTTGTAACACAAAGAGCTGTAGTCCTGACCCAGAGCAGGACCGGTGGGAGAGAGAGGTGGAAAAAACCCGATAGAAAAGGCCAACACCACTCTTTTATGCCTCTACTATGGGTAAAGGTCAGTAAGCCATCATTCAATCTACTGACCTGTCTCCATAGATGAACAATCTCACCCTGAGGTCATGCTTCTAAGAGGGATTTTTATCTGAGACACCCTAGACTTAAGATACTGCTGGTCACTTGACTTTATCTCTTGGTCACCTGATTACAGGAACTAGTGTAGACCAGATCTGAGACAGATGAGGAGGAGCCGGGACACCAGGGTATAAGCTGGAGAGAGAGAGATTCCTTGTTGATAGTAGCTTAGTTGGCAGGTCACAAGAGAGGGCTGGGTTGCATGGCCTCAACCCATAACCGGAAACACTGAAGCTGCTAGTGACAGGAAAATGGGGTAGGCTCGGGCATAAAGTTCATTTTATCTGAGCCTCACACTGAGTCAAGAGATGTCCTGCCTGTCAGAGAAACTGTGAAGATGGTGGGTGGCAGCCAATTAAAAATAAATGCATTAGTAGTCTTTGGGTGTATTTGGGGAATTAGGTCTAGTAGGCCCAGCTATTGACCTGGCCCAGGATTGCCCAGGTCCTGGCATAATTTATTATGGGAACTTCCCAATCTTCCTCATGTGAAAGTGCACATAGAAAATGGTAACATTTGTATAGTGCAGTGGAGTAAATGGCCACTACTCATAGTCAAAGGTGACTGGTCCAGGCTGCAGCTGCCTTAGATTCTGCCCAGCCACCTAAGACTGAGGGGATTAATATTGCAGCACACAGGTTGGGAATCTCTGCTTTCTTGAAGGGCATTTTCTTATGATTTCACATATATCCTTCAAGCTCAGAGATAAGTAATATAAACTATTACTTCCTGGCTATGTGTCTGCTTGACCTGAGATGTACCTATCTTGAGACCTACAAACTTATATCCTGGAGAAATTGAGCCTCTGAAGTTCACCTATAAGTGCTGCCCACATTATCTTTGGGCCAGGCTTGTAGCCATACAGCCCACTTTGCCAAGAAAATTGTCATCTATTTGGAAGGTATTTTCAGAACAAGTGGTGGAAATTCTAGTCCTGTATCAGATCTTCAACTGATTTTGGGGTCTTATTGTAAGGATACCCATCCTTGAAAAGTGAATGTATTCACACTGACTGAAAAGCCCAGGCTCAAGGACTCCACATATAAAATTTATGACAGAGGTTTATTAAATCTTCAAATTACTCCACTTGGGTAATGGCTCTTTCTGTAAAAGTTTAAAAGAGAAGATTTCAGGTGATGGCAGGTCTCTAGGGGTTAAAGACAATGGTGTTATGAGAAGAGCCCAGGTATTTATAAGGCTGGACCTGCTGGGTACCTACATACAGCCTCATTTGAATATGTCATGTTAGAACCACTTGGGGTTCTGAATTATTAATATAATTGGTATGGATTAACTTTATTGTTCTGTCACCTAAAAAATGAGGTCTTTTGTTCTTGTTGGATCTAGGGCCCTAAATTTATATTGATTTCATCATTAAACCTGTATTTGTTTTAGTTCTTGGTCTGAGTTATATTCAAATACTACAGAAGCACCACCTGCAGGTCACACCTAAGAAATGTATATTGAAGACTTGAAATCTGAATCTTGGAATTCTGATTTAGAGATCTAGACTAGTAGTTTCTAAATCTTGCTGTGCATCAGAAGTGCTGAGAAGCAAAAAACAAAAACAAAATAGCCAGACAAAAGAAATGCAAAAGCAAACAAACCCTCAGACCTCATTCAGATCTCCTATATCAGAAATTCTGGGGATGGGGTCTAAGATTAATTATTTCAAAATAGTTCTGATGCCACTGACTTTTGGGAACCACTGGTGAGTTGATAATGAACAAAGTGCCTGCAGTACTTAAATATCAAGCCCCTAAATGATCAAGGACGTACAGACAAGCTTGTGGCTTGCAGGCTATCACTGTAAGTTTATAACCCATGCCTCACACTAACCATGATTCTCACCATCATTTGCATGAGCCAGTAAGGAATCATTTAAGCTATGAGTGCAGCTGATAATTTGTTTCTTTTTAAAATTTTATCTTTTAAATTAACACATAGGACTTCCAGTTTTGGGGCCAGTATATAAGGAGTTTAGAGTCAGCACACCATCCTATCAACAAGTAAAAAGATAACTAAACTGAAATATCAACAGCTCCTCTTAGATCTATCAGAGAAGTGAGATCACAGGGTAAACCTCTGTGCCCCAAATTAGTCAGGCAGACAGGCAGAATCACAACTTAACCAGAGCAGAAGGTGATGAGCAGAAACCTCTATGGGAACCAATGTTAAAGTAGGAAAATCTGAACTGTAACTGATGAATTGCTGGAGGCTCAGAGTGACAAGTCTGAGAGTTAAAAACCCCAGGATGACCCAGTCATAGTAGGACCCTAATGCTTTTCAGAATTTTAATTCCAGGAGTTCTACCAGGTTCTCACAGTGAATATTGGTGAAAAATCCCCTTGTGTTTCCAACAGGAGGAGAGGAAAAGAACCATTTCGAGATAAGTGAGAACACTCTGTTTGAACAAGGTCTGCCCTCAGAACAAACTATTTAACCAGAGTTTAACCTGTTGGAAATTGACAGAGCCTAACCTACCCAGAGAAGGGAAGCCCCCTATAACTCTCCTGTCCCACTAAAGAGGAGAAAAAACTGAGAAGCACTGGTAAAGTTCACAGTCCAGGAGCATAGGTTCACCAAAAGATTGAGAACTAATCGTTGGACTATAGAACAGTCCCCTCCCTCCACACCTTAGTGCTTTTTTACTAAAGGCCATTTACCACAGCTCCTTTTACCCAGCACATCATGCTCATCATTCAACACAAAAGTTACAAGATACACCAAAAGGCAAAAGACACAGTTTGAAAAGATTGAACAAGCATCAGAGGTAAATTCCGATATGCTACGACTGTTGGAATTATCAGACCAAGAATTTTTTTAAACTATGATTAATATGCCAAGGGTTTTAATGGAAAAAGTACATGAATGGCGTGCTAGAGAAAATGGATAATGTAAGCAGAGAGATGGAAATTCTATGAAAAAAGTAAAAATGAATCCTAAAGATCAAAAACATTGTAACAGAAATGAAGATTACTCTTGATGGGCTCACTAATAGACTGGACATGGCTGAGGAAAGAATCTCTGGACTTGAGTATGTGACAATATAATCTTCCAAAAGCAAAGAGAAAAAAGACTTAAAAAAATCCCTAGAATATCCACAAACTGTGGGACAACTATCAAAGATGTAACATTCATAATGGGTATACCTGGAGAAGAAAGACAGAAAGGAATAGAAGCAATATTTGAAGCAATAATGGCTGAGAATTTCCTCAAACTAATGTCAGACCCCAAACCACAAATCTAGGAAGCTCAGACAGCGCCAAGTACAACAAAGGCACACAAAAAAAGTTACACATAAACATATCAGATTCAAACTTCAGAAAATCAAAGATGAAAATAATCTTGAAAGAAGCTGGAGGCAAAAAAGCTTTACCTATGGAAGAACAAAGATAAGAATTACATTTGACTACTCCTCAGAGAGTACCAAGCAAGCAAGAAGAGAGTGGAGCGAAATAGTGAAAGTGTTGAGACAAAAACAGCACCAACCTAGTATTCTGTACCCCGTGAAATTTAAAAGTTAAGGAGAAATAAAGACTTTCTCAGACAACTTTGTTGCCAGTACACTTGCAAGAAATGTTAAAAGAAGTTCTTCGGAGAGAAGGAAAATGATATAAGTCAGAAACTCAGATCTACATAAAGAAAGGAAGAGTATCAATGAAGGAATAAGTAAAGGTAAAATAACAACTTCTGTTATTCTTTGATCTAACAGATAACAATTTGTTCAAAATAAAAATAACAATAAATCTTGCATATATATGCATATAAGTGAAATAAATGACAGCAGTTATATAAAGGATGAAAGAGAGGCATTAGGAATATTTATTACAAGGTACTTGCACTACTCACAAAGTGATATAGTGTGATTTAAAAATGAATTTGCATTAATTTTAAATATACATTGCAAACTCAAGTGCAACCACTAAAAAAAGTAAAAAAGAGAAGTATAATTGATATTCTAAGAAAGGAGAGAAAATGGAATCATATGAAATGCTCAAGTATAACCACAAAAGGCAGACTGATGTCAGCAAGATGTCAGAGTAGAAGGTCCCCGCTCAGCAACAATAATTTGGAAGCCACACATGGACAAAAATAAAAATGCCTTTGTGGTAGCTTTAGGATCCAGGTAGGAGACTGTAAACCCCATTGGAGCCCAAGACCAAGGAGGCCTGTTTTGAGAAGGCGGGCCTGTGCCCAGGTGGCAGACTTGCCAATCATGGTCCAGCTGCAGATCCAGAAACAGCCCCATACCTCTACAGAGTTGGATTCAGCCCCATTTGGCCTTTCTCCTGCCACCAACCTGCCAAGGGACTCAGAAGGAGTGATGTCTGTTTGTGTCCTGGGTAACAGGCCCACCAACCTTGGTTCTGCCTATTGACCCTGAAGTGGTCTGTGATGCAACTCCAGCCACTATTTGCTGCTAGTCTTGCCCAACCAAAGATTGGGTGGGAGACATGTCCTTCCATATCCCCAGAGTTAGGTCCACTGACTTCAGTCTGACTGAAGATTTTGAAGTGGCCCTGTAATCCAACTCTAGACCATTGCCATTGCAGTCTGGGAGTGGACCTGCCCACCTAGGGACCTAGAAGGCCATATGTCCATCTGTGCTCCACCAAGAGACAGGCCTGCTGATCTTGGTCTGATTGCAGACCCTGAAGTGGCCTTGTGACTCAGACCCAGCCCCTCTCAGCTGTGTTTCAGAAGCAGTCCTGCCCATGTAGGGACTCAATGGGAGACATGCTTCTCTATGTTCCTGAAGGCAGGCCCACTGAACTTGGTCCAACTGTTGATCCTGAGGAAGCCCTGTGATCTGGCTCCAATCCCACTGAACTGCAGTTCAGAGGCAGTCCTGCCTCTAGGAACCTGGCAGGAGGCATGTTGGCTAATGACCCCAGAGGCAGGTCAATGGACCTTGATCCCAGCTGTAGTCCCTGTGACTCAGTTCCAGCCCCACTGAGCTGCAGTCCAGGGCCAATTCTGGCCACCCAAGGAAATGCCTAGTGAACTGTAAGGAGCCCTCTCAGGGACTCAGTGGGAGCTACACTCATCTTCACACCTGGTAACAGAACTTCTGTCTATGGACCCAGAAACAAGCCCTTCTTCCAGCGCCATCCCTACTGACCAAGATCTTAGAGGCATTCTTGTCCACCTGGGACCAGAAAGAATCCATTCCTCCTTGAAATCCTGGTAACAGGCCTGACAACCACAGATGCCAATGTGAACCTAGAAGTAGCCACATGACTCAGTTCCAACCCAGCTCTACTACAGTCCTGGAGATAATACCATCAGCCTGGGTACCTGACAGGAGGTCTTTACCTGCTGAAGTCAGTCTGTAAAGAGTGAGAAAAGTCTTTGCTCCTTCAAATGCACATACACCAACACAAGGCTACATAGATCATGAAGAATCAGGCAAACATGAAACCACCAAAGAAAACTAATAAAGCTCCAGTAAACAACCCAAAGAAATGGAGATCTATGAATTGCCTGACAAAGAATCATAAATAATTATCTTAAAGAAGTTCAGTGAAATGCAAGAGAACACAGACAACTGAAATAAATTAGGAAAACAATACATGAACAAAAAGAAAAGTTTAATAAAGGAATGGAAATCATAAGAAAGAACCAAATAGAAATCCTGGAGCTAAAGAATACAATGACAGAACTGAAAGATTCAATAGAGAGCTTGAACAGGAGACTAAATTATGCTGAAGAAAGAATCAGCAAACTCAAGGATAGGTCATTTGAAATTAGCCAGTTAGAGGAATGAAAAGAAAAAAAAATGAAGAAAGCATGTGGAACCTATAGAATACATTATAGTGAACAAACATATGCATTGTGGGAGTCCCAGGAGAAGAAGAGAGAGGGAGAAAGGAACAGAAGGCATATTTAAAGAAATACTGAATGAAAACTTTGCAATCTTGGAAGCTCAAAGGACCCCAAGCAAGATCAACCAAAAGAAGATTTTCATGAGACACATTAAATCAAATTGTCAAAAGAAAGAAAAAGAGGGAATTTTAAAAGCAGCAAGAGAAAAGTGACTTGACTAAGTGATATTTATCCCAGGTATGCAAGGTTCATTTGACATTTGAAAATCAGTTAATGTAATTCATCACATCAATAGACTAAAGAAGAAAAATCACATGATCATATCAACAGATGCAGGAAAAGCATTTGACAAAATCCACATTTATTCATGGTAAAAACAAACTAGGAATAAAGGGAAACTTCTGCAACTTGATAAAGAACATCTACAACATATACAATGATGAGAAACTTGACATTTTCCCACTAAGATCAGGAACAAGGTAAGATCAATGTTCCTTTCACCACTGCTTTTCAACATCATACTGGAAGTCCTACATAATGCAATAAGACAAATAAAAAGGAAAATTAAAGGTATACAGGTTGGGAAAGAAGGCATAAATTATCATTTCACAGATGAAATGATTATGTAGAAAACCTGAAAGAATCAACAAAAGTAAAACCTTCTCACACCAATAAGTAATTATAGCAAGGTTGCAACATATAAGGTTAATACACAAAAGTCAATCATTTTCCTGTATACCAACAATGAACAAGTGTAATTTGTAATTAAAACATATTAACATTTACATTAACATAAAAATGAAATATTTATGAACCTAACCAAAATATGTGCATCATCTATATGAGGAAAATGACCAAAGTCTAAGGAAGATATCAAAGTAGAACTAAATAATGGAGAGATATTCCATGTTCATGGATAGGAAGAATCAATATTGTCAAGATGTCAGTTCTTCCCAACTTGCTTTGTAGATTCAATGCAATCCCAACCAAAATTTCAGCAAGTATTTTAGTGAATATCAACAAACTGATTCTAAAATTTATATGGAGAGGCAGAAGACATAATAACCAACTCAGTATTAAAGAAGAATGAAATTGGAGGGCTGACACAACCCAACCTCAAAACTTACTATTAAGCTACATTAATCAAGACTGTGATACTGGTGAAAAAATAAACAAATAGTTAAATGGAACAGTATAGAAGTCCCAGAAAGAGTCCCTTATAAATAGTCAACAGATCTTTGTCAAAAGAGTAAAGGGAATACAGTGGATCAGAGATAGAATTTCCACCAAATTTTGCTGGGACAATGGGACACTCATATGCAAAACAATGAATCTAGACATAGACCTACACCCTTCAAAACAAGTAACTCAAAATAGGTCATAGACCTAAATGTAAAATGCAAAACTATAAAACTCTTAGAAGATAGCATAAGGGAAAATCTAAATAATCTTGCGTATGGGTATGACTTTTTAGATACCACACCAGAGGCATAATCCATGAAAGAAACCATTGATAAGCTGGCTTTCATTAAAATTAAAAACTTCTGCTCCATGAAAGACAATGTCAAGAGAATAAGACAAGCCATGGTTTGGTAGAAAATAATTTCAAAAGAAACATCTGATAAGGGACTGTTATCTAAAATATATATTTAAAAACTCTTAAAACTCCACAATAAGAAAGCAAACAACCTGATTAAAAAAATAGGCAAAAGACCCAAACAGACACCACATTGAAGAAGATATACAGATGGCAAGTAAGCCTATGAAAAGATGCTCAACATCATATGCCAATAGGAAATTGCAAATTAAAACAACAATAAAATATCACTAGACATCTATTCAAATATTAAAAATCTAAAATACTGAAAACACCAAATGCTTGTAGGGATGTAGAGCAACAGGTACTCTCCTTCATTGCTACTGAGAATGCAAAATGGTATAGCCATTTTGGAAGACAGTTTGGCCAGTTTTTATAAAACTAAATATACACTTACTGTATGATCCAATAATTGCATATTTACCCATTTCTTTGCAATAGACATTTTCAATTGGAAAACTTATGTCCATACAAAACCTGTGCACAGATGTTTATAGCAGCTTTATTCATAATTTCCAAAACTTGGAAGCAACCAAGATGTCCTTCAGTAGGTAAATATATAAATAAGCTGTGGTTCATCAAGAAAATGGAATATTATTTATCACTAAAAGGAAATGAGTTACCAAGCCATGAAAATACATGGGAGGAGCACTTCTGGGAAGATGGCAGCATGAGCAGGGCGGCGGAAATCTTCTCCCAAAACCAAATATATTTATGAAAATTCAGCAAATACAACTATTCCTAAAAGAGAGACCAGAAGATACAGGATGACACCAGCTTGCAGCTACACCTGAGAGGACTCGGCACCCCATGAGGTGTGTAAGATACGGAGCCGCGACCCGGCAGGACCCGAGCACTCCCCCACTGCAGTGCATTGGCGGGAGGAGAGGATTCAGAGCAGGGAGGGAGGGGAAGCACAGGCCCGTGAAATAACCAGTCCTGGTGATCTGCGCTGGGAGCACTGACACACTTTGCACGGTGTATCGGAGATTGGAGAGACAGAGGTGCAGATTCCAAGACGGCAGGTGCACCGAGCCAGTTCCCAAGGACAAAAGAAAAGTGCATGCTTTTTTAGGGGTCTTAAAGAGACAGGGGCCCAATGGAGGAGCTGGATCATCCCAGCGCACTCAGACAAGCAGGTTGGGAGTCCTGGGGAATTTTGGTCCCCTTGGACTGTGGCTGGGAAAAGCAGTCGCATGACTTCCCACAGAAATCAGCAGCCTCCTATTCGTTCCCTCCCTGGCCAGAGTCACAAAGGGCCCAGCGGAGCAGCATGGCGGTGGAATAGTGTAGCAGCAGCGCCACCTACAGGATCCTCACAGAAACTACACCTGGCAGGCTTTTTGTTGTTGTTTGTTTTTTCTCTCTATTTTCCTTTTCTTCTTTTTTTCTTTTTCTGACCTCTTCTATCACCGTGAAAAGACAAAGAAATATGGTACAAACAAAACTTACCCAGAAACCCCCAGACCAGCCTACTCCAGGGAGGGAGTCTGAAGGGATGGACATGCACAATCTTCCTGAAAAAGAATTCAGAATAAAAGTCATAACCATACTGATGGATCTACAAAGAAATATGCAAGAGCTAAGGGAGGAAGTGAGGGAAGTGAGGAAAGACAATGCACAGATGAGACAAGCAATCGACGGGCTTAGCAGCAGACTGGACAAGATGCAAGAGACTGTTAATAGAATAGAAATCAGAGAACAGGAATACAGAGAAGCTGAGGCAGAGAGATAGAAGGATCTCTAGAAATGAAAGAA
The DNA here is from genome assembly GCA_029783875.1 of Phataginus tricuspis. Lineage (NCBI taxonomy): Eukaryota > Metazoa > Chordata > Mammalia > Pholidota > Manidae > Phataginus > Phataginus tricuspis. The sequence continues at coordinate 52,561,354 of JAQQAC010016209.1, read as the reverse complement.
TTTAAAAGAACTGTGTGACCCATCCAAACGGAACAATATTAGCATTATAGGAATACCAGAGGAAGAAGAGAGAGAAAAAGGAATAGAAAGTGTCTTTGAAGAAATAATTGCTGAAAACTTCCCCAAGCTGGGGAAGGAAATAGTCTCTCAGACCATGGAAGCCCACAGATATCCCAACACGAGGGACCCAAGAAGACAACACCAAGACACATACTAATTAAAATGGCAAAGATCAAAGATAAGGACAGAGTGTGAAAGGCAGCTAGAGAGAGAAGAAATATCACATACAAAGGAAAATTCATCAGACTATCATCAGACTTCTCAACAGAAACCTTACAGACCAGAAGAGAGTGGCATGATATATTTAATGCAATGAAACAGAACGGCCTCAAATGAAGAGTACTGTATCCAGCACGATTATCATTTAAAAATTTTTTATTTACACTTTATTTTGGTATCATTAATCTACAATTACATGTGCAATATTATGGTGATTAAACTACCCCCTTCATCAGGTCCCCCCCACCAACCCCAATACAGTCACTATCCATCAGCATAGTGAGATGCTATAGAATCACTACTGATCTTCTCTGAGTTGTATAGCCCTCCCAATGCCCCCCAACATTACTTATGCTAATCGTAATGCCCCTCTTACCCTCTTATCCCTCCCTTCCCACCCTTCTTCTCCAGTCCCTTTCCCTTTGGTAACTATTAGTCCGTTCTTGGGTTATGTGAGTCTGCTGCTGTTTTGTTCCTTCAGTTTTTTTTTCTTTGTTTTTATGCTCCACATACGAGTGAAATCATTTGATACTTCTCTTTTTCGGCTTGGCTTATTTCACTGAGCATAATACCCTCTACCTCCATCCATGTTATTGCAAATGGTAGGATTTGTTTTCTTCTTATGGCTGAATAATATTCCACTGTGTATATGTACCACATTTCTTTATCCATTCATCTACTAATGGAAACTTAAGTTGCCTCCATTTCTCGGCTATTGTAAATAGTGCTGCGATAAACACAGGGTGCATATGTCTTTTTCAAACTGGGCTGCTACAGTCTTAGGGTAAATTCTTAGGAGTGGAATTCCTGGGTCAAATGGTATTTCTTTCTTTTTTTTTTTTTTTTACAATTTATTTTGGTATCATTAACCTACAATTACATGAGCAATATTGTGGTGAATAAACTACCCCCTTCATTAGGTCCCCCCCACCAACCCTATTACAGTCACTGTCCATCAGTGTAGTGAGATGAGAATCACTACTTGTCTTCTCTGAGCTGTACAGTCCCCCCGTGCCCCCCCACCCTATGTCTGCCAA
>JAQQAC010016209.1:52535649-52554085 GCA_029783875.1 Phataginus tricuspis | reverse complement strand
TTTGGCTATTCGGGGTCTTTTCTGGTTCCATATGAATTTTAGAATTATTTGTTCCAGTTCATTGAAGATAGCTGTTGGTAGTTTGATAGGGATTGCGTTGAATCTGTAGATTGCTTTAGGTAGTATTGCCATTTTGACAATATTGATTCTTCCTAGCCAAGAGCATGGGATGCATTTCCATTTGTTAGTGTCTTCCTTAATTTCTCCTAGGAGTGTCTTGTAGTTTTCAGAGTACAGGTCTTTCACTTCCTTCGTTAGGTTTATTCCTAGGTATTTTATTCTTTTAGGTGCAATTGTGAATGGAATTGTTTTTATGATTTCTCTTTCTGTTAGCTCATCATTGGTGTATAGGAAAGCAACAGATTTCTGTGTGTTAATTTTATATCCTGCAACTTTGCTGAATTCAGATATTAGTTCTAGTAGTTTTGGAGTGGAGTCTTTAGGGTTTTTTATGTACAGTATCATATCGTCTGCAAATAGTGACAATTTGACTTCTTCTTTACCAATCTGGATGCCTTGTATGTCTTTGTTTTGTCTGATTGCCATCGCTAGGACCTCCAGTACTATGTTGAATAACAGTGGAGAGAGTGGGCACCCCTGTCTTGTTCCCGATCTTAGATGAAAAGCTTTCAGCTTCTCGCTATTAAGTATGATGTTAGCTGTGGGTTTGTCATATATAGCCTTTATGATGTTGAAGTACTTGCCATCTATACCCATTCTGTTGAGAGTTTTAATCAAAAATGGATGGTGAATTTTGTCAAATGCTTTTTCAGCATCTATGTATCTCATCATATTTTTAATTTGCTTTTGTCTAAAGATATTGACTATCCAGAAATTTGTGAGTTATGTAGCTTGCAAATATTTTTCTAACATCAACTTTCTCCTTTATGGATCATAGTTTGATGTCATGTCTAAGAATTCTTTGCCAAGCCCTGTGTCATAAAGATTTTCTCCTATATTTTCTTCTAAAAGTTTTATAGCTTAAAAGCATTTGGGTCTATGACCCATTTCGAACTAATATTTCTATAAAACTTTAGGTTTAGGTCAAGGTTTTTTCTGTTGTACATGGACATCAACTGTTCTAGCGCTACTTGTTGAAAAGATCCTTCCTCCACTGAATTGCTTTTGCACCCTAGTCAAACATCAATTGGTCAAAGCTAGAAGCTAAGGTTATTGATTTTAAATCTTTCTTTCCTAATGTATACATTCAATACTAAAGGTTTCCTTTTAAGCACTTTTGCTGCATTTCACAATTTTTGATGTTATATATTTATATCTTAAAATTCCTCTTGAGATTTCTTTTTTAGAAGTATGTTGTTTAATCTCTTAATAGTTTGAGATTTTTTATTTTTCTGTTATTGTTACTAGTTTAATTACTTTGTGATTTGAGATCATACTTCATGTGACTTCTATTAGTTTAAATATGTTAAGGTGTGTTTTATGGCCCACAGTGTGGTCTATCTTGGTGAATATTCCATGTGAGCTTGACAAGAATATGTTTTCATATTGTTGTATGAAATATTCGATAGATATCAATTAGATCCAGTTGATAGATGGTGCTGTTCAGTTCCACTGTATCCTACTGATTTTCTGCCTGCTTCATCTATCTATTACTGAAAGAGGTCTAGTGAAGTCTTGAAATATAATACTGGATTCATCTATTTTTCCTTTCAGTTCTGTTTTTACCTCACATATTTGGCACTCTTTTGCTAGGTGCATACACAAATTTGAGCTGGCAGAAGAAAGAATCAGTGAGATTGAATGTAGGTCTATTGATATTATCTACTTTGACAGGCAGAAAGAGAAAGGAATGAAGAAGATGAACAAAGCCTAAGGGACCTGGGGTCACCGTCAAGCATGTCAACATATGTGTAATGGGAATACCTAATGGAGGGGGGGGAGAGAGAAAAGGGCAGAAAAATATTTAAAGAAATAATAGTTGAAATCTTCCCAAATTTGATGATAAACACTAATCTACACATCCAAGAAAGTCAATGACATCCAAACATAAAAGCACAAAGAGATCCACACCTAGGGGCACATCAAGTCACACTGATGAAAGTCAAATACAAAGAGAACATCTTGAAACCAGCAAGAGAAAAATGGCTTATTACATACAAGAGATCCCTGCCTTTTCATGAGAAACAAAGGGAGCCAGAAGATAGTGTGATGTCATGTTTAAAGTGTTGAAAGAAAAAGCCTGTCAATCAAGAATTCTATATCCAGTAAAAACAATCCTTCAAAAAATGAAAGATAGATATATTTCCAGATAAACAAAGAATAAGAGAATTCACCACTAGTATATATGCACTACAAGAAATACTAAAGGGAGTCCCTCAAGCTGTAAAGAAAGGACATTAGATGGTAACTTGGATCCATATGAAGAAATAAAGAGCACTCATAAAGATAATTATATAGATACATATAAAGACAGTATGAAATATATAACTTTACTTTCTTCTCCTCACTAATTTAAAGGGTGAATGCATAAATCAATCATTATAAAACTGTGCAAATGGGATTAGTGTATAAAGAATGACAATAATAGTACAAAAGAAGGGGATAGAAGGGAGCTATATTGGAGGTACAGTTTCTACATACTACTGGAATTAAGTTACTATTGCTATGAACTAGATTGTTTTAAATTAAGATGTATATTATAACCTCTAGAGCAATCATTAAGAAAATTACTCAAAAATATAATAAAACAATAACAATAAGGAACTTAAATGGTAGATAGAAAATATGTATTTAATACAAAAGAAGGCAATAATAGAAGAACAGAGGAACGAAAAAGACATGGCATATAGAAAACAAAATGACAGGCATGAATCCTACTATATCAATCATAATATTAAGTGTGAATGTATTAAACATTTCAATCACAAGGCAGAATATATCGCCCATGTCTGCCTGTACCAAATGTGATGGACCACTTCTGTGATATCTTAGCACACTCCCAGATCTGACTCTCATGGATATTCTGAGCTATTAATCTGTGCATAAGGGGACTGTAGATGGATGGATTCCAACTTCAAATGGTCAATGTGGTCCTTAGACCACCATCTCAAGAATCTAGAGAAATATCTTTAGGATAGGGGGAGGAGAGTAAGAAAATACTGATCACATTGTCCTAATATCTAGAATGCCAGACCTGAGAACCACGGAAGATATTGGGGGGTGCAGGGCACACTTACAAACTTAAAGCTAGTGCTTTCCAGCCAAAACTGCCATCTTTGTTCGGTTTTACTAACAATGGTCAGGCCTCTCTCAGGACCTCCACAGAAGCATAAGCCCTTCAGGGGGTTAGGGGAGTTTTCTTTTGCCCCCTCTTGGACTACCACAGCTTGTATTAAAAGGACCACCTCCAAAAATGTAGTAGGCACAGCCTAATGCCAGAGTTATGTCCAGATGAGGGACTTGCACAATGAATGCTTTTCAAGAAGCCATATCTAATCCAGGGCTATAGAAAACCATCTCTTTAGTTTTCTTTAATGGATTTGCTGCCTCCCACAAGCCAAGCCTTGGCTGGTGTTTGATGCCTGTTGCCAAAAGCCTCGTGTAGTTTCTTGCTGTATCACACAGAATTTCTCCTAGGTTTACCCAGATGGCCTGTGGCTATGATGGTACTCTGTGGTTTGAGGAAACAGAGAGTGCAGCCTGTAATTAGAAAGCCAGGACAAGCTCTTGGTGGAGAGGGACAAGGAATTCTTAGAGACCGGCTTTGTGGTGGAGAGGTAGGTGGAGCTCCCATGGTGGTTGTGTAATGTCTATACCAGGAGGTACCCTTCTATGGTTCTGATGGAATCAGTATGGACTCTGGTTTGTTGGTGGTAGATGATAAATAATCTAATATGGACAGAGGGCTTTGAAGACTGTCAAATCTATAAACTTGATAGACAAAATTGAAGTTCCTCCTTAACAAGGCAACAGTGGCAGGGGTAGATGAAAATCTGGAGCAAGAAATGGAGTATGGCACCATGGTAAGGGCAGCTACCACTACAAGTCCCTGTGGCTCTGGAAAGGAGGTTATGCTCAACACAAATCACAAGGTGAGCATCTTCTGTTAAAAAAGGTTGCAATGGTCTCAACAGGACTTCAATAGCTCCAGTGGCCTCCCAGATTTGTAAACTTCCATGAATGTCAATGTCTTGTAAGGTATAAGTCTGATCTGTAGCCCCCCAGAAGTCCTAGGAGGCACAGATCATGCCTGGATGGACGTCAGTGGTCTGCTAAAGCTGATAATCGTTGAGATGTTTGAAGGCTTCCACTGATAGGATGGGCTGTAGTCTTCTGGTGGAGTAGCACATTTCTCCTCTCATTCTTCTAGTCTTAAGAAGATATTCTGGGAACCTGTGGACCTTATCTTGATGGTGTACACACAAATCATATTTTACCTTGCCACCTAGCTCCTCTTGTGTCTTTGGGAGTATCTTAGAAAGCATGTTAGGAAGGAGGAACTCACAACCAGGTGCTGTATTGCAACTGAAATCTCTAAGGAAGAGGACCAACTGTGTTGATGTGGGCTGAGGGGAAGCTGCTCCAGGATGTGAATTTTTGACCTTGTGATCAGAGATTATCTAGAGGCCCCTTGAGGTAAAGCTTGTAAGGCATCTGAACCAGCTTTGCTGGTGAGCAATTTTTGTTCCCATCTATGGAGTTTATCTGGGCTCCAGGCAGCTTTCTAGAGAAACAAACACAAGAGTGAAAGTACTCTGTACCAGTGTTCAGGGGCCTCTTGTGATAGGATGATTCTCCTGTCACTACTGGGAAGCCTGTCTCAGCAGTGTACATCATATATAGAAACATCTTAGAAAAACAGAGACATAAACTGGGGACCTCTATAGTCTCACCAAACGTAAATAAGCCTAAATACTCCCTGGATAGCTTGGAGAGCTGGTTGATAAGCCCAAGCCCATAAAAAGGATTGTTGGCCTATTGGGTTGGCTCAGAGATGATGCTGCCAGAGATGACTTGGGCTTTCCCAGACTGAGGGCTTTTGGAAGTGAGGTTTTGAAAGTAAATGGAAATGTGATCCAGCTTCACTATTGCTCCTTGCTCTAGGAGGGTTGGAGAAGCCAATATAGAATTTATTGCAAAGGATAAAATTGGTTATTCAAACTGTCCAAAGTGTTTGTGGTGTCTGATCCTTTAGTTGATGCTGCAATTGGGCCTTTTGGGAAGCCAGGCAGTGGTTGGGTAGCTGGCTGCTATGGTTTAAGTTCCAAAGGATAGAGCTGGGTGGTTGTAGAGGTGGTAAAGCGTGGCTTTTATGTTACATAAGTTTGAGATACCATTCACTGGAATTCTGGAACTGTCATTCACTAGTTGACTTAATCTCTTTGAGCCTCATTTTTTTTTCATCTATAGAATGGAAACTCTAATAATACCTACTTTGGGGGGCTACTGTGAAAATTAAATTAAATGAGGAAATGCTTAACACAGTGCCTGGCACATAATAGGTGCTCAATAATGGAAGATATTGTTGTGACTGCTTTTATTTTGTGGTGCATAGGAATGGCAAGAGCCAACACATAAATGCCAAAGTAAAAAAAATCAGGAAAATCAAGTCCAAAGAGCAAGAGCAAGACTAAAAATGGGAGACAAAATCAGAATAGAAAATTGGGAGGAGCTGAAAGGGAGAAAATAATAACTAGAGTGATGAGGACCACCATTATTGCCTGCTGGCCACATATTCTATGGGTGATTCAGGCGGGTTTGAAGAGACATGGTTCTCAAAGATAACCAGAAGGGTATTTTCCACTTGCCACCATTCTATATTCATAAGCATGTCATAGGTTCAGCTTTGTGAGTAGCCCTCTGAGTTTTCCCAAGACACTGAGGTTATTCAAAACAGGAAGTGGTTACTTACAGTCACCATGTTGAGGCTAAGTAATTCTGCCAAAGTCATGTTTTCCCATTCTTTTTCTTTACCCAAAAATCTGAGGTCTCTGTGAGGAATAGAGAGGATTAAGAAACTAAAGTCCTAAGTTTTATCTATCTCCTCAATTCCTGAGCTTCTCATCTCTGAGAGAAAGAATACTTGTTTGTATTAGTCAAGAGGTGTTAAAGTATGTTGTAATAACAAACTCCCAAAACTAGTGCTTAAAACATGGAAGTTTATTTATTGCTTATGCTACATGTCTATTGCAGGTCAGCTAAGGACTCTACTCATCATTGTCGTCAGATACCCAAGCTGATAGAGTCTCCATCTCCACTCATTTCCATGATTGATGTGTCAAGAGATAGGAAGAAGCTGAATTACTCACTGACTCTTAAAGCTTCCACCCAGAAGTGACGTATGTCAATTCTACTAATTCTTCACTGGCCAAAGCACATCACATGGCCATGTCTAAGTACAAGGGTGTGAGGAAAGTGCAATTCTACCATGTATGTGAACAAGGAATGCCAGAAATAATTGGTAAATAGCATTTATGACTACCTTGCTGTCTTATTGAAATATGGGCCCTGGTATATCAACATAGTCAAAATCTCAGTGCAGACACACTTATTCTCTCATTTTTTTTTTTTTTAGAAGTTACACTGTTCTGGAATGCTGTGTGCTTGGTCAGTATCCCAGGTATCTTAGAGGCAGATAGGCAGATAAATTGGCTTGTGTGCCTGCCAAGCTCACTGAAAGAGCCTGTGACAATATTTTGAGGTTAACTAGTAGAAGGTGGACTGTAGACTTCTAAGCAGATTAGTTTGAGAATCTATAGGGAATGCTAGGGTGAAAATGAGGAGTGAAGACTATCAGTCACATAGAATGGCTATTCCTATCCACAGCCACACTGACCTCCATGAGAATAGTCACATGGGTGAGAAGCCCTCCTGGATTTGTGATGCAGCTTTATAATGTCTTCATTTTTACAGTTTAGGGGCAAAGCTGAAGGATATTCTGGCCTTACAAAAATGGACAAAACATTGGCTTTTCCATGTGCATGGTCATGAAACCTTCCTCTGCATGATAGGTATGCTGAGTTCCTGGAAGAACTGAAGAGTGAATGTACCAATCCTACCAAAGGTGATCTGCCACTAAGAGCCAACATGGGGCTAGTTGGCCTCTATGCCTTGGAATTCCACAGTCTTGCACAAGCCCTCTCTAGCAAGATGTCGCTTACTTGGTGAGCACTTTTATAAGGTTTTGACAGGGGTTCTACACAGTGAGTTGTCTTAGGGTTGAAAGTGAGAAATCTCATCAAATGGGTGTCCATTGGATATGGCTAGAATGTGAACCAGAGTCCACAACTGTTTTCCAGCGTGGCCAGGACTGTTACATGGGCCCTTCCCACAGCCAAAAAGAGTACATGTATTTAGGTGATCCTGCCCTCTCCTACTCACAGCCAAGCATACATGTTGGGAGAAGCATCACTGAATCTGTGCCATGAGCTAGTTGAAGCCCTGGGCCTGCTCTTTCCCCTATCCTACCTTCATGCCTGCCCCATTTTCATATTCAGCACTTGAGTGCCAACTCAAGCCCTAGTATATTCCATAATTCCATGCAGTTTTATCCATGGGGATCTAGGCCAACAGAACTTACTGAGTCCCTGCCCCAAACTTGTTATATTATGAATGGATACGTTCTGTGGGCCATATAGAAAAGAGGTTAAGAACTCAGGTTCAAAGGTCAGATTGTATGTATTTGAATTTGTACTTAGCCACTTATTAGCTGGTAACCTTGGACAAATTACTAAACCTTTCTGAGTTTTTTTTTCCTTAGCTGTATAATGAGGATAACAATAAGAACACCTTAGGAAAGGCTGTAATGATTGAGGTAATGAATATAAAGAACTTAGTATAGTGGCTGGCACACAATAAGTGTTCAGTAAATGATAAACATTACTTCATCATCATTATCATCATAAGCCATGTTAAGAGGCTTGTTACACATGAACTCCTTCCCCAGAGGCCCTGAGTAGGACCAAGATAAGTTGCTAACTTTTCTGGTTACTCATTCCTTGCCTTCCCCTCTGTAGGGCAGTGGCTTTCACTTTGATCTACTGCTGTCAGCACTTAATGTGGGCCTCTCAGGCAGCTGTCCAGCCCACCATGCCAGTAGCTGAAATGCTGGCCAGCAATGTGGCTTCTGGGAATATATTCTTGGAGCATAAGCTCAGGAAGCTTTTTCCTTCATGGACTGGGAGGGACAGGGTCATTTCCTCATTTCCAGGGCCCAAGTCTGTATGAAATGGGGATAGTCTGTGCGAGAGCCAGAGGCATGCATGCTCTGAATTATTATTGATAGAAATCTCTGGGGAAAATGGGGGAGGCTTTACCCACCCTTCAAAAGAGTAAGCTAAGACTCATCTAAGACAAGTAGGCCTAGAAATCATGACCACACAAGAAAGACCCCACAACTGTTTATCCCTTTTCCCCTGTCTATGCTCAGATGGGCCTGAGTATTCAAGAAGTTGAAGGTCTCAGGATACATGCAACTTCATCTGTAACCCCAAAAGGGACAGACGAGTGGAGGAACATCTGCCAGTGCCTCATCCTGCCTAGTGGGATTCCTAGTATTAGCCATCCCCACCTCCACACAAACCTCAAACCACATAGCTGGAGCTGGCCTCTGACACCCCTGAATGATTTTTCAGCCTCCACCCTGAGCCACTTTCACTGACTCAGCATATGTCATTGATTTTCTTGACATCAAATTTGTGATTTGTTTCACATCTTCCTTCCATCTCCTATGTAATCTTATGGTCTAGTCCAATCCTCAGATAAAATCTTATATTTAACCCCACCTCCCTAGGTTGTACTTGTACTTTCCCTCTTTGACTACAACTGGGACTGTCTGGGGCTACAGTGCTGTTGGCTGGTCTGGCAAGCAGTGATATTGGGGACTCCATCCTGGCTTAAGCCTTCAGGAGCAGTGATCTCAGCAGGTTTTTAGTAGCCTTACAAGTGGGTGGGACCTAAGTTCACCAGGTCAAGTACCATATCTTGGCCATCCTAGCCGTGCTAGGAATGTTATACCACATAATGACGAGCATCCCACATGCATTTTGAAACGATGAAGCTGAGATATATTTGGGCAGCATGCTTATTCATACCTCAGTCCAGATGCTTTCGGTTACCTGCAAAGCAACCATCTATGGCAACCCGGGAATAGAATTCCCTGGGACCATCCTCCTTTCTGAAAGCATTTGAATAATGTTGACAGAGGTGAATATGGTCTCTATGGAGAAGCTCCCTTTGAACCTTGTAATTAAAAGGATTTTTAGCTTCGTGAGCTACTATTACCTTTAATCTACGGTAGCCTGACTTGTCTCCATCTCCAAGGCTACCCCTGATCCAAACCGTTACCTTCTGTCTCCTGCACCACTGCAGTAGCCTAAACAATCTCTTCATTACCATTCTTGAATACCTATAATCTATTCTTAAAAAGAAGCCAGAATGATCTTTTAAATACAAATCATACCACACCACTGTCATGTATAAATCCTTCTAATGTTTGTGGTTATATTAAAAAATCAAGAACCCTTATCTTTTGGAGATATATATGAAGTATTTATGGATGAAAGGATGTCATGTCTGGATTATGTTTAATAATTCAGTATGTATGGGATGAGTGGAGGGTAAGGATAAAATGAGATTGGTCAAAGGTTAATTCTTAAAGCTGCATGATAGGTACCTGGAGGTTAATTATATAATTCTCCCTAGTTTGTTATATGTTTGGAAATTTCCATGATTAAAAGCAAAACAAAACAACAAAACAAAAAGCAGTAGCAACAAAACCCTCACATTTAGAACAAAATCAACTCATAAATGTGGCCTACAAGGCCCTGTTTAATCTTTTTTGCCACTAGCCACCTTCCTGATTATCTCCAACCACTTCCCCTATCTACTTTCCTTCAGCCACTTCTTGTTATACCTTAAACACACCAAGATGCACCTCAAGGCCTATTCCTTCTGCCTGGAATACTTATTTCATAGTCACATCATTTGCTCCTTTTCATTGTTCAGCTGAATCTCAGATCCAGTCTTTCTTTCTCAGAGAGGCCTTTTCTGAATACCTCTTCCTATAGACAGTGAGACACACAAATGTACTATACATAGCTACCTATAGATACAGGCAGATCTCCTCTTACAGATAACTTTATCTGACTCTCTTATCTAAAGAAGCTTCTACCCTCTGGTTACTCTAAAATATTCTACTCTATTTTCTTATAGAACTTATCACTATGTCAAAACTTAATTTTCTTTTTTGTTGTTTTCTTGTTCATTATCTGCCTTCCTCCCTATAACATAAGCTCCAAGAGGGCAGAAATTAATGCATAGTGCATAGTAGGTGCTCAGTGAATATTGGTTAAATAAAGAAATGAATGACTCCCAAGATGGAGATTGGTGGGTTACCATGTGTGATTGGGAAGATAAGTGTTTACCTTGCCTGCTATGTCCATGTAGAAGAGTTGGATGCTTCCAATACTGGGCAGGGGAGTCTTGCCCAGCATAGCTCACGGATACATTGTGCTTATACTCTGTTCAAACTGATGACAGTGAGGTATACAAAATGGGAAGCTCTTTGAGTAGTGCCTGCATATAATCAATTCCCAGTGAGGGTTAGGTGTTATTATCTGAAATAGAAAGAACCCAGATTTTGTGTTTGCTTATTTACACTCTGTCTCATTCCAGAAAGGATTGAGACAGTTGGCTTTGAAATCAATTAGAACTGGGCTTTAATCTTTACAAAGTCATTTAAAGTTATCAACTCACTAAAGTTACACTTAATTTCGAGCTAAACATTTCACTTCTCTGAGCCTCCTTCTTTCTTTTCAAATATTTAGGATCAAGTTAGTAGAGAAAATGACAAAAGAAAACTGTTTCTTTAGTCCAGAAAAAGCGAAGAGGAATAAAGGTAAATACAACACATAAAATAAGGCATTCCTGAGTCCAAACACATCAGTAGTAAAAGTACATGTGAAGAGAGAAAATTCACTCATTAAATCAGAGGTTCTAGCTTGGGTATAAATAATAGAAAAATAACAGCTAAAATAAAATGACACAAGAAGACTGAGCATATAAAGGGATAAGAAATGACATGCCTTACAAATAACCAACAAAAATAAAATAAGCATTATTATTAGCAGACAAAACAGCATTTAAAGGGGACAAAGAGGGAAATTTCATACTGTTTAAAGTAACCATTCACTAGGAAGATATAAAAGAGGCAGAAAATAATAATATGCACTTAAGAAGTAGTTTCAAAATATATAAAACAAAAATAACAAAGAGAAGTCGGCAATTCCATAATTAAAGCACGAGACTTTAACATACCCCTCTCAGAAATTGAAAGATAACAGGATAAAAAAATAATTAAGAATAGACAGTTGTTGACTGACAATATTAACAAGCTTAATGATGTAAACAGTGTGTATGTGCTTATGTGTACTAATATAAAACTTTGTACCCAGCAGTTTAAAAATACACATTTGTTTCATATACATGTAGAATTATTTTTATGTGCTTACTACATTCACCCCTGTTATTGTGTCCCCCCATACACCATTGCAGTCACTGCCCATCAGCATAGTAAGATGCCACAGAGTCACTATTTGCCTTCTCTGTGCTACACTGTCTTCCCCTTGATATCCCCCATACCATGTGTGCCAATCATAATACCCCTGAATCCCCTTCTCCCCCCCTCCTCACCCACCCTCCCTCACATCTCCCCTTTGGTAACCGCTAGTCCCTTCTTGGAGTCTGTGAGTCTGTTGTTTTGTTCCTTCAGTTTTGCTTCATGGATATACTCCACAAATGAGAAATCATTTGGTACTTGTCTTTCTCTGCCTGGCTTATTTCACTGAGCATAATACCCTCCAGCTCCATCCATGTTGTTGCAAATGGTAGGATTTGTTTCTTTCTTATGGCTGAATAGTATTCCATTGTGTATATGTACCACCTCTTCTTTATCCATTCATCTAATGATGGACATTTAGCTTGCTTCCATATCTGGCTATTGTAAAGAGTGCTGCAATAAACATAGGAGTGCATATATCTTTTTGAATCTGAGAAGTTGTATTCTTTGGGTAAATTCCAAGGAGTGGAATTCCCGGGTCAAATGGCATTTGTATTTTTAGTTTTTTGAGGAACCTCCATATTGCTTTCCACAATGGTTGAACTAGCGTACATTCCCACCAGCAGTGTAGGAGGGTTCCCCTTTCTCCGCATCCTCACCAGCATTTGTTGTTCTTAGTCTTTTGGATGGTGGCCATCCTTACTGGTGTGAGGTGATATCTCATTGTGGTTTTAATTTGCATTTCCCTGATGATTAGTGATGTGGAGCACCTTTTCATGTGTCTGTTGGCCATCTGAATTTCTTCTTTGGAGAACTGTCTCTTCATATCCTCTGCCCATTTTTTAATTGGGTTATTTGCTTTATGGGTGTTGAGGCATGTAAATTCTTTATATATTTTGGATGTTAACCCCTTGTCAGATATATCAATTACAAATATATTCTCCCATACTCTAGGATGCCTTTTTGTTCTGTTGATTGTGTCCTTTGCTGTACAGAAACTTTTTAGTTTGATGTAGTCCCATGAGTTCATTTTTGCTTTTGTTTCCCTTGCTCAAGGAGATGCGTTCAGGAAGAAGTTGCTCATACTGATATTCAGTAGATTTTTGCCTATGTTGCCTTCTAAGAGTTTTATGGTTTCATGACTTATATTCAGGTCCTTGATCCATTTCGAGTTTACTTTTGTGTATGTGGTTAAACAATAATCCAGATTCATTCTCTTGTGTGTAACTGTCCAGTTTTGCCAACACCAGCTGTTGAAGAGGCTGCCATTTCCCCATTGTATGTCCATGGCTCCTTTATCATATATTAATTGACCATATACAGTTGGGTTTATATCAGGGCTCTCTAGTCTGTTCCATTGGTCTATGGGACTGTTCTTGTGCCAGTACCAAATTGTATTGATTACTGTGGCTTTCTAGTAGAGCTTGAAGTTGGGGAGCATAATCCCCCCAGATTTATTCTTCCTTCTCAGGATTGCTTTGGCTATTCGGGGTCTTTTGTGGTTCCATATGAATTTTAGAACGATTTTCTCTAGTTTGTTGAAGAAAGCTGTTGATATTTTGATAGGAATTGCATTGAATCTGTAGACTGCTTTAGGCAGGATGGTCATTTTGACAATATTAATTCTTCCTATCTATGAGCACGGGATGTTTTCCATTTATTGGTTTCTTCTTTAATTTCTCTCATGAGTGTCTTGTAGTTTTCAGAGAATAGGTCTTTCACTTCATTGGTTAGGTTTATTCCTAGGTATTTTATTCTTTTTGATACAACTGTGAATGGAATTGTTTTCCTGATTTCTCCCTCTGCTAGTTCATCATTAGTGTATAGGAATGCCACAGATTTCTGCATATTAATTTTGTATCCTGCAACTTTGCTGAATTCAGATATTAGATCTAGTAGTTTTGGAGTGGAGTCTTTCGGGTTTTTTATGTACAATATCATGTCATCTGCAAACAGGGACAGTTTAACTTCTTCCTTGCCAATCTGGATGCCTTTCATTTCTTTGTTTTGTCTGTTTGCCCTGACCAGGACCTCCAGTACTATGTTGAATAAAAGTGGGGAGAGGGGGCATCCTTGTCTTGTTTCCAATCTTAAAGGGAAAGCTTTCAGCTTCTTCCTGTTAAGTATGATGTTGGCTGTGAGTTTGTCATATATGGCCTTTATTACGTTGAGGTACTTTCCCTCTGCCCATTTTGTTGAGAGTTTTTATCATGAATGGTTGTTGAATTTTGTCAAATGCTTTTTCAGCATCTATGGAGATTATCATGTGGTTTTTGTCCTTCTTTTTGTTGATGTGGTGGATGACGTTGATGGGTTTTCGAATGTTGTACCATCCTTGCTTCCCTGGAATAAATCCTATTTGATCATGATGGATGATATTTTTGATGTATTTTTGAATTCAGTTTGCTAATATTTTGTTGGTTGTTTTTGCATCTATGTTCTTCAGGGATATTGGTCTGTAAGTTTCTTTTTCTGTGGTGTCTTTGCCTGGTTTTGGTATTAGAGTGATGCTGGCCTCATAGAATGAGTTTGGAACTATTCCCTCTTCTTCTATTCTTTGGAAAACTTTAAGGAGGATGGGTTTTAGATCTTCACTAAATGTTTGATTAAATTCAGTGGTGAAGCCATCTGGTCCAGGAGTTTTGTTCTTAGGTAGGTTTTTGATTACTAATTCAATTTCATTGCTGGTAATTGGTCTGTTCATATTTTCTGTTTCTGGGTCAGCCTTGGAAGGTTGTATTTTCCTAGAAAGTTGTCCATTTCCTCTAGGTTATCCAGTTTCTTAGCATATAATTTTTCATAGTATTCTCTAATAATTCTTTGTATTTCTGTGGTGTCCATAGTGATTTTTCCTTTCTCATTTCTGATCATGTTTATGTGAGTAGACTCTCTTTTTTTCTTGATAAGTCTGGCTAGGGGGTTATCTATTTTGTTTATTTTCTCAAAGAACCAGCTCCTGCTTTCATTGATTCTTTCTATTGTTTTATTCTCCTCTATTTAATTTATTTCTGCTCTAATCTTTATTATGTCCCTCCTTCTACTGACTTAGGGCCTCATTTGTTTGTTCTTCTTTTTCTAGTTTCGTTAATTGTGAGTTTAGACTGCTCATATAGGATTGTTCTTCTTTCCTGAGGTAGACCTGTATTGCAGTGTACTTTCCTCTTAGCACATCTTTCGCTGCATCCTACAGATTTTGTGGTGTTGAATTATTGTTGTCATTTGTCTCCATGTATTGCTTGATTTCTGTTTTTATTTGGTCATTGATCCATTGGTTATGTAGGAGCATGTTGTGTAGCCTCCATGTGTTTGTGGGATTTTTCATTTTCTTTGTGTAGCTTATTTCTAGTTTCATACCTTGTGGTCTGAGAAACTGTTTGGTACAATTTCAATGTTTTTGAGTTTACCGAGGCTCTTTTTGTGGCCTAGTGTATGATCTATTCTTGAAAATGATCCATGTGCACTTGAGAAGAATGTGTATTCTGCTGTTTTGGGTGTAGAGTTCTGTAGATGTCTGTTAGGTCCATCTGTTCTAATGTGTTGTTCATTGCCTCTGTCTCCTTACTTATTTTCTGTCTGGTTGATCTGTCCTTCAGAGTGAATGGAGTGTTGAAGTCTTCTAGAATGAATGCACTACAATTCTATTTCCCCTTTCAAATATGTTAGTATTTGTTTCACATATGTTGGTGCCCCTGTGTTGGGGGCATAGATATTTATAATGGTTATATCTTCTTGTTGGATTGACCTTTTTATCATTATGTAATATCCTTTTTTGTCTCTTGTGACTGTCTTTGTTTTGAAGTCTATTTTGTCTGATACAAGTGCTGCAACACCTGCTTTTTTCTCCCTATTAGTTGCATGAAATATCTTTTTCCATCCCTTCACCTTTAGTCTGTGTATATCTTTGGGTTTGAAGTGAGTCTCTTGTAGGCAGCATATAGATGGGTCTTGTTTTTTTTATCCATTCAATGACCCTATGTCTTTTGATTGGTGCATAGAGTCCATTTACTTTTAGGGTGATTATCGATAGGTATGTACTTATTGGCACTGCAGGCTTTAGATTCGTGGTTACCGAAGGTTCAAGGGTAACTCCCTTACTATCTAAAAGTCTAACTTAACTCACTTAATATGCTATTACAAACACAACCTAAAGGTTCTTTTTTTTTCTTCCTCCCTTTTCTTACTCCTCTATTCTTTGTATATTAGGTATCATATTCTGTACTTTTTGTCTATCCCTTGATTGACTTTGGGGATAGTTAATTTAATTTTGCATTTGCTTAGTAATTAGCTGCTCTACTTTCTTTACTGTGGTTTTATTACCTCTGGTGACAGCTATTAAGCCTCAGGAACACTTCCATCTATAGCAGTCCCTCCAAAATACACTGTAGAGATGGTTTGTGGAAGCTAAATTCTCTCAGCTTTTGCTTATCTGGAAATTGTTTAATCCCTCCTTCAAATCTAAATGATAATCTTGCCAGATAAAGTATTCTTAGTTCAAGGCCCTTCTGCTTCATTGCATTAAATACATCATGCCACTCCCTTCTGGCCTGTAAGGTTTCTGTTGAGAAGTCTGATGACAGCCTGATGGGCTTTCCTTTGTATGTGATCTTATTTCTCTCTGTGGCTGCCTTTCACAGTCTGTCCTTGTCTTTGATCTTTGCCATTTTAATTAGTATATGTCTTGATGTTGTCTTCCTTGGGTTCCTTGTGTTGGGATATCTGTGGGCTTCAATGGTCTGAGAGACTATTTCTTTCCCCCGCTTGGGGAAGTTTTCAGCAATTATTTCTTCAAAGACACTTTCTATCCCTTTTTCTCTCTTCTTCTTCTGGTACTCCTATAATGCGAATATTGTTCCATTTGGATAGTCACAGAGTTCTCTTAATATTCTTTCATTCCTACAGATCCTTTTATCTCTCTCTGCCTCAGCTTCTCTGTGTTCCTGTTTTCTGATTTCTATTCCATTAACAGTCTCTTGCACCTCAGCCAGTCTGCTCTTAAGACCTATCGATTGTTTCATTTCTGTTATCTCCCTCTGGACTTCATCCCTTAGCTCTTGCATATTTCTCTGCAGGTCCATAAGCATGGTTATGACTTTATTTTTAATTCTTTTTCAGGAAGACTGGTTATATATATTTCACCAGGCCCTCTTTTGGGGTTGTCGAGTGATTTTTGACTGGACAAGATTCTTCTGCCTTTTCATGGCGATAGAAGTGGTCGCAGGCAGGTGGCGCATGTGTTAGCTGGGAGAACAACATCCCTTCCTGCTTGCTGGTCGCCTTGCCCTTCTCTTCTGCCTGTGTTGGTTACCCACACACCAGAAGGAGTCTCTGGGAAAATTCCCTGAGCTGCTGTGGGCAGGGGAGCCCTCTGGATAGCCTGGAGCCCTGCCAGGTCTGGCAGCCACGCTGGGTGTGTTCTCCTGCGAGAATAGTGCCCCTTCTTGCCTTCCAGACTTTTCTCTGGGTTCCTCTGTCTGTGCCAGCAGCTGCACGCAGGCAGCAGCCTCTGGGTCTGTCCCGGTTAGCTGCATGCTGGGAGGAGACTCTGTGTGATTGCTGTGGGTGGGGCTGTTCCCTGGCTGCTCAGCAGCTGTGGCAGGTCAGCCAGTTTGCTTGCAGCGCCTGCTGGGGGGAATGAGTGGCAGGCTGCTTATCACAGTGAGGTGCTTCAGGGCTGGGTTACCCCCAGGGGATTAGGGCACCTGAAGTTCCTTAAGATTCTCAGCCTGCTAGACTGAATGTGCCGAGATGCTTTTGTCCAGCTGATAAACCCTTTTCCCTTTAAGACTTTTAAAAAGCACCCACTTTTCTTTTGTCCCAGGGGAGCTGGCTGTGGGGACCTGCTCGCAGTCTCTGTCTTGGATTTTACTTTTCCATTTCTCTAATATCCAGTACACCATGCAATGTGTGTCTGTGCTCCCAGTGCAGATCACCAGGGCTGGTCATTTAGCAGTCCTGTGCTTCCACTCCCTCCCACTCTGATTCTTTTCCTCCCGCCGGTGAGCTGGGGTGGGGGAGTGCTCAGGTCCCGCTGGTCACGGCTTTGTATCTTACCCTTTTTATGAGATGCTGAGTTCTTGCAGATGTAGATGTACCCTGGCTGTTTTACTGTTTCTTCTGGTCTCTCTTTTAGGAGTAGCTGTATTTGTTTTATTTTCAAAAATATATATGGTTTTGGGAGGAGATTTCTGCCGCCCCTGCCCATGCTGCCATCTTGAGCTCCTCCTCTGATGTTGGTGGATTTTCTAATTTTGTACTATCCTTGCATCCCTGGAATAAATCCTACTTGATCATGATGGATGATCTTTTTGATGTATTTTTGAATTTGGTTTGCTAATATTTTGTTGAGTATTTTTGCATCTATGTTCTTCAGGCATATTGGTCTGTAAGTTTCTTTTTTTGTGGTGTCTTTGCCTGGTTTTCGTATTAGGGTGATGCTGGCCTCATAGAATGAGTTTTGAACTATTCCTTCCTCTTCTACTTTTTGGAAAACTTTAAGGAGGATGGGTATTAGATCTTCACTAAATGTTGATAAAATTCAGTGGTGAAGCCATCCAGTTCAGGTGTTTTGTTCTTAGGTATGTTTTTGATTACCAATTCAATTTCATTGCTGGTAATTGGTCTGTTCATATTTTCTGTTTCTTTCTGGGTCAGCCTTGGAAGGTTGTATTTTCCTAGAAAGTTGTCCATTTCTTCTAGGTTATCCAATTTGTTGGCATATAATTTTTCATAGTATTCTCTAATAATTCTTTGTACTTCTGTGGTGTCCGTAGTGATTTTTCCTTTCTCATTTCTGATTCTGTTTATGTGTGCAGATTCTCTTGTCTTTTTGATAAGTCTGGCTAGGGATTTATCTATTTTGTTTATTTTCTCAAAGAACCAGCTCCTGCTTTCATTGATTCTTTCTATTGTTTTATTCTT
>JAQQAC010016209.1:52513480-52535639 GCA_029783875.1 Phataginus tricuspis | reverse complement strand
ATATGGGATTGTTCTTCTTTCCTGAGGTAGGCCTGTATTGCAATATATTTCCCTCTTAGCATGGCCTTTGCTGCATCCCACAGATTCAGTGGTGAAGCCATCCAGTTCAGGTGTTTTGTTCTTAGGTATGTTTTTGATTACCAATTCAATTTCATTGCTGGCAATGGTCTGTTCAGATTTTCTGTTTCTTTCTGGGTCTGCCTTGGTAGGTTATATTTTTCTAGAAAGTTGTCCATTTATTCTAGGTTATCCAGGTTTTTAGCATATAATTTTTCATGGTACTTTCCAATAATTCTTTTTATTTCTGTGGTGTCCATAGTGATTTTTCCTTTCTCATTTCTGATTCTGTTTATGTGAGTAGACTCTATTTTTTTCTTGATAAGTCTGGCTAGGGCTTTATCTATTTTGTTTATTTTCTTGAAGAACCAGCTCCTGCTTTCATTGATTCTTTCTATTGTTTTATTCTTCTCGATTTTATTTATTTCTGCTCTAATCCTCATTGTGTCCCTCCTTCTACTGACATTGGGCTTCATTTGTTCTTCGTTTTCTAGTTTCATTAATAGTGAGTTTAGACTGCTTATATGGGATTGTTCTTCTTTCCTGAGGTAGGCCTGTATTGCAATATACTTCCTTCTTAGCACCGCTTTTGCTGTGTCCCACAGATTTTGCATTGTTGAATTATTGTTGTCATTTATCTCCATGTATTTCTTGATCTATGTTTTTATTTGGTCATTGATCCATTGGTTACGTAGGAGTATGTTGTGAAGCCTCCATGTGTTTGTAGGCTTTTTCATTTTCTTTGTGTAATTTATTTCTAGTTTCATACCCTGTGGTCTGAGAAGCTGGTTGGTGCAATTTCAATCTTTCTGAGTTTACTGAGGCTGTTTTTGTGGCCTAGTATATGAATGATCTATTCTTGAAAATGTTCCATGTGCACTTGAGAAGGATGTGTATTCTTCTGCTTTTGGGTGTAGAGTTAGGTAGATGTCTGTTAGGTCCATCTGTTCTAATGTGTTGTTCATTGCCTCTGTCTCCTTACTTATTTTCTGTCTAGTTGACCTGTCCTTTGGAGTGAGTGGAGTGTTGAAGTCTCCTAGAATGAATGCACTGCATTCTATTTCCCCTTTTAATTCTGTTAGTATTTGTTTCATATATGTAGGTGCTCCTGTGTTGGGTGCATAGATATTTATAATGGTTATATCTTCTTGTTGGTTTGACCCTTTTATCATTATGTAATGTCCATCTTTGTCTCTTGTGACTTTCTTTGTTTTAAAGTTTATTTTGTCTGATACAAGTACTGCAACACCTGCTTTTTTTCTCCCTATTAGTTGCATGAAATATCTTTTTCTATCCCTTCCCTTTTAGCCTGTGTATATTTTTGGGTTTGAAGTGAGTCTCTTGTAGGCAGCATATAGTTTGGTCTTGTTTTTTCATCCATTCAGTGACTCTGTGTCTTTTGATTGGTGCATACAGACCATTTACATTTAGGATGGTTATCGATAGGTATGTAGTTATTGCCACTGCAGGCTTTAGATTTGTGGTTACTGAAGGTTCAGTGGTAATTTCCTTACTATCTAAGAGTCTAGCTTAACTCACTTAGTATGCTACTACAAACACAATCTAAAGGTTCTTTTTTTCCCCTCCTTTTTTTCCTTCTCCATTCTTTATATATTAGGTATCATATTCTCTGCTCTTTGCCTGTCCCTTTTTATTACCTCTGGTGACAGCTATTTAACCTTAGGAGCACTTCCTTCTGTAGCAGTCCCTCCAAAATGCACTGTAGAGATGGTTTGTGGGAGCTAAATTCTCTCAGCTTTTGCTTATATTTAATCCTTCCTTCAAATTTAAATGATAATCTTGCCAGATAAAGTATTCTTGGTTCGAGGCCCTTCTGCTTCATTTCATTAAATATATCATGCCACTCCTTTCTGGCCTATAAGTTTTCTGCTGAGAAGTCTGATGATAGCCTGATGGGTTTTCCTTTGTATGTGGTCTTATTTCTCTCTGTGGCTGCTTTTAATGGTCTGTCCTTATCCTTGAACTTTGCCATTTTAATTAAGATATGTCTTGGTGTTGTCCTCCCTGGGCACCTTGAGTTGGGAGATCTGTGCACCTCCATGGCCAGAAAGACTATCTCCTTACCCAGATTGGGGATGTTTTCAGCAATAACCTCCTCAAAAACACTTTCTATCTCTTTTTCTCTCTTCTTCTTCTTCTGGTACCCCTATAATGCGAATATTGTTCCGTTTGGATTGGTCACACAGTTCTCTCAATATTCTTTCAGTCTTAGAGATCCTTTTTTCTCTCAGTGCCTCAGCTTCTTTGTATTCCTCTTCCCTAATTTCTGTTTCATTTATCTTCTCCTCTGCTGTATCTAATCTGCTTTAATACCCTCCATTGTGCTCTTCAACGATTGGATCTCCATCCTCAATTCATTCCATTCCTGATTTCTTGAATATTTTCTGTACCTCCATGAGCATGTTTATGATTTTTGTTTTGAAATCTCTTTCAGGAAGATTTATTAATTCAGTCTCAATCCTTTCTCTGGTGTTGAGATTTTGCTTTGAACCAGGTTCCTTTGATGTTTCATATTTGTATGTGGCTCCCTCTAGTGCCCAGAAGCTCTTCTCTCTGGAGCTTCTCAGCCCCTGGAATGATGTCGGGGGTCACAGGAAAGTGGTGCTGGTGCCTGGTGAGAGGAAAGAGCTGTTTCCTATTTCCAGGCTGTTATGCCTGACTCCATTACCAGAACCAGTGGGCTGAACACACAGGTGTAAGCCTCTATGCTTTGTGTTTGTAGCTGCCATAGGCGGGGCTTCCCTCTGGATGGCCTGATGCCAGGGCAGGGGCTGATGGATTGTGAGCCAGGTGAAGGCTAGCCAGGAGGAAGACACAACAGGCTATGTAACATGGTGGGGGGCCTCAGAGATGCATAGCCAGCCACAGGGATGGAGGGCCTGAAGATCGTTTAAGTTCCCAACCTGCTGGGCAGAGTGCACCCAGACAATTTTGTCTACCTGTCCTTTCTCCTGAGCAGTAAGCTCTGTGCAATCCTTGCCCCTTTAGCAGCCCTCTCACTGTTAGAAAGTCTGTCAGCCTGCCCACCCAGCTCAGCAGGATATGAATTCCTGTTTTCCATAAGCAACTGGAATCTCCATCTGTCCAGGTATTCCACCTGTCTTAGCTTTCCAGCCCCACTAATAACCAGAGCACCATGCAGTGTAGGTTCGTGCTCCCAGAGCAGATCTCCAGGGCTGGGTGTTCAGCAGTCTCAGGCCTCTGCTCCCTCCCTGCTCTGTTTCTCTTCCTCCCACCAGTGAGCTGGGGTTGGGGAAGGGCTTGGGTCCCTCTGGGTCACAGCTTTGGTATGTTACCCTGTTCCTTGAGGTCCACTCTTTTCTCCAGGTGTATACATTCTGGCGCAGCCCTCTTTCCTGTTGCTCTTTCAGGACTAGTTGTATTAATTATAATTTTGTATTATATATGTGGTTTTAGGAGAAGGTCTCTGTCTCACCTCTCACACTGGCATCTTTAATCCAATCCACATGTAGAATATTTATATAAACTGGTTGTCTTGATAAACTTTTAAAGAAATGCATATTATACAGACCATATTTACTGACTACAATGCATGAAAATAAAAAGATCAATAATAAAAAGGCAAATATTAATAGGATATTTAAAAACATATTATAAATAATTCATGGGTTAAGGAGAAAATAAAAATGAAAACTGCAAATTATTTGGAAGTCAGTAGTTAATGAAAACATCAACAACTGTAGGAAGCAGCCAAAGCTGTACTCAGTAATAAAGGTTCAAGCCATAAAGACATTATTAGGAAACAAGGGTGTTTAACAATGGATGGACTAATGGGGAAGGCAGTATAGCATGGAGAAAACAAGTAATGATTCGGTAACATCTTACTATGCCCATAGACTGACTTTAATGAGGAGGTGAGGACTTGATGATATGGGTGAATGTTGAAACCACAATGTTGTTCATGTGAAACCTTCATAAGATTGTTTATCAATGATACTTTAATTTAAAAAAATAGATGGACTAAGCATATAACTCAAGGACCAAGGAAAACTTGAGTTTTTAAGCCTGAAGTGAGTGAAATATGATTGATTAACTCTTACCCTTCCAAGTTTGGGTATCAACTCTCTAACTTATGTCCTAACAATGTTAAACTGAATGCTGCCAGGGTGCTTGCCTTAGCAGGATTCATTATCGATTGGGTAAGTAACAGCAGTGTAAGTAAGGACTCTTTCCTATAAAGCCCAGAAGCAATCTGTAATGGAAAGGGGGCTCCCTCTTTGAATAGAAAGGGCATTACTCCAAGCCTAAACTACTCCTGGAATCTGTGTCTAGAGAAGTTATGAATTCTGTTGATTTAAGCCAGTTTCCCTTCCGCTGATGCAGAAGGGACACATTTCAGTGGTAAAATATGGAGCTTTAGGCTGTAGAGGAGATATAAGAATAAGCCCTTCTGGTGGCAAATGTGAGGGCTGCCTCCCAAAGTATGAGTGTTAAGCTCCAGTAAAGGCACAGAGTGTCTCTAATGAGTGGAATATTGCACAAGATGCTGCAATGACCTTAAACAAGCTGTAGAAGTGGGTGGAATGACCTCAGAAATATGACCCCATGGAACATGGGCAATGTGGAACACTGAGCAATTTTTTTGGCCTAAAAAAACCAAAGTAGTTCAGGTAAAATGTGACAACTACATCTTAAATATTCAGAAAAGTCATTGCCCATGCAAGCAACCTATACAGAAATAAATCAACTACCAAACTTGTAGAATTAATTTTCCCCTAGGTGAGATAGTCATCGCCTGGGCAAAATATTGTTGTCTTGCCACTTATCATGCCTAGTGAACCTTACCTGAAACCAGAGAGCATCCATGATGGCACAGGTATGCTGGGAGACATTTTTGCTTGGATGCATTTTGCCCAAGACAGAGTTTGAGAGTAGGTTGTTATGAAAGTTGTTCAATTAGAAGGAATCAAAAAGGACAAGTACTCCTCTCATTATCCAAAGAACCCTTGAATTGAAATATAAAGAACTTTAATAAACATTGTGGGGTCTCTCTGGCCATGCCAGAAGCTGGTAGAATGGGTGTGTGGACTTTCAAGTACATGCACATAATGATAATAAGGAGCTGCCTCTGATCTCCCAACTACTTTCCTAATATTTGGGAGCCCTATCTGACCACTGGTGTCTGTTTGGGATCAGTGGCAAGGGCCCAGATGGGTAGATAAGGAGCCTGTTTACAGATAGGATAAGGAGGACGTTCTCATCTGCTGATGGGCAGGTGATGGTGGCAACAGAGTACCCAGACACAAAGAAAAAACACTGTGATACCTGTATAAGACACTCAAATGACTATTCAGAGATCAGGTTTTGCTATATGTGAAAGCAACTTACTGATGGATATCATGGCTGTATCTGGTAGTGAACTGGTTAGAATGCTTGCCACTTTACAAAGTGCAGCTGGAAGGGGGAACAGACGCTGGACCCATACCATGATGATTTTCAAAACTCAAGTGGCATCAGCATTGCCTGAAGGAATTGTTAAAACAGAGATGACTGCGGCCCATTTCAGAACTTCTGATTGAATAGGTCTGGGGTGAGGCCAAGAATTTACATTTCCAGTAAGTTCCCAGGAGAATGCTGATGCTGCTGGTCTGGGGACCACACCCTGAGGATCACTGACATAATGCATCATAACAGTCTTTACCCATCAGGGAAGTAATTAGGATAGGGGATACTTTCAACTCAAAGCAATAATGATTATGCTCAGATTAGCTTTTTTTTTTCAAAGCTGCTGAAGAAAGAGCATGGGGACAGATAGTGGGATGTGTGTGACAAATTTTGAGGGGGATCCTATGACTACCTCAATCTTTGATAAGCTCTTCCAAAGCACCAGGAATTAGCAAGCCTCATTCCATAAAGCATTGTCCAGATACCTTAGAGTTTAAGCCTTTGGAACTGGGAGATGTTTCTGTGACAGGAATGCAGCTAGTGTTCTTAAGAAGAAGACACCCTTAGTGTTTAACCAGAGGTTACAGGGATAGTCCCCTCAAGAGCATGTTGGGAAATCCAACATGATGACTAATCTTATAACTGATTTTATTCTTGCACGGTATCATAGAGCATAATTGCAGTGCTACATAGATAAAGTGTCAAGTATAGGACCTGACACAAAAAGTTAAGGGAAGCTACTATTTGTTAAGTACTGATTGTGCCAGGCTCAGTACTAAGCACTTCATGTACATTATCTGTTTTCATCCTCCTAACGCTCTCGAGGTAGGTGCTAGCATTTAACAAATGAGGAACTAAAACTCTGGAAGATGAATTAACTTACCCAGGATGCCACAGCAAGAAGTTGGCAGTGTTTGGCTGGAAAAAAGAAGAGCAAACTAGACATAAAGCAAGGAGAAAGAAGGTAATAATGATTACAGTGGTAATAAATGAAATTAAAAGTTTGTTCTTTGAAAAGGTCATCAAATTTGAGAAAACTTGGCTATATTGACTAAGAAATAAACAGAGAGGACTCAAATTACTAAAATCAGGAATGAAAGAGGGGATATCACTATTGACCTTATAGATATAAAAATGATTATAGGGAAATACTATAGAAAACTGTATGAAAAGGATAAATTAGATGAACAAATTCCTAGGAAGACCCAAGCTACCGAAATGGACCTAGGAAGAAATCAATAATCTGGACAAACCTATAACT
The DNA here is from genome assembly GCA_029783875.1 of Phataginus tricuspis. Taxonomy (NCBI): domain Eukaryota; kingdom Metazoa; phylum Chordata; class Mammalia; order Pholidota; family Manidae; genus Phataginus; species Phataginus tricuspis. Next base: position 52,528,894 of record JAQQAC010016209.1, on the reverse strand, counting down.
ATTTGTTATATTCTCTTTACTTAAGAGAATGTATTAATAACAAAAAACTACCCACAAAGAAAAACTAGGTACAGATGGCTTCACTGGTGAATTCTATCAAATTTTTAAAGAACAAATGACACCAATCCCTTGCAAACACTTGCAAAAAAAGAGAATAGAGAACACTTCCCAACCTGTTCTGTGAAGGCAATGTTGCCCTGATAACAAAACCAGACAAAGGCATTAGAAGAAAAGGAAAATACAGACTAATATCTGTCAATGAATATAGTTGCAAAAATCCTCAACAAACTACTAGAAAATATAATATGGCAGCATTTAAAAAGGATTATCCACAATGACCCAGTGGGACTTATCCCAGGAGTTCAAGGTTCGTTCTACATATGAAAAACAATCAGTGTAATACACTATATTAATAGAAAAGTATGAAATCCACATGGTTATCTCAATCGAAATAGCATTTGGCAAAAATCTAACACCCTTTCATGATAAAAACATGAAACATATCAGGGATAGAAGGGAAATTCATCAACCTGATAAAGGGTATTTATGAAAAACCCACAGCTAGCATCATAATTAATAGTGAGAGACCAAAATATCCTCTCATAATATCAGGAACAAAACAAGGATTTCTATTCTCACCACTTCTATTCAACATTGTACTAGAAGCTTAAGCCAGGGAAATTATGCAAGAAAATGAAATAAAGTGCATCCAAATTGGAAAAAAGAAGCAAAACTGTTTTTATTTACCAATGACATGATCTTTTATATAGAACACCCTACAAAATGCACACACCAAAAAGCTATTAGACAATAAATAAGTTCAGCAAGGTTGCAAGACACAAGGTCAATATACAAAATGTAATTGTGTTTCTATACATTTGTAATGAACAATCTGAAATGAAATATAGGAAAATAATTGTGTTTACAATAGTATACTTAGGTGTAAATTTAACAGAAGTGGTTTAAGACTTGTACACTGAAAACTATAAAGCATTGCTGAATGAAATTGAAGAAGTCCTAAATAAATGGAATGACATCCATGTTCAATAACTGGAAAATTTGGTATTAAGATGACAATATTCCCAAAGTAATCTACAGATTCCACCTAATCTGTATCAAAGTCCCAATTGGCTTTTTTGCAGAATTAGACGAGCTGAATCTTAAAATCATATGGAAATGCAATGGACCCAGAATAGTGAAAACAATCTTGAATGAGAAGGAAAAAGTTGGAGTTCTCATAAATCCTGATTTTAAAACTTACTACAAAGCTACAATAATCATGTCAGTGTGGTACTGGCATTAGGATAGATACTGAAATCAGTGGGATAGAATTGAGAGTACAGAAAGAAACCCTTGCATTTATGGTCAGTTTATTTTTGACAAGAGTGCCAAGACTATTCAATGGGGGAAAGAATCGTGTTTTCAACAAATAATGCTAGAACAACTGGAAATCCACATGCAAAAAAGTGAAGGTGGACTCCTAACTCACAACATACACACTAACTCTAAACGGGTTATAGACCTAAATGTAAGGGTGAAAACCATAAAACTCTCAGAAGAAAACCTAAGAGTTAGTCTCTGTAGGGTTAAGCAAAGCCTTCTTTGATATGACACTGAAAGCACAAGTGACAAAATAAAACAAAGGTAAGTTGGACTTCATCAAAATTTAAAACTGTTTTGCTTCAAAGTATAGTACCAAGAAAGCAAAGATAACACACAGGATGGAAGAAAATATTTGCAAATTTGATAAGGCATTTGTATGTAGAATATGTGCAAAGAACTCCTACAACTCAATAATAATAATAATAAATAACCCAATTAAAAATTTGGTGAAGGATTTGAATAAGCATTTCTCCCAAGAATCACAAATGGTCAATAAGTACATGAGCTCAACATGGTAGCCCTCATGGAAATGCAAATCGAAATCACAATGAGATGACCACTTTATGCCCACAAGGATTGCTATAATCAAAAAGGCAGCGAATAAATAAAGTGTTATTGAGCATGTAGAGAAATCGGAATCTTCGTCCACTGTTGGTTGGAATGTAAAATGGTGCCACCACTATGGGAAACAGTTTGGTGGTTTCTTATAAATTTTAATACAGGGTTACATATAATAGCAATTCTACTCCTAGGTATATATACAAGAGAAATGAAAATATATGTCCACAGAAAACTTATACACCAATGTTCATACAGCAGTATTCATAATATCCCAAAGTGGAAACAAACAAGATGTGCAATAACTGATGAATAGATAGATGAAATATGGAATATTCATACAACGGAATATTATTTTGCAATAAAAAGAAAGGAAGTACTGAGAGATGCTACAACATGGATGAACACTGAAAACAATATAAGTGAAGGCAGCCAGAAACAAAAGGCCACATATTGTATAATTCCATTTATATGAAATTTCCAAAAGAGACAAATCCATAGGGACACAACAGATTGGTGGTTGCCATGGGCTGGAGGGGTGACAAGGACTCTTTCCTTGGCTAAACTTTATTTAGCCTCCTCTAAACCTTTCTCTTTTTTTTTTATTTTGGTATCATTAATCTACAATTACATGTGCAATATTATGGTTATTAAACTACCCACTTCATCAGGTGCCCCCCACCAACCCCATTACAGTCACTGTCCTTCAGCGTAGTGAGATGCTATAGAATCACTACTTGTCTTTTCTGAGTTGTACGGCCCTCCCCGTGCCCCCCCAACATTACATCTGATAATCGCCATGCCCCTTTTTCCTCCTTGTCCCTCCCTTCCCACACATCCTCCCCAGTCCCTTTCCCTTTGGTAACTATTAGTCCGTTCTTGGGTTCTGTGAGTCTGCTGCTGTTTTGTTCCGTCGGTTTTTTTCTTTGTTCTTATATTCCACATATGAGTGAAATCATTTGATACTTATCTTTTTCGGCCTGGCTTATTTCACTGAGCATAATACCCTCTAGCTCCATCCATGTTGTTGCAAATGGTAGGATTTGTTTTCTTCTTATGGCTGAATAATATTTCATTCTGTATATGTACCACATCTTCTTAATCCATTCATCTAATGATGGACACTTAGGTTGCATCCATTTCTTGGCTATTGTAAATAGTGCTGTGATAAACATAGGGGTGCATCTGTCTTTTGGAAACTGCTGCTGCGTTCTTAGGGTAAATTCCTAGGAGTGGGATTCCTGGGTCAAATGCTATTTCTATTTTGAGTTTTTTGAGGAACCTCCATACTGCTTTCCACAATGGTTGAACTAATTTGCATTCCCACCAGCAGTGTAGGAGGGTTTCCCTTTTCTCCAGGTCCTTGCCAACATTTGTTGTTGTTTGTGTTTTGGATGTTGGCCATCCTCACTGGTGTGAGGTGATATCTCATTGTGGTTTTAATCTGCATTTCTCTGATGATTAGCGATGTGGAGCATCTTTTCATGTGCCTGTTGGCCATCTGAATTTCTTCTTTGGAGAAGTGTCTATTCATGTCCTGTGCCCATTTCTTAATTGGATTATTTGCTTTTTGTTTGTTGAGGTGCGTGAGTTCTTTATATATTTTGGATGTCCACCCCTTATCGGATACGTCATTTATGAATATATTCTCCCATACTGTAGGATGTCTTTTTGTTCTACTGATGGTGTCCTTTGCTGTACAGAAGCTTTTAAGCTTGATATAGTCCCATTTGTTCATTTTTGCTTTTGTTTCCCTTGCCCGGGGAGATATATTCATGAAGAAGTCGTTCATGTTTATGTCCAAAAGATTTTTGCCTATGTTTTTTTCTAAGAGTTTTATGGTTTCATGACTTATATCCAGGTCTTTGATCCATTTTGAGTTTACTTTTGTGTATGGGGTTAGACAGTAGTGCAGTTTCATTCTCTTACATGTAGCTGTCCAGTTTTTCCAACACCAGCTGCTGAAGAGGCTGTCATCTCCCCATTGTATATCCAAGGCTCCTTTATCAAATATTAATTGACTGTACATGTGTGGGTTAATGTTTGGATTTTCTATTCTGTTCCACTGGTCTGTGGGTTTGTTTTTGTGCCAACACCAAATTGTCTTGATTACTGTGGCTTTGTAGTAGAGCTTGATGTCAGGGAGTGTAATTCCCCCTGTTTGATTCCTCCTTCTCAGGATTGCTTTGGCTATTTGGGGTCATTTGTGGTTCCATATGAATTTTAGAATTATTTGTTCCAGTTCATTGAAGAAAGCTGTTGGTATTTTGATAGGGATTGCATTGAATCTGTAGATTACTTTAGGTAGTATAGCCATTTTGACAATATTTATTCTACCTAGTGAAGAGTATGGAATGAATTTCCATTTGTTAGTGTCTTCTTTAATTTCTCCTAGGAGTGTCTTGTAGTTTTCAGAGTACAGGTCTTTCACTTCCTTCGTTAGGTTTATTCCTAGGTATTTTATTCTTTTAGATGCAATTGTGAATGGAATTGTTTTTCTGATTTCTCTTTCTGTTAGTTCATCGTTAGTGTATAGGAAAGCAACAGATTTCTGTGTGTTAATTTTGTATCCTGCAACTTTGCTGAATTCAGATGTTAGTTCTAGTAGTTTTGGAGTGGAGACTTTAGGGTTTTCTATGTACAGTATCATGTCATCTGCAAATAGTGACAATTTGACTTCTTCTTTACCAATCTGGATGCCTTGTATTTCTTTGTTTTGTCTGACTGCCGTGGCTAGGATCTCCAGTACTATGTTGAATAACAGTGGAGAGAGTGGGTATCCCTGTCTTGTTCCCGATCTTAGATGAAAAGCTTTCAGCTTCTCTCTCTTAAGTATAGTATGATGTTAGCTGTGGGTTTGTCATATATGGCCTTTATTATGTTGAGGTACTTGCCGTCTATACCCATTTTGTTGAGAGTTTTAATCATGAATGGATGCTGAATTTTGTCAAATGCTTTTTCAGCATCTATGGAGATGATCATGTGGTCTAAACCTTTCTCTTGATGAGGCCTTGTCCTTGGGTCTTGTTCTCAGGCCTACATAGCCCTGTGTTAGCAAGAATCATGGTAAATTAGTTTAGCGAGAATCCCCCACTTCAGTATCTGATAACCCTTGATGTCTGATCACCCTTGATATAAATTAGCCACACAGTCCTAATCCCTCACTATACCCCAGGTGATATCTGATTACCTTAGCCTGCCTTCAGAAAGAATCCTCTTCGGTCAGCTTAGCAAGAGTCCCCCTACCCCTGATGTCTCTCCTCTTAGTAATTTTCCATCCACCAGCCCCCACCTCCCACTCCAACCTTCTCCTTATCTATAAATCCCCATTTGTCCTTGCTGTATTTGGAGTTGAGCTCATTTCTATACTGAGGTCTCTTTTGCCCTATTGCAATAGTTCCTGAGCAAAATCTGTTTTTACCACTTTACTATCTGGCTCTGGTTTTCTTTAATAGGAGTTGGGTTGGGGATGGGGAGTGACTGCTAATGGGCAAAGGGTTTCTTTTTGAGGTGATTAAAGTGCTATAAAATTGATGGTGGTGGGTGTTGCACAACATACACACACTAAAAACCATTTAATTATATACTTTAAATGGGTGAACTGTATGGTGTATGAATTATATCTCAATAAAATGTTTAAAAAATGGCAGTATCTGGGTTTGAACTCAGGTATAGCTCACTCTAAAACTCACATTCTTCACAAGGCTATTCTGCCATCCTTGGAGATGCTTGATAAATGTACTGCTATCATTCAGGCTACTGTTCTGATTACTCATTAGAGGGAAGGGTTCATGCTGAGAAAGCCACTTGGAAGGGCTTTGGAAGTTCATGGACTTGAGGTGTAGCCACCACTGCCTGGAACAGTTGCAGACTGCTCTAAGGCAGGCCTCTATTGGCACGGGTTCTACTGTCAGATTCTAACTAGGAGGGGAAACCAGAACTGCTGACTAATACCTATCAGCCTGGAAACACAGAGCTATCCAGTGACTTCCCATTTCAGAATCTGAGAAATGTCACTGGGATGGGTCCTGCCTACAGTTCATAAGCATCTCAGCACCAGAGGCAGGCCGGTCCCTGTGCTCACTGGGTGCTGGAAGAGTTCCAGCATCAGCCACACAGTCTGAGAGGTGACTAAAGGCAGAAAAGATCTTAGGCATCACCCCAGCACCACCACAGGACCCCTGGAAAGATTGAAACCAGCACCTCCACCTGAGTCACCACACCAGCCTGGTAGATGCCTGAGGCTAGTTCATCCTGGCTCATCAAGACATCAGGCAAGATGCCTACAGTAGTTCACTCTCTTGTCAGAGACATGAGACCAAGGAAAAGAGAAAAAGCTGTGCCTGGCCAACCAGAAGGACCACTACAGATATCTCCAAGCCACAAATTTCCACAGGGACAGAGGCCACACAAAGAACTCTGACCCCTTCCCCTCAAGCCATTATGCCACACTTGCCAGACAATCTCTCTGCACAAATGGTCCTTCCCTTCCCCAACACAGGATGCCCTTGGATTTGGGTCCCTTGTAACAACAGCTAATGTGGATGCCAGTGGTTGCTATATGCCAGCCACTGGGCTAAGCTCTTACGCTTATTATCTCATCTAATCCCCTACCACATTGCCAGAGACTGGTGACCCTTGCAGACAAGGAAGCTGAGACACAAAGAGGGTAAGTACCTTGCCCAAATTTGCACAGCTAAGGAGGTGGTAGAACTGGGCTTCAGATTCTAACAGTCTTACTTCAAAGCCCATGCTCTCAGCCCCTTCTCGAGCCTCTGCATCTCTGACCAGGTACCTGTGTGGCGGTCCCATTTTGGAAGAAGCTTCAAAAAAGGTGCTGATGCCTTTTTGTACTGCTCACCACGCCTAAGTGTAAAGCTGGCCAGAGGGTTTAACAGGACACCGGAGGCAACCTCAGAGATTCCACCACCCACAAGGAGGACCACTGACCTCCCCACCTCCCCACAGCTTACTGACTCAGAGCAGCCCATTCCACAGCCCATATGTGTTATAATTATGATTGTCCAGCCCTGTCACTGGCCCTTCCCACCTGGCTCTCTTGTGAAGCCAGCTGTAGCAGGCCAGAGCTCAGGGGGTGTCATATGCCAGTCCTGCAGCCCAGAACATCACCTAGCAACAGGCATACCAATCTGCCAATTTTAGGTTTCCCCAGTCCTGGGGCCCCCACAGCCCACCAGAGGGCACTCTGGTTATGTAATTAAGTGGTGTACTCCCATGCTGGGGAAGGGGGGGGTCCCCAGAGGTTTTAGCCCACCTCAAGCTAGCCTCACCAGGCAAACCCAGAGAAACTCTGCCTTTTCTCCCTGCTCCTCACCCCTCCCACCCCTCTCCTACACCCACAGGTGAGCACCTGAGGACTCTGGGCCCAGGATAACTCTTTTTAGTAGCTACCCTACTCACTTATATCTAGAAACACAGGTATACAATAAAAGGCCAATTTCCTTATTTTCGTCAAATCAACCCAAATCTGATTTTTAGTCTCACTTCCTGAACTTTTGGGGAATTTAATCTCAGTTATTACCAGATCTTTTCGTCCACCACAGAGTTAGGCAAATTCTGAGGTCAAACATGGAGCAAAAGCTTTGGTGAGACCCCTCCTCTCACCAGTCATTGGTCCATGTGGGCAGTTTACCGCCAGCCTCTTTTCTGATTGGTCATTTCCTTATTCTGACAGGTTGGAGAGCGTGCCCTTCCAGTCGTGAAATATTTGACCACCATCCTTGGACTATAGGAGCCAGGTGAAATTCAGCTTCCTTAGTTTGGTCCCAAGGTTTCCCTGAGCCTGCTTCCTGCCAGTCTTTCCAGCCTCATCTCTTGCCACACCCTCCCTTGCACTTTCTGTTCCAGCAACACTGAACTACACAGAATTCCCTGCCTGCAGCATGTTCCTCTCACGCCACCTCACCCCACCCCACTGCCCTTTACTCTAGCGGTTACTTCTGCCTAGATTGCCTCCTATACCTCCTACACCTAAGCATCAGCTCAGCTACCCCCTCCTCTGGGAAGTCTGCTCTCTCTATGTCAGTTTGCACGAGGTGATTCCTCTCCATGTTCCCATGCTCTTCTTTGCTTCCTTCAGTCACAGCACTGACTGCAGCATGTTGCACTTGTCTATTTACATTGTGTGTCTCTCCTCCAGGTCTGGGATCAACTGGAAAGTGGAGAATACATCACATTTGCCTCTATACCCCCAGCACCTTGCTTAGGACCTGGCACAGTGAGTTTTGACCAATGAGTGAGTGGAATAAATGAGGGAGATGGGACAGAGTTTAAGTCTGGAGAAGATCAGAAGAAATCCATAGTAATATCCCATGAACAGAGTTATCCAGTGTGGCGAGTAGGGATTTATTCCCTCCTACCCATACCTTTCCTGGAACTTGAACGTACCAAGCTGGGATAATAGAAGGGGACCTTTTGTGATGCAATCCACGGGAGAGAATATCAATACAAGATTCTTTTAGCAGCATTACACATGGGGCATGCTAAGAAGCAGTCTCTCTTGTCAGTGTGAAAGGCCTGATTGTCTTGTAATTGCTTGATTCTGAAGCTGGACCAGTGGGGAATGCTTTCCTTCATCTCCCTTTCTACCTGCAAGAGTCCAAAGCCCTTTCTAGCTCCACACATGGGCAAACTAGATACAACAGTATGAATGACACCCCAAGCCTAAGGCCAAGGAAGAGAAGAGATGGGATCTTGAATGGACAGACAGGTTAAAAGGCCAAGGAGCTTGGGTTGGTTGAGGGGGTCTAGGAGGGGTGCGGGCTCCAGAGAAGAGGCTCCTTGAGACACCAAGAGAGGGCAGCTCTGTGGGTGGCCCTGAAAAGGGAGAACAAAGGCCTGCTGAGGCCATTGATTCAGACGGAGAAGTTAATCCCAGTGTGGGGAGGAGGGGGGAGGACTCTCCAGATTGCAATAGGCAACCAGAGGTGGGGGTAAAGACTATTCTTTACATTGTTCTGGACTCTGTGTGAGTGATTGAGCAGGTAATAGTAAGACTTTTTTTCCCCAGTAAAGGGCTATACTAGCCACTTTTCTGATGTTAAAAGGCATAATAACATGGGGTGTGTTGGGGGTGAGAAGACTGGGGATGAGTCTGTCCAGGTTTGTTGAAATGCGATGGAGAGCCTAGCCACACCAAAAATAAGGCATACTGAAGAACTGAGTCCAGGAGTGGCCCCTGTGGCCCCTAAATTGTTAATAGAATAGTTCTGGGCCTGAGGAGACAAAATAGACACAGCACAGGCAGTAATGGTGCTGGGGAGCCCCTCCCAGTAGGAGAGGATGTGGTGGAGACAGCTGTGACCTCAGCCCTGAAGTCCCTGGAGGAAGGTTGCATTTGGGAATGAGTATTTTACCAAGGAGCTGGGAGTCTGTGCTGGGAATTTTCTAGGCTGGTTCAAGCCTACAGTTTCCCTAGGAAATCAGACACAGACAAAATTTTAGAGGTATTAAGTTTGCTTCTAGAGAGTTGAGGTCTTCCATATTTCTTGAGGGTTATGGTAGAATTCCTTGATCAAAACAGCCAAGCTAATATTGGAGCCAGTGTGGGACACACGGACCTGAGACAGGTGATAGAGCCTTTGTACCTAAGGACGCACAGCCTCTATTTGATGCTACCAAACACCAAAAGCTCTAGACTTTGGTGGCCTGTGTGGGGGTGAATATGCTGTAGGGGGCAGGGGGCAGCAAACCATTTCCTGAGAAAGGATTTTGAGGAGTGGCTGAGATGTGCTAAAGAATATGTATTTTTAAAAAGAAATGTCTTGGAGACTATGCCAAGGAGACATGTTAGAAAATTTGCAGGGTCTCATTCATAAGAGAGCATACATGGGTTTAAAGCAGTCTTTCATCCTTGGTGGTTGATTCCAGGGTTAAGTCCTTCAGAAGGGAAAAAGTGCTGGGGAAGCATATGTCAAGCTCTTGGCCACCTGGCAAAGAGGATCCAAAGTTCTGGGGGGGATTTTGGATGAGATTAAAAACCTGTTTACATAAGGCAGTAGAGAGGGGAGCCCAAGAGCCCTGAGGATAATCATACATGGCATTGATCAACGGTGCTGACTGGAGCCTCTCAGAGCGGGGCTATGGGAGACAGCACTAGGCTGCATGATTCGCTTAAGATATTTGACCACTGTAACACCAACTCTGAAATCTCAAAGACTTAGTACAATAAAAGTTTCATGCTAGCTCACATCAGACCAATGTGGTCTGTGGGGTGGAGGTGCTCTGCTCCCTATTATCATTCAGAGATCCAGCTTTACCCATCTTGTAATGGCACCATCTTCAACACAAGTCCCAAGGTTTCAAGAGAAGAGAGAGAAAGCATGAGGGAGGCACACTTAATACTTAACTATCTCAGCTTGTAAGTGACACCTATCATTTCTGCTCACTTCCTATTGCCACAAAACACATCATGTGGCTTAATTTTGGTGTAAGGACTCTGGGAAATGTAGTCCCTGGCTGGGCAGTTGGTTCCCAAAAAAAACTTTATGCTATGTAAGGGAAGGCCAAATCTTTGGAGGACAACTGGATGTCTCTGCCACAACCCATTGGAGTTATCCCTACTGATACATTTACTTGGTGTTGTGAGATTGAAGGTGAGGTTATTATGATGATTAGAGGTGGGCTGGGGCAACAGAGCCTATGTTTTAGGCCCCAAATCAAGTTTTGGTGGTTAATGTAGAAGTAGTTATAGGGAAGATTATGGAATGGTTGTCAGGTTCACTAAGGACAATGGGGGTTAGGAACCCCCAAGCCTTTCCTTAGATGGGAGAAAGCTCCCAGCCAATGTGAAGGAGCCCCATACTGGAATCAGTACATAGTGACAGCACAGGATTCACCCCTGTGTGGCTTCTCCAAGGCCCTCTGGAATAGATTCCCAGCAAGTTCAAGACCTATTACCTAAGGCAAATGGGGCTGCAGATAAAGGTAAAAATAGAGACAGAGCCATGACAATCATTTTATGGGCAACATCTGACCCAAATAGAATGGCTACGGTTAACCATCTGCCCAACCTTCTGTCCTCCATCATACGTTCTTCCTAACATGTCTGACTGCACTTTTCTACTCTGGTAGTGGAAGTGGGAGAATGAATGGTGCTTTTGGGGAGAGGCTGATTCACCAAGGGAATGGAGCTATGCTGTTGGGTTGGGGGGTCCCTAGATCTGGTGTGAGTGGAGTGGGATGTCACCAAAGGCAGCCTGCAGCAAAATTGCTGGGATAGAGTCAGAATTGATTGCTGAGGGACCACAGGTTGGAAAATAAGAAAAAGCCTTAGAGCCAAAGGATAAGGTAAAGTTGGAAACAGCAGGCTAAGCAATGAAAACTTTTGCCTGGAGGGTTGAAGGTGGGGTGTGAGGACTGGGTGAAGGTGGGGCATTCCAGACTGAGGCTGAGTAGGGATTCGCAGTTTCACTGTCCCACTTAGGGGCTCTCTGAGATAGAAGCAATGCCTCACTGTGCAGCAAGTTTGTGGGGCTGTCCTCAGCGGTGGGGTATCTAACAGCGGTGTAGGCTGGAGCCTCAGAGGGCTCTGAAAATCTCTGTAAACACCTAAATCAAATCCAGCCCACAACTATTAAATGACTGCTGTAGCACTAGGCAGGAGGTGGTGGTGACTGACCAGTTCCTGAACAGTATGCCTCTTTGGGGGAGGGGACTCTCAAGATAGGTGGGAAGAAGTCCAGAAGCCAAAGGGAAACAGGTAGTTCTCCTTCCAGCTCTCTGACAGCTACGGGCACAGTCACAGGACCTAAAGGCAGCCAATCAGATACTCCCACCAATGGCAAGAGATTATTTGTGACGGTGACAGCAGAACCGAGAGTCTGCTGGCACAGGCTTAAGTGTCCAGAGGTGGCGGTGTTAGTGACAGTGTGAAGCAGTCTGCAACTAGGGGAGGATCCTGGCTGCATCTCACTTTTCTGTGTAACAATTAGATCTCAAGCCTCTGGACGATTCTGTGGGCTCTATTCTTCCAAGATGAGGAAGTTAGAACGATTTCTGGTGTGTGTGAGCCAGAACTCGGGTGGATACAGCGTCCGGTCTGCCCAGGATGGATACCACCCACCCTGGCCCACACGGGGCTTGTAGTCTGGCTTCCACTTTGAGCACATTTTGGAACAAAGTGTGTGATGAAGAACTAAACATGGTTTTTTTCTCATGGAGAGAGAGGACAGAGACAAGCAATCATGACATGATTTAGGAGCAGTTCCAGATGATGTTAGAGAAACTGCAGGTAACTGAATATCTAGTGAATTTTACAAATGCCACCATCTGCAGCAGCTCAGGACAGAGAGGTCGAGTCTGGTAAGGTCAGGGAGGTGATGAGGTGGAATCTCAGCCAGGTCTCAGAGCCTGGGAAGGCTTGGGGAAAGCAGAAGGAATGCACTGGAAGGCTTCCTACTCCCCCAATAACATGCCACTCTCCTGGTCAGGAAGCAGTGACACCCAGGATTGTCTCTTATGGTTTTCTGGTCCTTCCCATGGCACTCATGCACACAGCATCTCTTTTAGGCCTCACACTACTATTGTAAAGGATGTGGGACAGGGCTTTTCATTACTCTCTCTTCCCAGATGAGGAGTTCAAGATTCAGATGTCTAGCAATTTGAGGTCACAGAGCCACAGAACCACAGTGTGGGAAGTAAACATTCAACGTGTTGTTTCAACAACATCCCAGTGGATGGGCTAAACCTACACTCTATCACATAACTCCAGGATAAGAGTTCACTGTTTCCCCCTTGGTCAGCTCAGACTTCCAGAACGTTCTTCCTCATGCTGAGCTGAAATGTAGGTCCTGTTAACCCACCAGCAGAGCCAGGATTGGAAAGCACGACTCTTGATTCCCAGTCCAGGCCGTTTCACTTGTCCCTCACTGCAAATTGCCCATGGCCTTGTCCCCTCCCTTCTGCCTAGACTGGGTGACAGCTGGCCCTTGCCAGGGGAAAGTAAGTGGAAAGACCGGAAGTTGGTAGGGCAAGCATCTGGTGGGGAGTGAGGCAGCCAGCAGGGCGGCCTAGCCTCTGGTTGGTTCCACTGCCCTGAAAACAATGTGCTTGTCTGGAGTGCTAATTTGCTTTATGTCTTCCCTTATTAATCACATTGTTTAGCACAGGCCTATGAGCTTCCAATGTGTTTGTTATGACTTCAGTTATGTGTGACTGAGCAAGGCCCCAGCAGTCTGGAAGTGGGATATCCTTTCTCTCTTGCACTCACAGATTCCAGGGGCCTCTGTGGCAGCCCCAGCCCCTCCCTCTTAGCAAGATGGTGGAGGGGAGTGACTATCCCACTGTCTTCACCCGCAGGGCTTGAGCCTTTGTCCCATGGGCAAAGGAGCCTCTTTAGGTAAGGCTCCACAGCAGGGAAGGAAGGAAACTCGATTCCTCTTCTGACATGTACACCTGCCCCTCCCAGGAGTGCAGGAGGACAGCAGTGGCAGACATGGAGGGCAGGAAATGGCTAGCCCCCAAAACATGAGAAAGCAGCCCCCAAACAGTTCCACTTGTCAGTAGAATGACGAGGGTTTGAGTGGGAAATGGAGTGCCTTCCAATTGCAGAGAACTTAATAGGAACTAGTTCAAAATCCTGTGAGCCTACTGAGGGCCCTGTTCCTTTGTAAAAGCCAGGTGGGGTCCATTATTATTATTATTTTCTTTAATTTGTTAGAGGTTTTTTTTTTTTTTTTACAATTTATTTTATTTTGGTATCATTAACCTACAATTACATGAGCAATATTGTGATGATTAAACTACCCTCTTCATCAGGTCCTCCCACCAACCCTATTACAGTCACTGTCCATCAGTGTAGTGAGATGAGAATCACTACTTGTCTTCTCTGAGCTGTACAGTCCCCCCCGTGCCCCCCACCCTATGTCTGCCAATCGTAATGCCCCTTTTACCCTCTTATCCCTCCCTTCCCACCCATCTCCCCAGTCCCTTTCCCTTTGGTAACTGTTAGTCCATTCGTGGGTTCTGTGAGTCTGCTGCTGTTTTGTTCCTTCAGTTTTTCCTTTGTTGTTATACTCCACAGATGAGTGAAATCATCTGGTACTTGTCTATCTCCACCTGGCTTATTTCACTGAGCATAATACCCTCCAGCTCCATCCATGTTGTTGCAAATGGTAGCATTTGTTTTTTTCTTATGGCTGCGTAATATTCCATTGTGTATATGTACCAAATCTTCTTAATCCATTCATCTACTGATGGGCACTTAGGTTGCTTCTATTTCTTGGCTATTGTAAATAGTGCTGCAATAAACATAGGGGTGCATCTGTCTTTCTCAAACTGGGCTGTTGCATTCCTGGGGTAAATTCCTAGGAGTGGGATTCCTGGGTCATATGGTATTTCTATTTTGAGTTTTTTGAGGAACCTCCATACTGCTTTCCACAATGGTTGAACTAGTTTGCATTCCCACCAGCAATGTAGGAGGGTTCCCCTCTCTCCACATCCTCGCCAACATTTGTTGTTGTTTGTGTTTTGGATGTTGGGCATCCTCACTGGTGTGAGGTGATATCTCATTGTGGTTTTAATCTGCATTTCTCTGATGATTAGCGATGTGGAGCATTTTTTCATGTGCCTGTTGGCCATCTGAATTTCTTCTTTAGAGAAGTGTCTATTCATGTCCTGTGCCCATTTCTTAATTGGGTTATTTGCTTTTTGTTTGTTAAGGTGCGTGAGTTCTTTGTATATTTTGGATGTCAACCCCTTATCAGATACATCATTTATGAATATATTTTCCCATATTGTAGGATGTCTTTTTGTTCTACTTATGGTGTCCTTTGCTGTACAGAAGCTTTTCAACTTGATATAGTCCCATTTGTTCATTTTTGCTTTTGTTTCCCTTGCCCGGGGGGATATGTTCATGAAGAAGTCACTCATGTTTATGTCCAAGAGATTTTTGCCTATGTTTTTTTCTAAGAGTTTTATGGTTTCATGATTTACATTCAGGTCTTTGATCCACCTTGAGTTTACCTTTGTGTATGGGGTTAGACAGTAGTCCAGTTTCATTCTCTTACATGTAGCTGTCCAATTTTTCCAACACCAGCTGCTGAAGAGGCTGTCATCTCCCCATTGTATATCCAAGGCTCCTTTATCAAATATTAATTGACTGTAGGTGTTTGGGTTCATGTTTGGATTTTCTATTCTGTTCCACTGGTCTGTGGGTCTGTTTTTGTGCCAGTACCAAATTGTCTTGATTACTGTGGCTTTGTAGTAGAGCCTGAAGTCAGGGAGCATAATTCCCCCTGTTTGATTCCTCCTTCTCAGGATTGTTTTGGCTATTCGGGGTCTTTTCTGGTTCCATATGAATTTTAGAATTATTTGTTCCAGTTCATTGAAGAAAGCTGTTGGTAGTTTGATAGGGATTGCGTTGAATCTGTAGATTGCTTTAGGTAGTATTGCCATTTTGACAATATTGATTCTTCCTAGCCAAGAGCATGGGATGCATTTCCATTTGTTAGT
>JAQQAC010016209.1:52477534-52508480 GCA_029783875.1 Phataginus tricuspis | reverse complement strand
TTTTCCAATTTCAATAATTGTGTCCTTAGACTGTTCATTTGGGAATGTTCTTCCTTCTTTAAATGGGCCTGGATTGCAATGTACTTTCCTCTTAAGACTGCCTTCGCTGCGTCCCACAGAAGTTGTGGCTTTATGTTGTTGTTGTCATTAGTCTCCATATATTCTTTGATTTCTGTTTTGATTTGGTCGTTAACCCATTGATTCATTAGGAGAATGTTGTTAAGTCTCCATGTATTTGTGAACCTTTTTGATTTCTTTCTGAAATTTATTTCTTGTTTTATACCTTTGTGATCTGAGAAGTTGGTTGGTAAGATTTCAATATTTTTGAATTTACTGAGGTTCTTTTTGTGGCCCAGAATGTGGTCTATTCTGGAAAATGTTCCATGTGCACTTGAGAAGAATGTGTATCCTGCTTCTTTTGGGTACAGAGTTCTGTAGATATCTGTTAGGTCCATCTGTTCTAGTGTGTTGTTCAGTGACTCTGTGTCTTTACTTATCCTCTGCCTGGTTGATCTATCCTTTGGAGTGAGTGGCGTGTTAAAGTCTCCTAGAATAATTGCATTGCTGTCTATTTCCTCCTTCACTTCTGTTAGTATTTGTTTCACATATGCTGATGCTCCTGTGTTGGGTGCATATATATTTATAATGGTTATATCTTCTTGTTGGACTGACCCCTTTATCATTATATAATGTCCGTCTTAATCTCTTGCTACTTTCTTCGTTTTGAAGTCTATTTTATCTGATACAAGTACTGCAACACCTGCTTTTATCTCTTTGTTGTTTGCTTGAAATATTTTTTTCCATCCCTTCACTTTTAGTCTGTGTATATCTTTGGGTTTGAGGTGAGTCTCTTGTAAGCAACATATAGATGGGTCTTGCTTTTTTATCCACTCTGTTACTCTGTGTCTTTTGATTGGTGCATTCAGTCCATTTACATTTAGCGTGATTATTGATAGATGTGTACTTATTGCCATTTCAGGCTTTAGATTCGTGGTTACCAAAGGTTCAAGGGTTGCTTCTTTACTATCTAAGAATCTAACTTAACTTTGTTGTTAAGTTATTGTGAACGCCGTCTGATGTTTCTTTATCTCTCCCTTCCTATTCTTCCTCCTCCTTTCTTTATATATTAGGTGTTTTATTCTTTGCCTTTAGTTGGTATTTGGATGGTCTGCTTTCTTTGCTATGCTTTTATTTTCTCTGGTGACATCTTTTTAGCCTTAGGGGTGTTTCCCTCTAGAGCAGTCCGTTTAAGATATCCTGTAGTGGAGGTTTATGGGAGGCAAACTCTCTCAACTTTCTTTTGTCTTGAAATTTTTTAATCCCTCCATCATATTTAAATGATAATCATGCTGGATGCAATATTCTTGGTTCAAGGCCCTTCTGTTTCATTACGTTAAATATATCATGCCATTCTCTTCTGGCCTGTAAGGTTTCTGTTGAGAAGTCTGATGACAGTCTGATGGGTTTTCCTTTGTAGGTGATCTTTTTTCTCTCTCTAGCTGCCTTTAATACTCTGTCCTTGTCTTTGATCTTTGACATCTTGATTATTATGTGTCTTGGTGTTGTCTTCTTTGGGTCCCTTGTGTTGGGAGATCTGTGGGCTTCCGTGGACTGTGAGACTATTTCCTTCCCCAGCGTGGGGAAGTTTTCGGTAATTATTTCTTCAAAGACACTTTCTATCCCTTTTTCTCTCTCTTCTTCCTCTGGTACTCCTATAATGCGAATATTGCTCCATTGGGATTGGTCACACAGTTCTCTTAATATTCTTTCATTCTTAGAGATCCTTTTATCTCTCTCTGCCTCAGCTTCTTTGTATTCCTCGTCCCTGTCTTGTAATTCCTTGATCGTGTCTTGAACCTGATTCAATCTGCTGTTGAGCCTGTCGATGGCTTGTCTCATTTCTGCATTATCTTTCCTCACTTCCCTCACTTCCTCCCTTAGCTCTTGCACATTTTTCTGTAGATCCGTCAGCATGTCTATGATTTTTATTCTGAATTCTTTTTCTGGAAAACTCTGTATGCCCATTCCTTCAGCTTCTTTTTCTGGGGTGGTGTTTGTCTGAAGCTTTGTCTGTATCATATTCTTCTGTCTTCTCATGACTATAGAATTGGTTGTTGGTAGCAAGGAGAGATAAGAAAGGAGGGAAAGGAAAAAAAAGAGATTTCTACTAATAATAAAAAAGTAAAAGGAGAGAGAGAGAAAGGAAAAGAAAAGAAAGAAAAGAAAAGGCAGCAACTCCTAAAAGAAAACAGCAACAACAACAACAACAAAAAAAAACAAAAAAAACAAAAAAACACCAAAACACCC
Source organism: Phataginus tricuspis (assembly GCA_029783875.1). Lineage (NCBI taxonomy): Eukaryota > Metazoa > Chordata > Mammalia > Pholidota > Manidae > Phataginus > Phataginus tricuspis. The sequence continues at coordinate 52,506,173 of JAQQAC010016209.1, read as the reverse complement.
ACCGGGGGTGGTTTCTGTGTGAATGCTGTAGGTGGCGCTATTGCTACACTATTCCAGAGCTGTGGCCACGTCACTCCATACGGCCCTTTAAAGCTGTGGCCGGGTGAGAATGAATGGGAGGCTGTTGAAAGAGAGGGAAAGAAAAAAAGGCAAAGAAAGGGGAGAAAAAACAATAACAACAACAAAAAAAAAAGCCACTGAGAGTGGGTTCCGCGCGTGTGCTGTAGGTGGCGCTGTTGCTCCACTATTCCAGCGCCACTCTATAATTCTGGCTTGGTTGGGAACGAATGGTAAGCTGTTGATCTCCGTGGGGGTCTCAATGGCGGCACCCTTTCCCAGTCTCCAGCCAAGGGGTCCAAAGCTCCCCAGGACTCCCAGCGTGCTGGGCTCAGTTTGCGGGGCTAATCAGCCCCTCTACTGAGCTCCTGTCTCTTTAAGACCGCTGAGGTAGAGCGTGCGCTTTTCTTCCCTTTTTTCTCCTTTCTTTTTCCTTCCCGGAGCCTGCCGCAGGCAACTTGCACGTTCAGGGCTGGGACCCTGTGCCCTCTGTCTCTCCTATCTCCGCTACACCGCAGGCTGTGTGTCGGCGCTCCCGGCGCAGACTTCCACTCCCTTCCGGCTCTGAATCCTCTCCTCCCGCCGGAGTGCTGGGGTGGAGGGGCGCTCTGGTCTGGCTTGATCGCGTTTCCGTCCCACCTCGCCGGGTGCCGAGTCCTCTGTCCGGAGTGTCTGGCCGCCGGAGCTCTGGCGGGGGGGAGCGCTCGGTCCCACCGGGTCGCCGCTCCGTATCCCGTCCGCCTCACCGGCTGCCAAGTTCTCAAAGGTGTAGCTGTACGCTGTGCACTTTCCTGTGTATTCTGGTCTCTCTTTTAGGGATAGTTGTATTTGCTGTATTTTCGTGAATCAATATAATGTTGGGAGGAATTTTTCTGCTGGTCCGTTCACGACGCCATATTCCCGGAAGTCGGGGTCCATTATTTTTAAGTGTCAACTAGACGGAGGATGTGACCGGGAGAAGGATGAGGCTCCTCTCCCTGCGCTCCCGATGGGGCTCAGCAGGCTCTGGGCAGGTTACCCCATGTGCCCGGCCCTCTTGGGTCCTTCCCACCTTTCTGCAAGATGCCCATCAGGAATGTCCTGGTACCAGGAGCCAGGTCAGGACTCTGCCTGGGTCCCCTCACTAAGGCAGGTCAGCAGCACATCTGGTTTCCATTAGTCCCTCTCCCCCACTTCCCAGTGTCTCATTGTGTCCCATTGGTGACAAGCTGCTGGAGGTGTCTTGACAAAAGCTTGCTGAGGGAGTCTCGGTATGTATTGTCCCTCTGCTTGGTGTGCCAGTGTTCTTGGCCCCTCTAGGGTCTGTCCATAGTCAGTCTATCAGTTCTTCTGTCTGTTGGTCAGCCTATTCATCAACTGTCAATTTCTGTCAGCCTGCTAGACAGTCTATCAGTCAGTCAGACAGTCCACCTGTCTGTCAACCAGTCTTGGCCCGCTAGACAATCAGCCAGTCATTCAATCTGTCCATCTGTCTGTCTATCAGTCACTTGTTTTAGGATGGGAATTGTGACACAGAACACAGGAAAGACACATGCCACACCAGGTGGCAGAGGGGAAGCAGGGCCACCCTCGTTAGCTAGTCTGCTGTGAAGGCATAAATACTGAGGAGGTAGATGTGGAGCAGTATTCAGAACCTGCAGCAGGGAACCATAATTTGGGAGACTTCCTAGAGGAAAAGCTCTGGAAGTGGCCCAGAGAGCCTTGACTGGTACGGGATTTTCAACCCTATCAATAACTCCAACCAAAGCAGCTCAGGGTTTGGCCCTGAGCTATGGGGTGGGGGCTGGGTACTGAGGTTTGGTGGGGCTGTAGAGACAGCTCTAGTCCCAGGTCTGTCTGACCTCGAACAAGTTCTCTGAGCTATGGCTCCCTGTCTGTTCCACTAGGAGACAAGTGGGGGGTGGCAGTGGACCAGATGAGCCCCAAAGGCCCTCCCAGCACTGGTGTGCCCTGATTCTTTCTCCCGTCCATGTCTGGGAGAAAGACAGACTGTAATTCTGAGGCCTGGCTCAGGCTCTCAGCTAGGGCTTCTGTCCTGAGTCAGTTTTCTGGACACAGGCCCTCCAAATGGAGGACACCAATCCTAACAGAAATATGGACAGACACACAGATGTATGGGCCAAGATCCTTGGCTGGGGAACTCCTCAGCTAAACAACAAACTACAGTGGTTCATCTGTCCGAGGGCAGGCTTATTGAAGTCAGTTGTTCCTGGGTTGGGGTGTCTTGCAATGGGTGAGCCATTTCTGGAACTGGTAGGATGGCAGGAAAGATTGGAGGAAGTGAATTTTTAAGACTGTGAAGGTGGAAGAAAGGGGCTTGGCATGGAGACAGGCAGAAGTGGTATCAAGGCTCAGGACCTCACCCTTTCTACCTAAGCCATCTCCTCTTCACCTCTGTGTATGCTCCCCAAGCTGTTGGCTAGGGTCATAGCCAGTCTAGTGCTTGCTCAAGCACTGACCTAAAGGTCATAGGAAGATAAATCGGGAAGGGTCCCTAGAAACTATCCAGCAGGGATACTGAAGCCCAGAGAGGGGACAAGATTTGCCCCTTAGAATACAGTGTAAAAAGCACAGTAATAGCTGCATAGACCAAATGCTTTGGGTGCACAGAGAAGGAACTGGCTGTTTTAAAATGGTGCTGACAGTTGGCCTCAATCTTGAAGAATGAGTAGGAGAACAGCAGGTATAAAGGGAAATGGGTTCCAGACAGGGAGAACCATGTGTACACAGGTCCAGAGAAGCAAATGTAAATGTGAGGAAATGGTAAATGTCTAAAAGAGCTAGTGCTAAGGGAATCCCTGGGGCAAAGATATCCAAGATATTGGATCAGAACCAGATTCTGAAGGACCTTAAGAGCCAAGCTGGAAATTTAAGCTTTAGCTTGTAAATTAGGGACTTATTGGTTTTAAATAATATTTATTTTCAATAATAATACTACAGATTACATTAGGTTCCATTAATGGAATCATTCTTGTCTGCAGGCTCAGGTGTCAGCCAGCCTGGTTCAAATCCTAGCTCCACCACTTACTAGCTGTGTGACCTTGGGCATGTTGTGCAACTTTTCAGTGGCTCAGTTTTATCATCTGTAAAAACAAGCAATAATGGCACCTTTTTTCATAGGGTCTTTCTGAGGTAAGACATGTAAAGTGCTTGAAACAGCCTGACCCATAGTAATCAGTCAATAAATGTCAGCTAAAAGAAATGATGGTAGTATCTTCATTTCATGCAGGAGGATTTTTGAGGCTCAGAGAGGTGAAGTCATCTGCCCAGGGCCACGCAGTTGCTTTGTGGTAGAGCTGGGTTTCAAAGCCAAAGTCTGGGCAGAGACTTGGGCCTTAGAAATGTCTCCCACAGCCCTGTCAGGGATTGCCTCGAGTGACAGAGCGCAGAGCCCACGCCCGCCTGGGGGGCTGTTGGAGCTGCTGGGGTGTGGAGATGCAGGTTGGAGCCCAGGGGAGCCACTCTGCCCAGCCAGGCTGTCATTTGGGGGCCTCCAAGGAGCTGGCCTGGCCCTGGGAAGAGCTGTTCTTCCCATCAGTGGGGCTGCAGAGGTTAATGGCATTCCCAGGAAGGGCCAGGGATCAGGGAAGCCTGCAAGGCAGAGCCAAATTCTTTTACCTCTAGTGAGTTTTCCAGAGTCTCCCCCTCTGCCCCGGAATGCCTGGCTCCAGGAAAAAAGGGGGTGGGGATGGGCTGAGACCTCCTGCTCCCCAGCCCCATGGACCAGGCAGGAGGATAGTGCCGCCCCACACTGGGCTGGCCCAGGGCCCAGTTGTGACTGTTCCAGCACAAGCTGTGGGAAAGAGGAAGGCCCCAGCATGCTTGCTGGGGTGCAGCAGGGGTGGACAAAGAGGAGGGGGCCAGGACCCTTCAGAGGCTGGACAATTAGAGAGAAGGCACATTCCAGGGGAATCCACATCTGGGATGAGCCTGAGCTGGGGCCAGCCCTGTAATCCATTGCAGATGTGATGGCCAGCAACAGATGTGGGCAGGACCTCCCTCATGGGCGTCTTGGCGGGGTGGGGGTGGGGGGTGCTTTCAGGATAAGGGAGATGAGAAACAGCTCCCAGACACCACCAGGCAGCTCCTCTTGAGTGGCTGCTATCTGGCTACAATTCTATGCATGACACCTTGCGGATGATATTGCAGCCAGGCTGAGCAGCCCAGATGACCCACGGACTCTGGCCTCAGCCATGTGTTTCTGGGGGCTGAGCTTGGGCCAGGAGGCCACAAGCCCCAAAGCTGGGCTTCTTTGAACCCCAAGAAGGGGTCTTGCTTTCAGATGCCATTTGCTGGGCAGCAGCAGTTTCAATGGCTTCAAACATGAGGAGGCAGGAATTTGGGACTCTGAGTCTGACTCAGACTAGCTCCAATGTGTTCACCCTCCAGGGACTCAGAGTGGCTTTGCCAAGAGGAAGTCCAAAGCATACCTTGTTGCCAGTAGCTGATGATCTTCCTTGACCCAAGTGGGCAGGGCTAGATAATGTTTAGTCCTCTGCATTGGCCATGCAAGCTGAAGGTTGGCACCAGAACAGTGCCCTGAAGGAAGGAAGGGGGAACTCAGCAAGGGCTCCCCTTTTGGTTGATTTTCCAAAGGCCAGCCAGAAGTCTAGGGCACCGATGGAGAGATTCTGGAGGCTATGATGCAGGATATACCTAGCCTCTGAGTGGGGATGTGTAATCACTCCATCACCCAGCATGTCTGGCAGGGCACCTGCAATCAGATAATCATCATTTTAGAATTCCCCTGGTGTATCCCAACCTCTTCGTACCACAAAGGAAAGAATAGAGACTCAGAGAGAGGCACAGGCTTGCCCCAGGTTAGGGAGCCAGTGGCAGAGCTAAGCAAACAAGGCAGGGCTTCAGACTCCCAGATGGCAGCTGTTTCCCACAGCCCACAGCTGCTCGGTGGAATGAATGGGTGGATGAGTAAGTATGTGAGTGGATGAAATGGAAAGGCTTGGTTGCTAGGATGGAGGTGTGGCCTGGCCAAAGGTTTATGGACACAGTGGGTATGTCCATTTCCAGGTTGTCAGCCATGTATTGCTTGCCTGAAATAGGAATCCATCTGGCCCCTTTTCTCACAACCACATCTGCCTACAGACTCCAGAGAAGGGGAAGGACTCACCCCAGGTTACCCACCAAGCCAAGGCAGAGACAGGATGCAAAGCCAGGTGTCCCTTGGGCCCCCACTCCTCACCTCTCTCTGCCAGAGCTAAAGACAACTTTCATCCATTTCACAGGCAAGGAAACCGGAGATAGGCCCCAAGGAGGCGCAAGACGGATTACAGGATGAGCTTTAAATCAGGCCTGGCAGGACACTGCATGTAATGGATTCCTGTTGGCTAGAGCAGTGTTTGTGGCCCCTGTAGGTCCAGGCAGCCCCCAGAGCGATGTCACTTCAGACTAACGACAGGTGGCAGCAGAGGACCATGGTAGGCAGCCTAGGGCATGGCTCTTAGTCTTGTCCAGCCTCCCCCCACTCCTAGGCCTGAAGTTGGCTAGATTGGTACCCTGAGCGCAGGTGAGGTCCCTGTGGCAGAGCAGTCAGGCTGAAGGGTCTAGGAAACCTAGAGCCCAGGTAAGTGGGTGCTTGCTGAGGAGCAGCGTCTGCAGCAGTGGTGCGAGGCAGGACCAAACATCTGAGAGGAAGGAAGTGGAGCAGGGCAGGGAGCAGGATAGAGCCTCGCGGGGAAAGGGAAGTCTGGGAACTGCACAGAGAGAGAAGGACTGGGAGGGAGAGGGCAGGAGAGAGAGAAACAGGCTGATGGTTCAGAGCAAAGCAAAGATGTACAAGAGACTCCATGGAACAGATCCACACACACGCAGTGAAACCATGGAACTTTCCAGCTGGAAGGACCACTTAATCCAAACCTTCTATGTAATACAGGAGGATACTGATAGTCAGAGAAGATATGATTCACTTGTTATCATGCAAGCAAATTTCTGATAAACAGCAACTAGTCCCATCCTGGCTCCTCCCGTGATTCCCAGACTCCCATTCTTTTGTCCAAAGGACCCCCTTGGACAGTATACAAGGTAACTGCCCAGGGATCCATCCAGTACTCACCACAGAATGGGGAAGACATAGAAACAGAGACATATTCTCACCCAGAGGCAAAGGGAAGCAGTGAAAGAGGAGAAAGGGAAGGGGGAACGGGAAGCAGCAGAATCCTCAAAGGCAAAGGGTCGTCCCGGCATCAACAGGCTCCCCTCCCGACTGGGCTGCCCTCCAGGGTCCCAGCTGAGGCCAGGCAGCCAGCCAAATGTGAGGTGCACTCAGTTCTCTCTATTGGTCAGTTCTGCTCCCCTTGGCCCAAGCCTAGCCCACCCTAGAGCAGAGACCAGAAAAGAAAACTGAGACCCAGAAAGCATATATAACTGGTACACAGTGTGTTATATGGCCCCCATTCAAAAGGGGCCCAGGTTGGCTCCAGGAGCTGGACAGAAGGCCTTGATTTCTTTTACCTCTGCTGCCTGCTCACCATAAGATAACTGTCTGATTGCACCACACAGTGTAGACACATTGTTTCCTGACCAGGACCCTCACTTTGCTGGTCCAAGATAGGACATCCGTTCTATGTCATCATCAACTCTAGTGACCATATTTTTCAAACTAAAAAACCAGGACAGATTGTCTAATGCATCTCCTTATCACAAAAGAGAATATTTAAAATTAAGGTTGTCCCTGGAAATCTGGGCCATCTGGTTACTGTCCTGTTACTCCACCCATTGGCTTTCTCTTCACACACAGGCCTGGAGATACCCCCAGCTGTTAGCCAGGCCCTGGGGCTGAGAAATGAGGAAAGGGAAAGAGAGCTAACATGTATTGAGCCCTTCCCATGTGCCAGGCCATTTTCTGTCCATTATCTCATTTACTTCCCATGACAACCATATGACGTAGGTACTCTTATAATATTCATTTCACAGATGAGGAAACAAGTTCAGACAGCTGGAGTCACTCATCCAAGGTCATACAAGCATACCCAGCCAGGCACAGAGCAGGGCCCATGACCCCAGTGCAGTGAGCTGGCCTCCCCAGCAGAGAAAGCCCTTCTAAAAAGTAAGAGCAAGCACTGAACCAAAATGCTACCCTAAAGCTACTGGGAACTTGGGATGTATCAGTAGAGGTGAAGGGACCCCATGACATAAGTAAAAGCCTTGCTCTTCCCTGCCTTTGGGAATGTGTGTCCAGTTCTGGGCTGCATGCTTTTAGGGCACATTGGTATATGTGTCTACAGAGCAGTGAGAATGTTGGAGAGTGGCTTGGAGCCCACAGGTGCAGAGCAGTGGGAAGAGCTGGGGCTATTAGGTCTGCAGGTGTGACCTCAGAAAATTCAGACTCAAGGGTAGGTAGGTCCTGTGTGGCCCCCGGGGACCGAGATAAGAGGTGGTAGCTATAAGGAGGCAGATGTGGACTCAGTACGAAGAAGAACTTGCTCAGAGTCCAAGCTATCCTGTCATAAAACTGGCCGCCTCAAGAGAGTGAGGTCCCCATTACTGGTGGTGAGCAAACAAGGGCAAGCTGAGCACTTGGTAGAAATGCTGCAGAGAAGACTCCATGCAGAGTCTCTGGGAGGGCTGGCCACCCCCATGGAAATTCCACAACTTCCCTCCACTACTTTTTTCCAGCGCCTCACATCTTTTAAAGCTAGAAAGTCATTCCTCAGGTCTCATCTAAATTCCTCTTACTGGAATCATTCTTAGTTCCATACAGGACTGACTGAGGAGAAGAAAGGGGTGGAGAAAACAGCAAAGCAAGGCCACCAGAGACCTAGAAGAGGATCATTCTCAAATAGCAAACATTAAGCAGACAGATGGCCAATGACAAATGACAAATGAGAGGAGCATTCAGAAAACACTACAGTTGAGATGTAAAGGTACTTTTTCTTTAACGATGATATTATCTTCCCCGATTGATTTTGTGATTCAAGTTGCTAGCACTTGGAAGGTGATCGGGGTGGTGAGTTGCTCGTGTCTTCATTATTTCAAATATGACATTAACTAACCACTCTAGATAATGCTGAGTATTTTCCTGCTAATGTTAGGAAATCCTTTCTCAGGGGCTGATATAGATGTCCATTACAGCACCAGCAGACCATTGTTTAACATTAAATGTGCATAATGTTCTACTGAGTGAGAGGTGCAGATTGTTAGGTGGCTGGAAGGGGGCAGAGACTGATGATGGTCCCGGTTTGTCCTGACAAGACCACAGTGGTATGCTGGACTAAGGAAGTTTGGACTGAAATGGATGAATGGCCCATCTTTGCTGAATTAAATCTTGTATCTCTCCATTATATCTTCACTACTTGGTCAATATTGATTTCCTAGAGATGTGTCAAGACCTAGAGGATGCTGGCCTGAGGGGCTATCATCCCTGCCCTGGAGGTTCCGATTGGCTGTTAACATTTCTCTCCTTCACCTCAGAAATCTGTTTTCTCCAATCCCATGATGAGCTGTCCTCACAAGAGTGCCCTGGCTTGGGCACCTTTGCTGGGAGTAGTTTATCCAACTCTGAGAAGCATGGAGCCTGGGGAGTAGTGGGAAGAAAGGCTTGCCTTCTTCCTGTTGGTTGTGTGCATGCCTGGCTTACTGCACGATTAAGGCCAAGTTCTATTTTAGATCTGGACCTGTGGATTTCTTTAAGAGATACTCCTGTTTTGAAGGAAGAAAAGGGGGCTTGCTCTAGTGCATATACAAATTCCAGCTGTCAGGGAGCATCTTAGGTCAGGTTCCTGAGAACTGGAGCCTGAAGCAGGGATGGGGTCATGTGATTAACTGAAGTCATGCCCTTCTGGAAAAGCCCGGAAGTGAGGCAGGAGAGCAAGACAGGGTATACGTAGCTAGGATTTGGTATCTCATAAAGTCTAGACTTGACCTGGTCTGGAGTGGATGTGGGGGCTCTGGAGCATAAATCACACCACCAAGTTGTACTATCTTGAGGAGAGAGACTGGATTCTTGTGTTCCTGTATCAGTCACTTATTGCCCCCCTCCCAGGGAGGGCAGGTATAACCTCCTATGCAACTCTGGATTAGGTGGCTTGCATCAGACAAGGGCAAGCTTCTGAGTCTTGATGTTAGCTACAGCACTCATAGCAGCTGAGGATGGGTGTACCAGCTGGAAGAGGTGATCTGGCCCTGGCATCAACATCATCGACTACAGCAGGGCTACCATCCAGGTTTCTAAAGGCCTCCACCTCCTGTGAGGTACAAGGACTTCAGTCACCATGGCTCTGCCAGTCAGCTGTGAACTTTCTGGGTCACTGAGCAGAGCAACTAGGCTACTAGGAGGTAGGGGCATTGTTAATGGAAGGGTTAGGAAGTTGTCACTTGTACAAGAATGAGACACGAGTCCAAGCTCCTGAGTCAGAGACACCATGACTGATGAACAAGCAGGGAGCTGGAAGGGAAAATTCCAGGCAAAGGTAACTCTAGGGTTGTGTCAGGTCACTAGAAGTATAGTGCTATCGCTTCAAGAGACATGGATTGGGGTCCACCAAACTCATTGCCTTTTACACTGGGATTAAACTGGAATTAACCCAGATAGATGGTTCTTATGCTGCATGTCATTTCATAAATTACAGTATTTCCTTTTTCTTGTCCTTTTCCCTGTGAAAATGTCAGCAAGTACCAATATATTCAAGGGACTAGCTTGGCACCCATACTGGGGCTGGTGTGTTGCCTGAGAATGATAACAGGTACCACCTGTTGAGCACTTACTATGTACCAAACATCTACTGAACATTTATTTTCAGGCATTGTTAGCTCACTGAGCTCTCCTTATAGTATTTGGGGTTGTACTGTATGTGGGGGAGGGTGGTGAGAAAAGGAAATGTCAAAGATAAATCCTGGTTTCTAAATAGATGTTGATGCCATTATATGACATGAACACTGGAGAAGGAATTCTCTGGCCTCAATTCTCTGCTTTAGGCTGAAAAATTCCAGTTTCTGGACTTGCTTCCTTGTGAGGCCTATTTTGAAAACTCTGGAACTTCTTGGAGATGCACCAAGAAACCTTCCTGACTGGGAAGTTTCCATATTGCAGGAGACTTACACATTTCTTTATTTCTTCAGTCACTCTTTATTGACATACCTGGTGTGTCAAAAGAATCAGGTTTCACTCAGCCCATCTGATTCCTCAGGTGGACATCAACCCTTGATTATTCTAGGACAAGACCATGGGTCTCTCCCTTTATCCTAACCCCAGAAAAATCTTAACCATGAGAATGTGTCAGAAGATGTACATTTGCTACCTTGTCCCTTCCCTCAAAAAGTCACAAGAAAATCCCATTTTGACTGTAAATAAACAAGCAAGCACTTAAAAGTAATATGTATTGAATGTTAAGCTAAGCCCTTTATATGGTTCTTACTTAATTCTAAAATCTCTGTGAAATAGGTACTTGTGTCCATTAGGATGCTTTTACCTGCATGTAAAAGAAACAATGATTCACACTGGGCTGCATGATTAGGAAATTATCTCAAATAGAAGGATGTCCACAGGTATAGAGCAGGCTTCAGAAATGGCAAAACCAATGGTTTGACAATGTCCTTAGGAAACTAGGATATTTTTATCTCTTGATTCTATCATCTTCAGGAAAACTTCTACTTAAGCCAGTTCCAAGCATCGTTTCCAGGCATAACATCACCTGGACGGAAAGAAATACTCTTTGTTTCCTTAGAAGGAAATTTTTCTCGCAGGTCTCCAAGTAGACTTCCATTCATGTCTCGTTGGCCAGGATTGGGCCACGTGTTCATTCCTGAAGCAATCACTAGCAGGAGGAATGGAAAGGACGTGATTGGATTAGCTTACTTATTTGAGGTGGACGGAAGGACGCTAATGTAACCATCACGTCCCTACTTTACAGGAGAAGGCTAAGACCACTGAGATGAAGCAACAGAGTAATTTGCCCAAAGTAACACATCTAGTAAGTGACAGAGCTGAGACACAACCCCAGTACTTACCTGTTTGCTGTACTTATTGGTTACTAAATACTTGTTAATTGCCAAGACCTTACTGAGGTAGTGCAAAGGTCCTTATTATCCAAGTATTCATTTTCCAAGTCCCTATAGTCAGAAGTTTGGGTAGCAAAGCAAGAGACCATTAAGATGTTCACTACTGAACTGGCCCATTAAAAAATTACACTCCCATCCCTCCCAGACTAACACTAACATCTAGATCAGTCTCTTCTGATTCTTGGACGTTAAAAACATCAGAGAGTAAAGAGCAAATATAATATCGATCAGTTTGCAAAGTGAAAGTGCAAGTATGAGAAAAGATTCAGGAGTTTATGAAACCAACGAATGGCAGAAAACTGCTGGAATCTCAGAAGAGCCACGGACACACGAGAGCCCGGCAGAATTAGATCGGGTAACAGTTGAAGAAGAGCAAGTCAACCAGGATGAGAACAAGATTTTTAGAATAAGGACTTGACTCTCAAATTATTAAGGCATATGCTTGGGAAAACCAAGTTCCTTGTATTTTTTTAATAAAATAATCTTTATGATCATGCTATGAAAAGCAAAGTTAAAATGTTATGCTATGCTGTCATTCCGTTTTGTCAGAAAAATCACACTATAAAGCAACTAATGCTTGAGTCTTTCTTTGCTTGCCTTAAGAACTAAGACAGACCTGAAAATCTGCAAAATATAAGAAAAAGAACTTGTCATAATTTTCTTGTGATTAATTTCAACAAAGATCTATTTAAACTGTCATAACAAAAAAGGGAAAATCCCTTCCCCCCCCACAACCAGTACCAATTATTTGCAGGTAAAAAGGACCCCCTACATAATGTTAAGATCACCCTGGGATCAAATCAGTCTGGCTCAGCCACTCACTAGCTTTTTGGCTTTGGGCAAGTTTCTCAGCTTTTCTAAGCCCCAGTTTTCTCATCTGCTGTTGTTGTGCTGTTTTTAAAGTGGCCATGTGGAAAAATGGCAAGAACACGGGCTCCAAAGTCTGTCGGTTCCTGAGTTCTAATCCTGCCTCAGCCATTTCCCTATTATGTGACCTGGAAGAAGCCACTTTCTCTCTGTGGGCCTCAGTGACAATCTCATCTAGAAATTGAACCACATAGGGTTTCTGTGACAGTTAAGTAAGATAACTGATACCCAATAGTCATTGTCACTTAACAAGCAATAGTTCTTATTTATCTGTGCTGAGTATTATGTCCAGTATTGTGTGTGTGTATGTGTGTTGGGGGTGGGAGGAGGGGCATGGTTCCTATCCTCAAGGGACTTATATTTCATGGAGAGACCCACTAAACACACTGTGTGCCAGTTGTATACTCTTTCTGGGTCTCAGTTTTTCTTTCTGTAGTAGTAAATACTTCAACTGATCTTTAAGGTTCTCAAATTCTGAGAATCTATGTAGTTATGTGGACTCCTGAAACAAGTATAGAGCAAGCCAAGACAACTTGGTTCCAAGCAAGAGATAGTAGAATTCATAAAAGATGCCCTTCAGGAGCTCAGAGGAAGGGAAGGAATATAGTCCAGTAGAATGAGTAGTGGCCTTGGGACCAGACAGACCTGGATTTAAATCCAGCTATTCCACTTGCTAGTTGGATCATCCTGAACCATAACTTCTCTTCTCTGACCCTGAGAATCCTCTGTAAAATGGTATTAAAAATGCCTGCCACATAAAGAAGGATATAGTGAGAAATAATCAAGCCTGTGAATTTGAAAGTGCCTCATATGCAGTAAGTGCTTTGCTTCTTGCTTAAGGAGCTTCCTGGATACTCGGGAACTTAAGCTGGGAGTTTTTGGTGGGAAGAAAGTTGCTGAAGAACTGGGTAAAGTTGGGCAGAACAGCAGAGAATGGTCTTTTGGCAGATGCCTTTATCAGGAGAGCAAAGTGCCAGGTTCTGCCAGGGCAAACCTGCTGCCCTGAGGTCCATGAAGCAGCCATCCCCTTGCCAGGCCCTGCCTGGGATTCTCATCAAGGCTTAGAGGGGAAAAAAAGAAACCCAAATGAAATATATATTTATAACAATAATAATAATTATTCTTTCACCAATTTTCTCTTCCTCCGATGGAGTCTGGCAAGGACTACAGAGCAGGAAAACTGCTAAAGTTGAGAGTAATGGTGCCCCCAGGACAAATAAAGAGGGAACTTCAAACCAGCAGATGCTGTCGGAAACCCCAACACAGGAAATATCTGCAGAATGAATAGAGAATTTATGGGAGTTTGGGTTTTCGGGATTTATAAATAAGTTCTATGAGCAGAGAAGGGAGATGGAGGAAAGAGCAGGACAGGGCAAGAAGAGTGGGCTGAAGGCAATGGCCAGCTGCGCCCACCTCCTGCCAGTCACACGCACATCTGGCGTCAGTGGGGTGCTCCACAGACAGTGGTAGCCCGGGCGGGCTGGACCGAGCTGGGGCAGATCCTAGTGTGCCCTGTGGTGCTGGTGTGGGTCACCTCCATGGTCGGCTGGCAGCTGGGTGGAGGTGGACATGTGGGGCCACAGGCAAACGTGCATGGGCAGCAAAGCCAACTGACAGTGATCGTAATAATCACTAGGTCCACCATCAGCAGAACCTCCTCGGGGTCCAGGCTCTGAGCCTTCCCTAGGCCTTTCCCAGCCTCGGGCATGCCAATCAGGCAAGAAAAGGCATGCCTGGAGTGTGTAATAGTTCAGGCCAACGACTCAGGAGGGTGTGAGTGAGGATGGCATTCCTGAAGGTTCCTGGGAGGCTCCAAGTGCTGAACCCACACATTTGCAGCAGCCCAACCCCTCTGAGGGCCTCAATTTTCTCACCTGTAAAATGGTGGGGGGGTTTAGACTAGAGTACACAATGAGCTTGTTGATAAAATGTAAGTAGGGGAGAGGTAGAGGAACAGGGAAAGTGGGACATTAGTCTGCCAGAGACAGGGCAGGGGAACAGTAGAGAGGTGCCCTTCCCCAAGCAAAGGTGGGCCTTGGAGGTACCAACAGTTTTCAGAAACCCAGGGGCTCTGGAATACCTTTTTCTACCAGCCTGGGTATGGGACTGAGTTCAGACTGCTTTCAGGCCACCCCCGATGCAGGCTCTTCAGATGCCCCAAAGAACCCTGAAAGTTTTCCATTTCTGATCTCTGCCCAAAGCGGAATTTGGGAGGAAAGCCATTTAGAGGTCAGTGATGTTCAGAAAACATATGTTGAGCCAGCTACTGGAAATGAAGACCCTTTGCTTCTTTGCTGGAATAAAATCCCAGCTACAGGCAAAATGAAGAGGTACTCAGAGGAGGGAAAGGGGAGTAGAGTGAGGACAGATGGGAGGCAAGACTTTCTCATGTCTCCTTTGAGGGATACCATGAGATGGCCCTAACATGGTCATTCAGGGGCTGCTGAACAGGACAGAACTTCCTCAATCAGCCCACTTGTTCTCAGGAGGTCAGAAACACAGGTCTGCCTCAGGAAGTAAGCACTCTGTTTTTGAAAGTTTAAACCACAGCCTAACAATCACCTGTCATTGAGAATGCCACTGAGAGCATGTCTTCATTAAACTGCGATGTTGGGAGAAAAGCTAGGGTACATTTATGATGTCTTCCAGCCCAGTAGTTCCATGATTCACTGAGTTCAACAGTTGTGTGACTTTGGTTGACTCCCTTCCCATTTCCAGGCATCTGTCTCCCCATCTGTAAAATGGAGTTGGGTGGACTTTGGGCCTTCTAAGTGCCCTTCTGGTTGTGGCATTCCCATACTCCATGACTGTAGTCTTTGGAGTGCTAGAGGGGAAAGGCTCACAGACCAGAAACCTCTGCCCTTCTTCTTGCCCTGACTCCAACCTACTTCTCTGAGTTTCCCTGTCACCAACTCATTCTTTCTTCACAAAAGTGCAAAGCAGTATATGTCCCCAGTCAGTAGTCAGGCTGCTGCCAGGGTCAAGCCAGAGAGTGAAGAAATGTAGAGGCACTGGCAGGCCCATCTGAGGGAGAGAATCACCCTGAGGACCTAGAAACCTAGAGTCCTTGCCTAGTCTGAGCTGCTGTCTCCCCAGTCCAGAGATTACTATGGTTTTGTAGGAAGTTTTTAAATTGGGAAGTAAAAGTCCTCCAACTTTGCTCTTATTTTTCAGGATTGTTTGACTACATGGGGTCTCTTGCAGTTCCATATGATTTTTTTTTTTGAATTCTATTTTTCAAAAAAAGTCACTGAAATTCGAAAGAGTGCATTGAATCTGTTGACTGCTTTGGGTAGTATCACCATCTTAACAATATTAGGTTTTCTGATTCACGAACGCAGGATGGTTTCTCATTTATTTAGGTCTTTTTCACTTTCACCAATGTTTTGTAAAAGTTAGTAAAATCTAAAAATTTTCCAATGTTTTGTAAATTTTAAGTGAAACAAGTCTTTCACCTATATGGTTACATTTATTTCTAGGTATTTTATTCTTTTGGATGCTGCTGTAAATGGAATTGTTTTCCTAATTTCCTTTTCAGATTTTTCATTTCTAGTACATAGAAACACAACTGATTTTTGAAACAGTACCTTGTGAGTTTGCTTAATTTGTTTATTAGCTCTAGTGGCTTTTTGTGTGTGTGTGGTTCTTTGCAATTTTCTACATATAGGATCATGTCATCTATCAATAGAGATAGTTTTACTTCTTTCTTCCAAAGTTGGATGTTTTTTATTTCTTTTTCTTGCCTACTTGCTCTAGATAGAATTTCCAGTACAATATAGAATAGCAATGGTGAAAGCAGCTATCACCTTTGTTGCTGGTCCTAGGGGAATCCTTTCAGTACTTCACCATTGAGTATGATGTTAGCTGTAAGTTTTTCATGTATGACTTTATCATGTTAAGAAAATTCCCTTCTTTTTCTAGTTTTCTGAACTTTTTGTCATGAAAGGGTGTTGGATTTTGTCAAATGCTTTTTCTGCATTTTTGCATCAATTGAGATTATCTATTTTTTTTACTTCATCTATTAATAAGATATATTGTATTGACTTATTTTCTTATGGCGAACCACCTTTGCATTTCTCATGATGTATAATCCTTTCTTATGTTGTATTTAGTTTGCTAGTATTTTGTTGAAGATGTTTGCATATTTTTTCATAAGGTATATTAGTCTGTAATTTTCTTGTGATGTCTTTATCTGGCTTTGGTATCAGAGTAATCCCAGCCTCAGAATGATTTAGGAAGTGTCCCTTTCTCTTCAATTTTTGGGAAGAATTTGGGAAGCATTGGTGTAA
The DNA here is from genome assembly GCA_029783875.1 of Phataginus tricuspis. Taxonomy (NCBI): domain Eukaryota; kingdom Metazoa; phylum Chordata; class Mammalia; order Pholidota; family Manidae; genus Phataginus; species Phataginus tricuspis. Next base: position 52,489,947 of record JAQQAC010016209.1, on the reverse strand, counting down.
AATCTTCTTTAAATGTTTGGTGGAATTCACCAGTGAAGATAGGTGGTCCCATACTTTTCTTTGTTGGGATGTAAATTTTTAAAACAAATTGATGATTCTCTTTACTTGTTATAGGTTGGTTGATATTTTTTCTCCATCGGCCAATTTCAGCAATTTGTGTGTTCCTAGGAATTTGTCCATTTCCTCTAGTTTATCTAATTTGTTGACATAATGTTGTCTCTTTAAATATATATAGTATTCTCTTTAATGACATAGTATTCTCTTTAAATATATATTCTCACTGTCTTCTGGTCTCCATGGCTTCTGATGAGAAATTGGCTGGTAGTCTTATTGAGAATCTCTTGCATGTTATGAGTCACTTCTGTCTTGCTGCTTCCATGATCTTTGTCTTAGGCTTTCAACAGTTTAGAGCTTGTGGGGCTTCTTGGATGTGTAGAATTGAGTCACTCATCAGGTTTGGCAAGCTTTTAGCTATTGTTTCTTCAAATATTCTTTCTGTCCCTTTCTCTCTCTTTTCTCCTTCTGGAACTCCCATAGTGTGTATGCTGCTCTGCTTAATGGTGTCCCACAGGTCTCTTGGCTCTGTTTGCTTTTGTTCACTTTTTTTCTTTCTGCTCCTCAGACTAGATAATCTCAATTGTCTGGTCTTCAAGTTCACTAATTCTTTTTTTCTACCTACTTCAATCTGTTGAACCCCTGTAGTGAATTTTTAATTTCAGTTATACTTTTCAGGTCTTGAATTCTTACTGGTTTCTTCTTATAATTTCTATCTCTTTATTGATATTCCCATTTTGTTCATACATCATTTTCCTGATTTCCTTTAGTTCTTTGCCCATGCTTTCCATTAGCTCTTTGAGCATACTTAATAAAGTTGATTTAAGTTCTTTGTCTAGTAGGCCCAGTGTCTGAGCTTCTGTATTTTTTTCTTTTGCATGGGCCATACATTCCTTTCCTTTGTATACATATGTGATATTTGTTTAAAAACTGCACATTTGAGGAATATTATTCAGTCATAAGAAGAAAACAAATCCTACCATTTGCTACAACATGGATGGAGCTAGAGGGTATTATGCTCAGTGAAATAAGCCAGGTGGAGAAAGACAAGTATCAAATGATTTCACTCATCTGTGGAGTATAAGAACAAAGCAAAAACTGAAGGAACAAAACAGCAACAGACTCACAGAACCCAAGGATGTACTAACGGTTACCAAAGGGAAAGGGACTGGTGAGGATGGGTGGGAAAGGAGGGATAAGGGGCTTAAGGGATATTATGATTAGCACACATAATATAGGGGGGGGGCACAGGGAAGGCAGTATAGCAGAGAGAAGACAAGTAGTGACTCTATAGCATCTTATTATGCTGATGGACAATGACTGTTATGGGGTATGTGGTGGGTACTTCATAACAGGGGGAAATGTAGTAACCACAATGTTGCTCATGTGAAACCTGAGCATTAGATCGTATATCCATGATACCTTAATAAAAAATAGTGCACATTTAAATGTTATAATGTTGTAACCCTGGAAATCATATTCTTCCCCATTCCCAGGGTTTGCTGTTACTGATTGTTGAAAGTTGCAGTCATCCATTTGTTCACTGACTTTTCCAAGTTATTTTCACAAAGATCATATTTCTTGTCATGTGTTGTCACTGAAGTCTTTGTTTCTTTACCTATGTTCAGCTAGTGTTTTGACAGACAGTTCCTTCAAAGCAGGAACATTTTAAAGGGGACTTTTTCTTGATTCAGTGCTTGCTTGGTTGCTGTATGCTTTTGACTCTTTATCAGAGTTCTGACAAAGTTGGTACTGACAGTTTTTGTGTGCCTTTTGACGTTTCTGTGGAGGGATGGGTATTGGGAGCCGCCTACTCTGCCATTTTGCGAGGGTCACTCAGGTTTTTGCTTCTTGACTACTGATACCAGACAGTGGGGGCAATGCCTCCAGCCTGGTTTTCCTTGGCCATAGGGGAAGCTGATGCCCTTTTGCTTTGTGCAGGACCAAACCTCCATGTGCTAGTACTACTCTGAAGCTGGAGTTTCCTTCGAAGGAGAGTGGGACAGTCTAAAGGATTTGAGACAGACCTCTAGAGAATTGTAGGAAGGTAGAGTTACCTGGAGACAGGGATGGGCAAGATCATGATAATGCTTTTCATAATAGCCACATTTAGGGAGTGCTGGCCACATGCCAGGCACTAGCCTAACTACTTTTCATGTGCTGTCTCATTTCTTCCTCCTGGAGACTACTAGGAACACCATCAATGAGGCCAGGGGGGAAACTTCTGTCCAAAGTTATATAGTAGAGCTGGGATTGGACTCCATGACCGTCTGCCCCCAAAACCTCTTAATGGAATGAAATATCTCCTCCTGGAACCTCATGGAATTTGCAACTCAATCTCAGAGACTTTGGACACCTGTCCTATGGCCCCTCAGTAGAAGAAAGGGTGTATCTGTGGCTCACACTCTAGTTAGAGTAATTTTCAGTTCTGGAATTTCCACTTTTATAATTTCTACCTCTTTATTGATATTTGCATTCATACATTGCTTTCTTGGTTTCCTTTAATTCTTTGTTCATGATTCTCTTAGCATATTTAGGAGTCAATTTACAGTTTCTGTAGCTAACTCATGCCCTGGGCGGGTTCTGAGAAGCTAGAAGCTTGGCACCATGTTCCTTTACCACCGCTCCCACTCATCTCCTGCCTACTGTACCACATTTTTAACATCACAGAAATGAATAGGATTTGGGTCATCCAAATCCTGTAGAGAGGAGTGGTTGCACTCTCCTTCTGCTGAGGACAGAACTAGAAAACTCAGGTAGAAACTGCACTGGTTATTTTTATTTTGTTTATTTATTTACTTATTTATATTTATTTATTTATTTTTATTAAAAAGGTATTATTCATATACACTCTTATGAAGATTTCACATGAAAAAACAATGTGGTTACTACATTTACCCGTATTATCAAGTCCCCCCCATACCCTATTGCAGTCACTGTCCATCAATGTAGTAAGATGCCACAGATTCACTATTTGCCTTCTCTGTGCTACACTGATTTCCCCGTGATCCCCCACACCATGTGTACTAAACATAATACCCCTTAATCCCCTTCTCCCACCCTCCCCACCCACCCTCCCACACCCCTCCCCTTTGGTAACCGCTAGTTCCTTCTTGGAGTCTCTTGAGTCTGCTGCTATTTTGTTCCTTCAGTTTTGCTTTGTTGTTATACTCCACAAATGAGGGAAATCATATGGCACTTGTCTTTCTCCACCTGGCTTATTTCACTGAGCATAATACCCTCTAGCTCCATCCATGTTGTTGCAAATGGTAGGATTTGTTTCTTTCTTATGGCTGAATAGTATTCCATTGTGTATATGTACCACCTCTTCTTTATCCATTCATCTACTGATGGACACTTAGGTTGCTTCCATATCTTGGCTATTGTAAAAAGTGCTGCAATAAACATAGGGGTGCATATGTATTTTTGAATCTGAGAAGTTGTATTCTTTGGGTAAATTCCAAGGAGTGGGATTCCCGGGTCAAATGGCATTTCTATTTTTTGTTTTTTGAGGAACCTCCATATTACTTTCCACAATGGTTGAACTAACTTACATTTCCACCAGCAGTGTATGAGGGTTCCCTTTTTTCCACATCCTCACCAGCATTTGTTGTTCTTAGTCTTTTCAATGCTGGCCATCCTCACTGGTGTGAGGTGATATCTCACTGTGGTTTTAATTTTCATTTCCCTGATGATTAGTGATGTGGAGCATCTTTTCATCTTTTCATGTGTCTGTTGGTGGTTGTTTTAATAATCAGTCATTTCTAGTGTTATGCACTGTGATCATTATATCTATTATCTTATTTACTCCTCACAAAAACTCATAAAGTAGATGTAATTCTTCACATCTTAGAGATGAGGAAACTAAAACTCAGAAGTCTTAAGTAACTTGCCTAAAGTTACACAGCCTTTAAGCAACAGGATTCCATTCATCCATTCAGCTGCCATTGGGTACCTATCATATGTTAGACACTGTTCTCGGCACTGGGCAGGTGGTGATGGAGGCAGCCAATCATCAAATAAATATAAAATATAATGCCAAGAAGTGATAAGTGCTTTGATGAAAAAGGAGGGCTGAGGGCTAGTGGGTGCAGTGGGAATAGAGCTGAGGCAGGGACTGATTTAGTTAGAAAGGTCAGAGCAGGCCTCTTGGAGGAGGTTATACTTGAGTAGAGATTGGAATGAAGGGAGGGAAGGTACCATGTGAAGACCTGGGGAAGAATATCTCAAGCAGAGGGGATTGCAATGGCAAAGTTCCTGAGATGGGAATGGCCTTGATATGCTCAAGGAACAGCAAGGGGGCAGTGTAGCTAGAGTGAAGTGGGTGAAGAGGGGGATGATGCACTTAGATAACATAAAGCTTCATTGACCACAGTGAATACTTGGGGTTTGGAGTATTGAGAAGCCCACTCAAAGGGCAGTTTTGAGTGGAGGAATGACATGATCTTTAAAAACAAAACAAAACAGTTTTTACTGAAATATAGCTTATATACAATATTATATTGTTTTCAGACAAACACCTAGTGATTCATCAATTATATACATGCTCACCATGATAGGTATAGTTACCATCTGTACCATACAAAGATTTCACAATATTATGAACTATATTCCCTATGTTATATTTCTATCCCTGTGACTAAATTATTTTATAATTTGAAGTTTGTACCTTTCTACCCACTTCACCTATGTCACCCATTCCCCCCACCACCTTCCCATGGTAATCAACTGTCTGTTCTCTGTGATTATGAGCCTATTTCTGTTTTGTTTGTTCATTTGTTTTGTTTTTCAGATCCCACATATAAGTGAAACCATATGGTATTCCTCTTTCTCGACTGGCTTATTTCACTGAGCATAATGCCCTTTAGGTCCATCCATGTTGTTGCAACTGGCAATATTTCTTGTTTTCTTTATGGCTGAATAGTATTCCATTGTATATATGTACCACATCTTCTTTATCCATTCATCTACTGATGGACTTAAGTTGCTTCCATATCTTGGCTATTGTAAATAATGTTGCAATAAACATAGGGGTGGATATGTATTTTGTTATATCTGATAAGGGGCTAATATCCAAAATATAAAAACAATTCATACAACTGAGCACCAAAAAACCCAAATAATCTTATTAAAAAATGGGCAGAGGATCTGAATAGACATTTTTCCAAAGAGGTACAGTTGGCCAACAGACTCATGAAAAGATTCTCCAGATGATTAACTATCAGGAAAGTACAAATCAAAACTACAATGAGATATCACATCACACTAGTCAGAATGGCTACTATTCAAAAGACAAGAAATAACGTGTTTACAAGGACATGGAGAAAAGGGAACCCTCCTACATTGCTGGTGGGCTTATAAATCAGTGCACCTACTATGGAAAGCAGTATGGAGGTTTCTCAAACAGCTAAAAATAGAAATACCATATCACCTGTCAATTCCACTTCTGGGAATCAACCTGAATGACATGATCTTTTAATCTTCCCAGCTTCTCCAGAGAATGGCGTGTAGGGGGCAAGAATGGAGGCAGGGTGATTAGCGAGGAGTTGTGCAGTCATCCAGATATACATAATGGGGGCTTGCGGTCCATGGAGGAAAGTGTGGCTGTTGTGGAAGGAGTCAGTTCAGGAATGCAGTTGCGAGTTGGCACTGTCAGGATTGTTGATAGATTGAACAGGTTAGTAAGAGAAATAAAGAAGTTTGCCCAGGCTTGGCTTACGCATCTGGGTGAATGGTGGTGCTGGACACTGAAATGTGGAAGATGCAGGGGGTGCAATATGGGGTTAAGGTGTGAATTTGGGCTCCAGTATGAGTGACCCCAGTGGTTTGGTCTCTCCCTCAAACTTCTTCACAGTGCAGGGATCCCGTCCCAGAATAAGGCACTGGGAAAAGATGCTGAAAACCCATGGCCTGTGTTTTTGAAAGATAGAAAGACAGACATTGTCTTGGCTGGTTGGGGCCTGACCTGTTCTGAGGTATGGCCAAGCCAGATGGCCTGTTGAAGTCCCTCATGGCTTGAGGATTCTCTTCTGATCTATGACCTAGAGGTGGGAGTAGGAATTTTCTCTTTTAACTGACATTTTTCCTTTTCCACAGCCTGATCTCTTTTAGATCCAGTCTAATTTCTTACAGGCCTTGGGCTAATTTGCACAGCTGGGTTTTACATCTGGGTGATTGCCATGCGTACCAATTGCCTTGCTGGCTATAGGCAAGATGAACCTGAAGTTCCAGGGCATGCCACAAGCTCCTGGCACTGCCTTTGTAAGGGTGCACTGGGCTCCAGGATGGACCCAGCCCCTTGTCCCAGTTGCCACCTCCAATCTCTTCTTTTCTCCCAGCTCCCAGCCAGGGAAGTCCTGGGCATCAGTCTCAGGTGGGCCTCATGGATACCGGCATCATGGGAGGTCAGGAAACAGGTCTGGAGACACACACACGCACACACACACACACACACACACACACACACACACACACACTCATGAAGAGAGGGAGAAGTGCAAATGAACATAGATACAGTGGAAGGGAAAAAATGCAGAAAAGGCAAGAATGACAGTGAAGGAGAAGAGAGAAATAATGAGGCAGACATACGAGAAAGACAGATAGTGATGAGAAACAGAGAGAGAGAGAAAACTTCAGGAGAGAGATGGACAGAGGCAGTGTGGGAAGCACTGAGAGGCAGCAACAAAGGGAGTGAAACCAAGGTACAGAGGGAAATAATATGCCAAGGCATACAGAGTAAGACAGGAAAAGGTTCAAAGAGGCAGACAGACAGCAGAGGAGGGAGACTGGGAAACCTGTGGGAGTGAAGTGTTCAGAGGTATGTATCTAGACTTAACACAGTGTAAGGGCTTAATGACTAATACTATAATACTATGGCTATGGTATTACAATATTAGAAGAACGTGAGAAATTTTCCACTTTTGTAGGTCAAAAATGGTTGAAGAACAGCTTCATATGGTTCAATCTTAATGTTACTGTTTGATCCCATGGGACCCTAATAAGTGGTGGGGCCATGGTAGGCTCTTGAGTGGAGGTATGCCATGATAAGAGCTGAATTTGAAAAAGATAGCTCCTGAAGCCAGTGTGGATTTGAACAGGTAACACTGGAGGTCAGGGGGCAGGAGGAAGAGGTGGGCAAAGGGTCCAGGCCAGAGATGGGGAACTTCCAAAGTCTGACAGGAACAGGAGGGTTGCAGTGGGAGGGGGTGATGATTAAAGGTATTTACAATGATGCATCCATAGAACTCGATGACAGATGAGACCAAGAGGGTGAAGGGGAATTGGTTCAATCCTCTTTAGTCTTCAAAACCAAACTCAGGTTCCATGATCCCACCAGGAAGCCTCCCTTGGCCCTTGGCTCCTGCCTAGGTTTCTCCCCTACCAGCCATTGAGTGCTCACACTCAGCAGTGTTGGGGGAGAATTTTCTCCTGACTCTTCAGAGGCTCCCTCGCTAAGGGTTCCCCTGCTTGGCACAGTAGTTAGAACTCCATATGGGCTCTGGGGACTGAGCTCGTTCATTGGAATCCTGCTTTGTTGGTGTTATAGATCCACTTGGCTGGAGCACTGACTGCATCCAGTTACATTTGTATCTCTATCCTGCCCTCTCCAGGACTTAACTCACAATGGGTCCCAGCAAGTATTGACCAATTGTCCAGAATCTTGATTCAATTCCTTTCCATTCAGCAAACACCATGGAAGCAACTCACAGCTTCTCTGCTGGCCCCTTGGTATGTACACAGATGACAAAGACCTGGTCCCAGCCAGTAAAGTCTCCAATCTGATAATACTAATAAAATAACATTTACTGAGTCACTCTGTCCATTCAGGTTTGATCAGGGAAGCAGAACCACTGTGAGTGATCTGGAATAAGGCATTTATTATAGGGATTAGAATTGGTGTCATCTTGAAAGCAGATGAAGAAGGCTATGGAAAGATGTGGCCTCTGCATCTGGTGGTGGCACTGAGTCACTATAAGTGAACAGAGCAAATGGTCAAGAAGAGAACTGGATGTGAAGTGGGAAAGAGTGAAGACAAACCTGAATCTGCATCTCTCTCTTACCACCTTCACACTTGACTGTGTGGGTGATCGGCAGAAGAAGCTGGTGCCCTTCACCACAGAGCTGCACGCACTCCTGGCCTAGGACTCAACAAATCTTAAGAAGATCTGGGAGCTGGAAGAGTTGTGAGGCCCACTGCTGCTCCGGGCCAGTGGGGTGAGCCAGCAGGATGGCAGTGAGCTCAGCCAGCTCCAGCGGTGCCTTTCCATCAGCCTGCAGAGTGCAGTGGCTGCTGCCATGTTCCTGCCTTACAAGTCTTGTGTGAATCCCTCTTTTAGCCCACCCTAACCTGGGACCATACAGAGAAGGGAACTCTGGGTGTGTTTGGGGAGTCAGGGGGCAGCTGCTGAACTAAATGAAACTGGATTCTGGGTCTCCCTTATCTTCCCCTCACGCACAGACAGACAAGAGCTTTGTCCCCTGATGGCACTTATGAGGGTGACCTCATCAGTACCTAGGGTTTGGTGGGGATGGAGTGGTGCGGGTGGGGAAGAGAAGCTGAGGAAGTAATTCTTGCAGAGGGTGGCTTGGGGACTATGGTTCCCAGCCCAGCTTAGACTGAGGTGGTTTGAGAGTTTGTAGTACAGAAAATCACCCCAATTCTCCATGTCACCTGGGTCTACAGTCCCCCAATTACTGGTTCTCTGGGGAATTTCTGGGAACTCCTCCCTCAGTCCCCCTCATTTAAGGATAATATGGTTTCCATTAATGTTTCCATTAAAATCAGGTTTAAATTTATTTTGTTTACAGAGTTAGAGAAGAATTTCATGGCACCCCTTAAAATTCCCTCTGAGGTATCACTGGGCTGCCACCAATCCAAGGCCAGAGTGGTGGAAAGGAAGGCAGAGAGACAGCGAAAGGCCATGGAGTGGGTGGGGGTGGGCTGGGGGGGGGTTTGGGGGGGTGGTAGCAGGGTAGCCAGTTTTGAATTAGCCCTTGTTTGCTTTCATTTAGACCTCATCGAGACCACACTATAACCATGCCTTCCTTGGGGCCAAGAAAAATAAAGAGGAAAATAATATCCCTTGAGCAAGCTGGGCCCAGGGCTTCATTTAGAGAAAGAGAAGCATCTATGTGTACTTGGCCCCTCTGATTACAAATGATTTGCATTTCAAAACAAACCACCAGTAATATGTAACAAATGCAGTCCTTCTTGGTGGAACTGGGCTGGGGTGAGTTCAGAAGCTGACATGCCTGCTGCCTGGGGTGGGGGCTTCAGCCCTGAGGAAACCCTGGAGAACAGGAGAGGAAGGGAGCCCAGATTTCCTGGCTTCTCAATCCTGGCTCCACACTTGCTAGGTGTGTGACCTTAAGAGGCCGCTAAACCTCTGGGTCTGTTTCTCCATCTGTAAAATAGGGTAAACATAAAAATGTCTGCCTCCACGGTGGATTGCAGATACATAGAAAGCCCTCTGGTGCATTTGCTACCATTATTGTTGTTGTTAATAAAAACATTATTATTATTATTTATTTTGGTATCATTAATGTGCAATTACATGAGGAACATTATGGTTACTAGACTCCCCCATTATCAAGTCCCCATTACAGTCACTGTCCATCAGTGTAGTAAGATGCTATAGAATCATTACTTGTCTTCTCTGGGTTATACTGCCTTCCCCACGTCCGCACCCCTCGACATTATGTGTGCTAATCATAATGCCCCTTTTCCCCCCTTATCCCTCCCTTTCCACCCATTCTCCAAGGTCCCTTTCCCTTTGATAACTCTTAGGCCATTCTTCAGTTCTGTGAGTTTGCTGCTGTTTTGTTCCTTCAGTTTTTGCTTTGTTCATATACTCCACAGATGAGTGAAATCATTTGATACTTGTCTTTCTCCACCTGGCTTATTTCACTGAGCATAATACCCTCTAGCTAAATCCATGTTGTTGCAAATGGTAGGATTTGTTTTCTTCTTATGGCTGAATAGTGTTCCATTGTGCATATGTACCACCTCTTATTTATCCATTCACCTACTGATGGACTTTTAGGTTGCTTCCATTTCTTGGCTATTGTAAAAAGTGCTGTGATAAACATAGGGGTGCATGTGTCTTTTTGAGTCTGAGAAGTTGAATTCTTTGGGTAAATTCCAAGGAGTAGGATTCCTGTGTCAACTGGTATTTCTATTTTTAGTTTTTTGAGGAGCCTCAATATTGCTTTCCACAATGGTTGAACTAGCTTACATTCCTACCAGCAGTGTAGGACGGTTCCCCTTTCTCCACATCCTCACCAGCATTTGTTGTTCTTAGTCTTTTGGATGGTGGCCATCCTAACTGGTGCGAAGTGATATCTCGTTGTGGTTTTAATTTACATTTCTTTGATGATTAGCGATGTGGAGCATCTTTTCATGTGCCTGTTGGCCATCTGAATTTCTTCTTTGGAGAAGTGTCTGTTCAGATCCTCCGCCCATTTTTAATTGGATTATTTGCTTTTTGTTTGTTGAGGTACATGAGCCCTTTATATATTTTGGATGTCAACCCTTTATTGGATATGAATATATTCTCCCATACTGCAGGATGCCTTTTTGTTCTATTGATGGTGTCCTTTGCTGTCCCACTTGTTCATTTTTGCTTTTGTTTCCCTTGCCCGGGGAGATATGTTCATGAAGAAGTTGCTCATGTTTATATGCAAGAGATTTTCGCCTATGTTTTTTATTAAGAGTTTAATGGTTTCATGACTAACATTCAGGTCTTTGATCCATTTCAAGTTTACTTTTGTCTATGGGGTTAGACAATGACCCAGTTTCATTCTCTTACATGTAGCTGTCCAGTTTTGCCAACACCAGCTGTTGAAGAGGCTGTCATTTCCCCCATTGTATATCTGTGACTCCTTTATCATATATTAATTGACCATATATGTTTGGGTTAATATCCAGACTCTCTATTCTGTTCCACTGGTTTATGGGTCTGTTCTTGTGCCAGTACCAAATTGTCTTGATTACTGTGGCTTTGTAGTAGAGCTTGAAGGTAGGAAGTGAGATCCCCCTTGCTTTATTATTCCTTCTCAGGATGGCTTTGGCTATTTGGGGTCTTTTGTGGTTCCATATGAATTCTAGAACTATTTGTTCCAGTTCGTCAAAGAATGATATTGGTATTTTGATAGGGATTGCATTGCATCTGTAGATTGTTTTAGGCAGGATGGCCATTTTTACATTAATTCTTCCTAGCCAAGAGCATGGGATGAATTTCCATTTATTAGTGTCCTCTTTAATTTCTCTTAAGAGTGTCTAGTAGTTTTCAGGGTATAGGTCTTTCACTTCCTTGGTTACGTTTATTCCTAGGTAGTTTATTCTTTTTGATGCGATTGTGAATGGAATTGTTTTCCTGATTACTCTTTCTGCTAGTTCATCGTTACTGTATAGGAAAACAACAGATTCTTGTGTATTAATTTTTTTCTTCCCATGGTTACATTAAGAGGGAGGTGATTTCCTTTTTTTTTTTTACAATTTATTTTATTTTAGTATCATTAACCTACAATTACATGAGCAATATTGTGATGATTAAACTACCCCCTTCATCAGGTCCCCCCCACCAACCCTATTACAGTCACTGTCCATCAGTGTAGTGAGATGAGAATCACTACTTGTCTTCTCTGAGCTGTACAGTCCCCCCCGTGCCCCCCCCCACCCTATGTCTGCCAATAGTAATGCCCCTTTTACCCTCTTATCCCTCCCTTCCCACCCTTCTCCCCAGTCCCTTTCCCTTTGGTAACTGTTAGTCCATTCTTGGGTTCTGTGAGTCTGCTGCTGTTTTGTTCCTTCATTTTTTTTTTCTTCTTTCTTCTTATACTCCACATATGAGTGAGATCATTTGGTACTTGTCTTTTTCGGCCTGGCTTATTTCACTGAGCATAATACCCTCCAGCTCCATCCATGTTGTTGCAAATGGTAGGATTTGTTTTTTTCTTATGGCTGCGTAATATTCCATTGTGTATATGTACCACATCTTCTTAATCCATTCATCTACTGATGGGCACTTAGGTTGCTTCCATCTCCTGGCTATTGTAAATAGTGCTGCAATAAACATAGGGGTGCATCTGTCTTTCTCAAACTGGGCTGCTGCATTCTTGTGGTAAATTCCGGGACTGGGATTCCTGGGTCATATGGTATTTCTATTTTGACTTTTTTTTTTTTTTCTGATCCTCCAACTTTTCATTGTTTTATTATATTTCTTTTATTTATTTTTTTTAATAATTTGTTTTATTTTAGTATCATTAACCTACAATTACATAAGCAATACCGTGATGATTGAACTCCCCCCATCACCAGGTCCCCACCAACCCCACCACAGTCACTGTCCATCAGCGTA
>JAQQAC010016209.1:52460539-52477434 GCA_029783875.1 Phataginus tricuspis | reverse complement strand
TTTTACCCTCTTATCCCTCCCTTCCCACCCATCTCCCCAGTCCCTTTTAAAACTAAGCCTCACCTCTCACTAACTGGGCAAGTTCCTTAACTGGTTCTGAGCCTCAGTTTCCTAAGTTACAAAGTAGGGACAGTAATACCTGCCTACCCTTTAGGGTTGTCAGATGCTCAAATTAGACAATGGGTATAAGGTGCATACTTTGCACACCAGTTCATTCATGTTCGTTATGTATTTGATAGAGAGAGCCATGGAGCAGAAGTCATTAATTGGATCTTCCATTTCCTGTCCATGATCCTGGGCAAGTCATTCCAAATCTGAGTTTTAATTTGCTCATTTGGGAAATGGTAATAACCTTGCGTATTTCATAGGATTATTGTGATAAAAATGCAGGCCAAGTGTCTAGTGGAGCAGTGGAAATTCTCTCTGCTTCTTAATACACATCCACCCAGTTCACCTCTTTGCCCACAGCACAGGCTGCAGTGACCCTGGTCAGTCAAGGCAGCCTGTTTCTGTATGTGTCCCTGATTTGGTTACCCCCTGGGGGCCTCAGACCCAGTCACTGTCCAAGAAACAGAGTTCCTGAGCCTCAAATTCTTGGCCATCTGGCTCTCTCTTCCCCCTGGATCTCTTCCTGACAAGCACTGTTGGGTTTGCTTCCCTGAAGACTTTCTCTGCACCTCTGAGGCCAGGTCTTTGCCCCTGTTCTTTCTCTGTAGCATTGTCTCCAACTCAGCACACCACCAGGCCTGCCCACAGAGGGAGGATCTCCTTCCTTCCATAGCTCAGTGCTCTAGGCTGGCCTTGACCTGGGGAGACTCAAACAGCATAAACTGCAAGTCCTACACCAACTGTTTTCTATCACTTTTGGTGTGATTGATGGGCAAGTCATCAGGTGCCTTTGGTTGGTGTACCATGAATTGTGGCAGCATGCACAGTAGGCCTGCCTGCCAAGTTCTAGTCTGCCAATGAGCCAGGAGGCACTTGGCATAGTCCTGGGTCCACAGGTGATGATGCCAGGCCAGAGTTTAGATGTGGCAGGTAGGCAGAGAGCAGGCATCATGAGGATAGGAGAGTCAGGCAGGGAGTCAGATGAGGTGCGGTTGTTAGCTTCCACAGGCGCTGTCAGGCTGAGCTCAGCACCCAGCTTCAGTGACATTAGAGGACAGGAAGCACAGAGGAGAGCTCCAGTGTTAGGGCAGAGACATTTGGCTCTCTGCTCTGGTTGGTGGGCTCACAGGGGGATGTTCTAAAACACTTAGTCATTCAATGTTTATCGAGTACCTAGTACATGTCAGGCAATATTCTAGGTGTTGGGGATACAGCAGAGAAGAGGAAACCCAGCCTTATATTCTAGTAGCCAGATGAGATGTGGCTGACAGGAAGGACCAGGTAGGCAGAAAGCAGGCATCAGGACTAAATATATGAATGGAGAAAGGAAAAGCAGGTAAGAGGTGTGAGGAATGCTGGGCAGGACAGAATGGGGGATTCATGATTTTATGTGGTCAGGGAGAAGGCCTTTCCAACAAGGGGGCACTGGAGTGGAGACTGAAGGACATGAGGATGTGTTACATCAAGTTCTATGGAGAGAGTGGCTCTGGTAGAGGGAAAATAAAAAGTATAGAGGTGCTTAGTGGGTTTGGGGAATGGGAAGGTAGAATGGAATGAGCAACGAGGAGAGTAGTGGGAGAGGAGTCAGAGAGGTGGCCTGCAGGACAGATCTCAGAGAGCCTTGAAAGTCATTTGGCTTCTGCTCTGAGGAGAATGCCATTGAAAGGTTTTGAGCAGATGAGTGGCAGGATCTGGCCTACATCTTAACAGAAATCCAAAGGCTGCTATGAGGTGAACTGATAGCATGGAGTGCAGTGGTGAACGCAGAGAAAACAGTGAGGCAGCTCTTGGTATTTTCCCAGTGAGAGATGATGGTGGTTTGGCCCAAAGCAGAAGTGGTGAAATGGTTTAAAAATGGTTGAAATCTGCATCTTTTTAGAAGGCAAAGCCAAAAAAATTTCCAGATGAGGAGGGACAATCCAGGAGAGTAATGTGGCTTGTGTTAACAGGGGATGGAGGCACCAGGCCTCCAGGGAGAGATCCATTCTGTTCAGGCCTCCAACCATACCTTTCCCAGCACACTGTTTTGTGCCTAGCAGCATTATTAAGCAGTGGGTGAAACAGCACCCTACATAGTCACAGCATCTCAAGTCAGCCTGCAAGGCACAACTGCAGACAGTCAAAATTATCTTTGAGAGTCCTTTCGATTGCCCATGAAGTCAGAACCAATCACTGACTCATGAGCTGAGCCCCATGTGAAGCTATTAGGAGCCATGTGGTATGGGAAAGTATTAAATAAGTCCACATACTTGGTGTGGTAAGACTCTGATGTCGTGAGAGGCTGGAGGCATGTGGGGCAGATAACAAGAGAACAGAAGAGTCACATAATAAAAAGCCATGCCATGCTACGCCACCAAGCTAGGTATCTGAGAGGTGTGGAATCAAGTCAAAGCCCCATGGAGAACTCACAGAGGCAGTACTAGTTCCTTGGACTTATCTCAGAGGTAATCCATTTAATTCATGGAGCCAGAGATTCTCATGAAAGAGTGGCCAGAGAACGCCAAGGGACCACTCCCATCTACTCTGAATTTTCTACAAAGTAGTCATCCAGTCCTTGTGCATACACCTCCCATGATGGGGCATTCACTACCTCTGTCTTCTCCAATTTTGAGCATGGACAGTTATTGAGAAAATTCTTTCTTGGACTGAGGTGAAGAACCTTCTTTCTCCAGGAGTCTCTGCCCTCTGAGACCACACAGACACTGTCTGTTCTCTCTGCCCATGGCAGCCCTTCAGAGCTTGGAGAATAGAGACCCTATTCCCCTATGTTCTCTGCCACAGCTCCAGCTCCAGCTCCTTCACCAGCTCCTCATGGGACCTGGGCTTCAGTCCCTTGCCAGTCCTGCAGTGTCATGGACTCCACCTTTCCTGCTCTGTCCTGCATACTTCCTCAAAGGATCTTCCATAAGGACCCAGTCTTCCCACACCGGATCCTGCAGAGCTCCCACCTGTAGCCCTTGCTGGCTACCTTGTGTACCAACCTCTCCCTATAAGCAGGACCAGAACCCATGTAAAACCTGCCTTGCTATATGCTGCTGCTCCTGCCTTTCCAAGCAAGAGCTGCACTTAGAACTCATGGATTTGGGGGCTAGGAGCTCTTCCTCAGCACCTGCTTCCCAGACTGGTTCTCCCAAACTTTGAGTCCAAGTAAACTGAAGATGGCTGTTTTCCTGAAGTGGCCTCTCTAGCTTCTCTCTTTTTCAACTTGGTCATCTTCATACTTCTCATTTACCCCACTAAAAGCTCTGTGCTTCATCCCCGCACAGCTCCTCTCCTGCTCCCACTGGTGAGAGTGAGGCCCAAAGGCCTCAGTTCTGGGGGCTCCCCCCTTATCTCCATGAGGTCATAGCAAGCTTGACTGCATCCTGTAGGCCCGGAAGGAGCCCTGACACCCTCTTGGCTTGGCTTCTGCACTGGTCCAGGCCCCAATTTCGCGTCCTGCCAGTCAGGAGGAGGTGGCATCCCCTCCCCAGCCTGAAGAGTGTGTCTCATTTCTCCACTTCCTGTCATCCCAGGGCTGTGTTGGATTATTTTCTATCAGCCATGATCCCCTCCACAACAGATCTCCTTTTCATGACAGGGCAGGAAGGAGGGGTTGGGACAGGAGTTAGAGGTCAACACAGCGGGGGGCAGACATGGGTTGGAGTTTCCTTAGGACTCTGCAGATGCAGGGGCACAGGAAACTAGGGGGTGGTTGGCACTAGGTCTGAGAGCAGGACTGGCTTCTACACCCTGCCTATCCATGCAGGGGGCCGGGGGTTAGGCCTGCTGACCTCCTTTGGCTTCCCTGCCCTCCAGTGGCATCAGAAGCTCCCCCTGCCACCTCTTGCTCCAAAACCCAGGCAGCATGTGGCAAGCGGCTGGCCAGAGGTTTCCGTGCAAAGCTGTGGTCATGGCTCACCAGAGTCCGGCCTGAAAGTGGATGAACCTTGGTGTACAGTTAAGAGAGGTGGGACCTAGTGAGTAGGGTTCTAGTCCCAGAGGCTGGGCTGCCTTCCCTCCTATAGGCTCTCTCTGGGCCAAAGCCAAAGGGACTGTAGGACCTGCTAAGCTTGGAGCCTTTTGACCATCCTTTGATTCTTAGTTCATCTTTGCTGCCTCTTACTATCAGCATCAGACTCCTCTGAGCCCTCCCTGGAAGACCAAGTGAAGAGTACAGGGTTGCTTCCCTAGCTCAGGCAAGGTCTCCAGAAGCTTCCTGGCTTTCCCCCAACACCAGCTCTGACCTGAAATAAGAATAAGAATGATAATAATAAGATAAATATATTCTGCCTAATGAAGAACACCAGTGAGGTAGGTATTATTATTAAATCCATTTTACAGATGAGCAAACTGAGGCTCAGAGAGGAAAGTTACTTGCCAATCTGTGACTCGAGAAAGTGGTTCTGGTTCCAGCATTTGCAGCCTCTCTGCATTCAGAGTTTTTCTTGACCCCCTTCCCACTTCCTCATCTTTTTTCTTCTCTCCCCTCCCCTTCTGTACTCCTCACATCCATCCAGTCTCTGCTTTGTGTCCTACCCTGCCCCCACCCCAGGGTGCATGCAAGCCAGCCAGTGGCCAGCTCACCCTCTTGGCTGAAATGTGGAGCTCAGCTGCTCCAGACACACATTTTTACCAGACCAGATAAGGTTTCACCACTGGGGCAGTGAGCAATTTATTTCTGAGTCTGGAGTGGGGAAGGCGGGAAGCCCTAGAATTCAGCCTGCTGAGGCAAAAAGAAGCAAGCAAGAGTGTGTCTGTCATGTGTGTGTGTGTGTGTGTGTGTGTGTGTGTGTGTGTGTGTGTGTAGAGAAGTAGGGGGTGGGAGAACCAGACCTGAATACAGTTGAAAGCAATGGAATCTGCTGACTCCTCTTCACGCCTAAACAGAGGAACACCATTAAAGGGAGTAGAATGTGGCAGAATTTAGAGCAGACACACTCGGTTGTCCCCACTTTGTCAACTACTACAGTCCAGCTAACATGCCCATCACGCTAAAAAACGCCCTTATGAAAGTCACCAAGGACCTTCTAATCACCAAATCTGCGGGCTACCTTTCCCTTCCTTATATATGACTTCACAACGTTTGACACAGTTGATCACCATCTCCTTTTGGCTATATGCTCTTCTCTTGACTTTTCTTCCCCTGTTCTCTCTAGATATCCCTCCTGTCTTTCTCATCCAATCCTGCCTAGTCTCTTTGCCAGACTTTCAGTTGCTCTACTCATTCCTGAAAATCTGTCTAGACCCTTAGCCTTCTCCTCTTCTCATGCCACACTCTTGTTCTGGGACAGCTCAAACACTCCATGGCTTCAATGGCTGTCTCTTTGCTAGTATCTCCCACATCTCTAGCTCCACTCCAGACCTACCCTCTGAGCTCCAGGATCTGACACTACTTGACTGCTTTCTCCATCTAGATGGTCCATGAGCACTTCAAATTCCACGTCCAATCTAGAGCTCAACGAGTTTCCAAAGTGTTCCTTCTCTTGTGATTGCTGTGTCAATAACAGGCATCACCAGCCACCTAACTGTGCAAGCCAGAATCTGCTTTTACATCTCCTTTTCCACCACACCTATAACTAATCATCCACCAGGCCCTATTGCTCCTACATCCTAAATATACCAGAAAAAGTCCACTTCTCTCCACATCTACACCCTGGCCCAAGCTTCCATCATCTCGTACTTGGACTACATCAGTAGCCTTCTCAGTGGTCTCCCTTCTTTCACTCTTGCTCCTCTATGTCCAGTATCCACATAGCGACCAGAGTGATCTTGTAAATTACAGATAAATCATCTCCCGTCCTCTGCTTAACCACCTTCACTATCTCTCCGGCTGCTTCAAGATAAAGTTCAAACTCCCTACCTGGCCTGGTCCCAGCTTATCTTTCCAGTCTCATCCCTTTGCATCTCCTCCCACCTCCTACCCAAGTAGCCACCCCACACTCTACACTCCAGCAATATCGAGCTTATTTCTGCTCCTTAAGGAGTGGCATTGAGCGTTCCTGGAATGAGAGGGTCCGGAACTAAATTAGAGGGGTGAAGTGACTTCCAGATATGGTCAGTGGGTGCCCAATGTGGAGCTGGACTCAAAGGCAGGACTTATTGACCACCACTGACTCATTTTGAAGTCCTTCAGGTTCTGAGCAGACCAGTAGCTCTAGTTTGGGCCTGAAGGAAGCCAAAGATGTTACTTTTACCTTTTGGGAAAGAAGTTGCAGGAACCATGGTTTCATCTAGCTTCCCAGAAGCCAGATGATCTTGCTCAAATCCAGTCCCCCAGTATCATCTGCCACAGAAGTCACAGCCTGAGATGGGAGAAAGGCAACAGACAGAAGTGTTCCTTTGTAGAGAGCTGAGGAAGGCAGTCTGTGACAAAAAGAGCAGGCCCTCAGTAAGGGGAGGCTCTGAATGGAGGGGCAAGAGACACGGAAACAGAAGTAGATAGAGGCAGAGAAATTTGAAAGAGAAAGAGATAGAGGGAAAAATAAGACCACAGTACAGTCCTGAGTAAAAGTGGAACAGGTGGAGGACTGAACTAAAGAGACAAAGAGAGAAGTCTTGGAGGGAGAGAAGGGGAGAGAGAGACAGGTACTGGGATCAAGGGAAGGAAGACAGAAACAGTAAAGTGGAAATAGAAACAGAGGTGAAAAGAAGGAGGAGATAAAAATACACAAGAAAGGTAGAGACTGAAAGAAAAACAGAAAGAGGTGAAAAAGACAGTGAGTGGGAGAGAGATAAAGAATGGGAAATAAGAGGCTGAATGCAAAACCTATGAACAATAATAGAAAGGCTCATATAGGAAGATGAATACTTAAGTCAACACAAATTGCTGGAAGGATTCCCAGCTCAGATAGCCCCCCACCCAACACCTGGGCCTGACCAGCTGGCCCTGCCCATCCATCCTTGGACAACTCAGACTGTTAGAGAATTCTTCCTTACTGTCAAAGCCGGAGGCCAGGGGTGGACAGGATATGAGCCCAGAGCAAACAACTGGGCTGTGTTCAGTTCTGAGAGGTCTAAGGTGAGGGACACCTGGGGGAGAGCCCATTTTGGGGAATGAGTATCAACCCCCCACCCCCAGGTGAAGAGGAATGCCAGGGACTGGTGTGGAGCTGGAGTACAGGCAGAGGTCCAGAGCAGGGTCAGGGGCGGAGGAGAGAGGGGATTAAACAGGAAGCCGTTTCCAGGCAGTGGCTGAGAACAGGGGCGCACACAGGCCAGCCTCCACTGTGCATGGGCATGGTTGGGGCTGCTGGTTGGGATGGCTGAACCCAGTGCTGCCTACTTGTTGCCTTTGTCCATTGGTCAGAGCAGCAGGATGTGGAGGGTCAATGTCCAATGATCTGGCATTGAAAGACAGCCACACCACTTCCCAGCTGTGTGAACCTGGGCCTTAGTTTCCTAATCTGTAAAATGGAGACAATACTCCTTACCTCAAATTGTTGTTGAGTTGATTCCATCTAATAATAAAATGAAAATACCAGCAGAGGCCTGGTTTCACTCAATTGCTGGGACCACGCAGAAAACATCTGCTTCCTTTGGCCCATGATGGCCCTTCAAGGGGCTGAGCTCTAGCCCTTTCAGTCTTCTCCAGTTCCATCAACCATTCCTCACAGCACATGTTGTCTCTTGAAGTAGACCCTTAATGGAAGAAGATATTGTATAAAATGTGTTGGGAAGTAGGCAGTGGAGGAACATGGTAAGCAAAAGCACCAAATTTCAGGGGACTTTTTAAAGAGACTCTAGCTCTGAAATAGACCATTTGGTCCAAACCATATTCCTTTTGCTAAATTAAAGCCTCCCAGAAAGCCACAAGGAAAACCTTGTAGGGCAGGTCCTGCCCAAGCATGAGGTTTATGGGGTAAAATGTGGGGGGCCTCAACCATAGTTGTTCCCCCATCCCCAAGAAGGAGTCACAGGGCAGGACACTCCCAAGAGAGTCCCCATAGAGCTGGAACAACACTGCTTCAAAGTTAGACCCCCAACCCCAGCCCCATGGGATGCTGGGCAGGAAGGCTTTCTAGACAGATGGGCAGGGCTGCGAATGGTTGGGGGACTGGGGGGAGGCGCTCAGCTGTTTGAATTGGGGACCTGCTAACAGAGCAAGCCAGGACCAGAGAAAGATTGATTCAGAAATGGCAAAACCAGCTCTCCTCAATGGGGGTGATGGAAAGGGAATGGGAATGGGCTATTTTGAAATATTAATTTTGCAGTCCCCAACACCTTTGATGTGCCTGTCTACCTGCCAAGGCCCTCTCCGTGTTTCAGCATGGGGAGTTCAAATTTTCCTGGGAGCTAGGAGCCTACGGGGCAGGAGGGAAGGAGCTGAATGGGGGAGCTGTTCTAACGGGGAGGAGGGAGACAGTAGGGAGCAAGACAGGCTGGTGAAGCCCTCCCCCCAGCAGGCACTTCAATAATCTGATTTCCATAAAGAGAACTTTCCTGGCCATAAAGATTTTACTGAAACGCCCAGTAGCCTGATAAAAGCATAATTCCACTGACCACAGTCTACCCAGGAATAGCTCCAGGATATTGGACTGAAACTCAGCAAAGCTATCCTTTCTGGAAGGCTGCTTTGCTCCCCTTCCCTCTTTCCTATCTCCTTCCACAGTTTGGAAGGGCCTCCATTTGGCTCAGCTGTGGACTCTCCACCTGCTCCCTGGGGAAAATGTTCATCCAGTTCTGAAATGAAGTTCAGTGCCATAGACCCGGAACAGAGAGGAAGGATGCTTTGGGCCAGGCAGTATAGGAGTCATCCTCCTGGAGCTCTGGACCAGCATGGTCTGTTCCAAACCTGCTGCTCCTGCAGTGTATGTAAGAGCCTGAAAGAGGTGCCTGCAGCTCTGCGCCCCTGACCAAGACTCAGTCTAGGGTTGGAGTCCCCAGAGAGATAACTGGAGAGAGAACATAAGAGGAACACTCTGGATTCCATTGTCCAAAAGACCTGAATCTTAATCCTTGTTCCATTGCCTTACTGGCTATGTTATCTTAGGCAAGTCACTTCTCTTCTCTGAGCTTCAGCTTCCTTATGTATACAATGGGGGAAAGAATACTTAATCAAAGTATAAGGATAATGAAAGAATATGAGATACCTTACATAAAATGGATGCCTGGCACAAAGTAAGCATTCACTACATGCTACTCATCACCACCCTATTACCCCCCTACCCAACAGGACCCCTCTCTTCTCCTCATGACCATAATTATTCACAGTTTCCCTCAGGCATAGTTGCTCCACCATACCCAAGAAAGAGCCATAGGACAGAGTACTCCCAAGAGAGCTTCCTAGAGTTAAAGAAACACTACCTGGAGTCAAACCTTAGCCCCACAAGAAGGCGACAGGGAAGGCTAGGTAAAGAGAGAGGCAGGGAAAGGGATGGTGAGGGGAGGGGGGTGGCTCATCTGTGTGCTTCCTTGTAGGAAAGACAGGGCTTTCTTGCAGGAGAAGATAACAACTCAAGGAAGGCTCCTTGATTCTATGAGTTAAACTGCTGATTTCTGACTAAACTAACTACCTCTGTGACTTCGGGCACGTCCTTTTCCCTCTTGAGCCTCAGTCTCCCCACCTATCAAATCAGAGCGGGCAGTTAGATAAAAGTAGTCTAAGTAACTTCCTGGCTCTGATTTTGCATGACTGAAAAACTATGCAAAATTCTGATTATTCAGGACTATTCATTCTTTTATTCATTCAACAAATATTCATGACCACCTACTACTACCGGCATTATTCTAAGTACTGGGAATAAAGCATTTGGAAAAACAGACAAAAGCTGCTGCTTCATAGAGCTCAATGAAATCAATCAATAAAATACACTGTATGCTGTAAGGTGTTAGGACCAAGGGGAAAAATAAAAGTAGGGAAGAGGAATGGGCAGTGTTGAGGAAGGATGGAGTTTAAAAGCCTTGAAAAATAGCCAGGGAAGATCTCACCAAGGAGTAACACTTGATTGAAGATCTGAAGTGGATATGGGAGCATATCATGCAGATACCTGGGAGATGACTATTCCAGGCACAGTGAATAGCAAAAGTCCTGAATCAAGACCATGACTGGTTCTTCAAGGAACAGCCAGATCAGTGTGCTGGAGAAGAGGAAGGGAGGGAGAGAGAAGTAGGAGCTGAGGTCAGAGATTTAACATGGGCCAATCTGTGAAGGGTCTTGTAGGCCATTATAAGGACTTGGGGTTTTATCCTGAGCGAAATGGGGAGCTCATGGGAGGGCTTTTAGCAGAGGACAGACATGGTCCAACTTCTGTTTTTACAAGCTCCACCTGGCTTCAGTTTAGAGAATAGACTGTTGATGGGAGGAGAGCCTGAGTAGAAGCAGTCAAGAGGCACCTTCAGTGATCCAAGCAAGAGGTGATGGTGGAGCAGTGAGACTGCAGTGAGCCATAGAGAGAGGAATCTCCAGGGAAGCCAATGGAGTAGCTTCTAGGAAGGCAAAAATTGTCATGGGGCTGTGGGTCAAGGAAGAAGACCAAGAAAGGACAGAACTGCCCTGCCGCAGAACATGCATAGATGACCTCACTGATGGGTGGGCCTGGAGAGATCTCGGCTGTGAGAAGGACACACTCAGTTTACTCAGGTGACTTCTAGGGTGCTTCTGTGACCTGTTCTGTACATCTCTCCTCCTTGGTTAGGGCAGGAGTGAGAAGAGTGACAGTTCTGCCCATCCAGATAGCCCCCTGAGTGTGAGGATCAGAGGGATTTCCATGCTCCCCAGAGTGTGGGTATGACCAGTACTTCTTGACTCACATTACCTGTAGCTGAGTGCTACCTCTGTGCATTATCCAAGGAGTACTCTATGTAAAATTGGCTAGTTGCAAATGTGTCTCAGTGGTTAGCAAGAGGTGAAATAGGATGCCTAATTGTGTAGAGATAGGACGCAGACATATAGGGGCTGGACAGAAGGCAAGGCAGCAAGGGAAATAATTCAACACTGAATCCAAGAAAGTGTTAATTAGAGTCAGTCCAGGAGAAGTTAGCATCCTATTTGGGTACCATTAGGGGTTGGGGTATTCTGGGAAGGTTCCCCAGAGGTGGTCTGGAAAGAGAGCTTGTAGAATGGATGTGGTCCATGTATGTAGCACAGAGAAGCCAACCTGATCCTTGTTCTAGGTCTGCCACTGATTTGCTATGTGACAGTGGCAAGGTTCCTCATCCTCTCTGAGCACCAGTTTTCTAGTCTGGGCAATTAAAGATTTGGACTAAATGGTCTCTGGAGGAAGTCTCAGCAAGGAAGTTGTAGGTTGAGTGTCTAAAACTAGACTGGAACCTCCTTGAGAGTGATACCCCAGTATTCAACATAGACCCTAGTGCAGAGCAGGCCCTCAACCAATGTTTGTTGAGTTGTTTGTCAGGGCAATGGGGCGATGCCTGAGATGGTGAGATCTCTCTGGAGCTGGCACTTCTTAGTCTCAGTTTCTACCACTCCGCCTAGAGGGTATGTTTATTGGTTTTGACTGATTAGCACTTATTATCTAACTGGTAAGATAATCTACATATTCCTTAAAGAACCACCCTTCTCCCATGTTCAATCTCTGTGACTTAAGGGAAAAACACATGATTCAAGTCTGGCTCCATCTCCCCTGGCCACAGCAATTAATTTAGAGATGGGCACAATGAGACTTAATTCTGAGACTTTTGACAAAACTGTTGGGAAGAAATAATTTATCTTTATGTTGAACTTGGAGCTTTGAGGATGTTTAATTGGACCTGTTGGCCACCATCTTGTAACCATAAGGAGAGAATCTACCAAAGAATGGCACCAATACACAGAGAGCAGAAGTGAGAGGAGGAGAGCACAAGACTGAGTCCCAATGATTGTATGAGGCTCTAGATACAGCTGTGCCTAAAGCTAGACCTACCCATGACTTTATCAACTTTGTGAGCTGATTAATATCTTTCTTAAGAAAACTGAAACCTACCTGAGTTGGATTTTAGTTACATGCAACAGAAAGAATCCTGAATAGTATACACCCTCCTCACTTCCCATATGGTTCAGTCACTCAGGGTCACTTGCCAGTCTTAAATAAGCCACAAACTTTCACATCTCCATCTTTTCCATATGCTATTGCTTCTGTATAGAATTTTCCCCCAATAGATGCCTGTGTGTACTACAAGAATGATTCAGGGAGTTCCGG
Source organism: Phataginus tricuspis (assembly GCA_029783875.1). Classification (NCBI taxonomy): domain Eukaryota; kingdom Metazoa; phylum Chordata; class Mammalia; order Pholidota; family Manidae; genus Phataginus; species Phataginus tricuspis. The sequence continues at coordinate 52,465,207 of JAQQAC010016209.1, read as the reverse complement.
GAAGATGGCTGCGTGAACGGAGTGGCAGAATTCTCCTCCCAACATTATATTTATCCACGAAAACACAGCAAATGCAACTGCTCTGAAAAGAGAGACCAGAACACACAGGAAAGCGCACACCGTGCAGCCACACCTGAGAGGACTCAGCAGCTGGCGAGGCAGGTAAGAAACAGAACCATGTTGTGGCAGAACGCGAGCACTCCCCACCGCAGTGCACCAGCGGGAGGAGAGGATTCAGAGCCGGGAGGGAGTGGAAGGCCCAGGAGATAACCAGCCCCGGATCTGCCCCGGGAGCACGGGTGCACAAAGCACGGTGTGGCAGAGATTGGAGAGACGGAGGGCGCAGGGTCTCAGTGGAAATGCGCCTGCTTGCTCGCGGCTGGCTCAGGGAAAGAGAAAAGAGAAGAAAAAAAAGGAGAAAGCACGTGCTTTGTTTTGCAGCGGTCTTAAAGAGACAGGAGTCCAGCAGAGAACCTCATCACCGTGGCACACTCAGCCCAGCAGGCTGGGAGCCCTGGGGAGCTTCGGACCCCATAGCGGGCGACTGGGAAAGGGTAGCCATATTTAGAACTCCCACAGAGCTCAACAGCTGCCCATTCATTCTTACCCCAGCCACAGCTTTAAAGGGCCGTGTGGAGCTGCGCGGCCACGGCTCTGGAATAGTGGAGCAACAGCGCCACCTACAGCATTCACACAGAAACAACTCACGGTGGGTGTTTTTATTTTTATTAGGTATTGCTGCTTTTTTCTTTTTCTTTTTCTTTCCTTTCTTTTCTTTCTTTCTCTCTCTCTCTTTTTTTACTATTATTAGTATTTCTTTTTTCTCTTCTTTCTTCTCTTTCCTTTTTAAAGTCATAAACAGCCCAGCTGACATACGTGACAACTACCAACAACCAATTCTATAGGCATGAGAAGACAGAAGAATATGGTACAGACAAAGCTTCAGACACACACAACCCCTGAGAGAGAACCTGAAGGAATGGACATGCACAGTCTTCCTGAAAAAGAATTCAGAATAAAAGTCATAGCCATGCTGACGGATCTACAGAAAAATGTGCAAGACCTGAGGGAGGACATGAGGAAAGAATATGCAGAAATGAGACAAGCCATTGACGGGCTTAACAGCAGACTGGATGAGGTACAAGACACTGTCAATGAAATACAAAACAGAGAACAGGAATACAAAGAAGCTGAGGCAGAGAGAGATAAAAGTATCTCTAAGAATGAAAGAATATTAAGAGAACTGTGTGACCAATCCAAATGGAACAATATTCACATTATAGGAGTACCAGAGGAAGAAGAGAGAGAAAAAGGGATAGAAAGTGTTTTTGAAGAAATAATTACTGAAAACTTTCACACGTTGGGGAAGTAAATAGTCTCGCAGTCCACAGAAGCCCACAGATCTCCCAAGAAAGGGACCCAAGGAAGACAACACCAAGACACATAATAATTAAGATGGCAAAGGTCAAAGATAAAGACAGAGTATGAAAGGCAGCTATAGAGAGAAAAAAGATCACCTACAAAGGAAAACCCATCAGACTGTCATCAGACTTCTCAACAGAAACCTTACAGGCCAGAAGAGAATGGCATGATATATTTAATGTAATGAAACAGAAGGGCCTTGAACCAAGAATATTGCATCCAGCATGATTATCATTTAAATATGATGGAGGGATTAAACAATTTCAAGACAAAAGAAAGTTGAGAGAGTTTGCCTCCCATAAACCTCCACTACAGGATATCTTAAACGGACTGCTCTAGAGGGAAACACCCCTAAGGCTAAAAAGATGTCACCAGAGAAAATAAAAGCATAGCAAAGAAAGCAGACCATCCAAATACCAACTAAAGGCAAAGAATAAAACACCTAATATATAAAGAAAGGAGGAGGAAGAATAGGAAGGGAGAGATAAAGAAACATCAGACGGCGTTCACAATAACTTAACAACAAAGTTAAGTTAGATTCTTAGATAGTAAAGAAGCAACCCTTGAACCTTTGGTAACCACGAATCTAAAGCCTGAAATGGCAATAAGTACATATCTATCAATAATCACGCTAAATGTAAATGGACTGAATGCACCAATCAAAAGACACAGAGTAACAGAGTGGATAAAAAAGCAAGACCCATCTATATGTTGCTTACAAGAGACTCACCTCAAACCCAAAGATATACACAGACTAAAAGTGAAGGGATGGAAAAAAATATTTCAAGCAAACAACAAAGAGATAAAAGCAGGTGTTGCAGTACTTGTATCAGATAAAATAGACTTCAAAACGAAGAAAGTAGCAAGAGATTAAGACGGACATTACATAATGATAAAGGGGTCAGTCCAACAAGAAGATATAACCATTATAAATATATATGCACCCAACACAGGAGCATCAGCATATGTGAAACAAATACTAACAGAAGTGAAGGAGGAAATAGACAGCAATGCAATTATTCTAGGAGACTTTAACACGCCACTCACTCCAAAGGATAGATCAACCAGGCAGAGGATAAGTAAAGACACAGAGGCACTGAACAACACACTAGAACAGATGGACCTAACAGATATCTACAGAACTCTGCACACAAAAGCAGCAGGATACACATTCTTCTCAAGTGCACATGGAACATTTTCCAGAATAGACCACATTCTAGGTCACAAAAATAACCTCAGTAAATTCAAAAATATTGAAATCTTACCAACCAACTTCTCAGATCACAAAGGTATAAAATTAGAAATAAATTTCAGAAAGAAATCAAAAAGGCTCACAAATACATGGAGACTTAACAACATTCTCCTAATGAATCAATGGGTTAACGACCAAATCAAAACAGAAATCAAAGAATATATGGAGACTAATGACAACAACAACACAGAAGAAGCCACAACTTCTGTGGGACGCAGCGAAGGCAGTCTTAAGAGGAAAGTACATTGCAATCCAGCCCCATTTAAAGAAGAAAGAACATTCCCAAATGAACAGTCTAAGGACACAATTATTGAAATTGGAAAAAGAAGAACAAATGAGGCCCAAAGTCACCAGAAGGAGAGACATAATAAAGATCAGAGAAGAAATAAATAAAATTGAGAAGAATAAAACAATAGAGAAAAATCAATGAAACCAAAAGCTGGTTCTTTGAAAAAGTAAACAAAATAGATAAACCCCTAGCCAGACTCATTAAGAGAAAAAGAAAATCTACACACATAAACAGAATCACAAATGAGAAAGGAAAAATAACGATGGACCCCACAGAAATACAAAGAATTATAAGAGAATATTACGAGCATCTATATGCCAACAAGCTGCAAAACCTAGAAGAAATGGATAACTTCTTAGAAAAATACAGCCTTCCAAGACTCACCAAGCAGGAAACAGAAAAACTAAACAGACCAAACACCAGCAACGAAATTGAATCGGTAATCAAAAACTACCCAAGAACAAAAGCCCTGGACCTGATGGATTCACCTCTGAATTCTACCAGACATATAGAGAAGAAATAACACCCATTCTCCTTAAAGTTTTCCAAAAAATAGAAGAGGAGGGAATACTTCCAAACTCTTTCTATGAAGCCAGCATCACTCTAATACCCAAACCGGGCAAAGACCTCACTAAAAAAGAAAATTACAGACCAATATCCCTGATGAACGTAGATGCAAAAATACTCAACAAAATATTAGCAAACCGAATTCAAAAATACATCAAGAGGATCATACACCATGATCAAGTGGGATTCATCCGAGGGATGCAAGGATGGTACAACATTCGAAAATCCATCAACATCATCCATCACATCAATAAAAAGAAGAACAAAAACCACATGATCATCTCCATAGATGCTGAAAAAGCATTTGACAAAATTCAGCATCCATTTTTGATTAAAACTCTCAACAGAATGGGTATAGATGGCAAGTACCTCAACATCATAAAGGCTATATATGACAAACCCACAGCTAACATCATACTTAATAGCGAGAAGCTGAAAGCTTTTCATCTAAGATCGGGAACAAGGCAGGGGTGCCCACTCTCTCCACTGTTATTCAACATAGTACTGGAGGTCCTAGCCACGGCAATCAGACAAAACAAAGACATACAAGGCATCCAGATTGGTAAAGAAGAAGTCAAATTGTCACTATTTGCAGATGATATGATACTGTACATAAAAAACCCTAAAGACTCCACTCCAAAACTACTAGAACTAATATCTGAATTCAGCAAAGTTGCAGGATATAAAATTAACACACAGAAATCTGTTGCTTTCCTATACACTAATGATGAACTAACAGAAAGAGAAATCAGAAAAACAATTCCATTCACAATTGCACCTAAAAGAATAAAATACCTAGGAATAAACCTAACGAAGGAAGTGAAAGACCTGTACTCTGAAAACTACAAGACACTCCTAGGAGAAATTAAGGAAGACACTAACAAATGGAAATGCATCCCATGCTCTTGGCTAGGAAGAATCAATATTGTCAAAATGGCAATACTACCTAAAGCAATCTACAGATTCAACGCAATCCCTATTAAAATACCAACAGCTTTCTTCAATGAACTGGAACAAATAATTCTAAAATTCATATGGAACCAGAAAAGACCCCGAATAGCCAAAACAATCCTGAGAAGGAGGAATCAAACAGGGGGAATTACGCTCCCTGACTTCAAGCTCTACTACAAAGCCACAG
>JAQQAC010016209.1:52419501-52460439 GCA_029783875.1 Phataginus tricuspis | reverse complement strand
GCAGCTGGTGTTGGAAAAACTGGACAGCTACATGTAAGAGAATGAAACTGGACTACTGTCTAACCCCATACACAAAGGTAAACTCAAGGTGGATCAAAGACCTGAATGTAAGTCATGAAACCATAAAACTCTTAGAAAAAAACATAGGCAAAAATCTCTTGGACATAAACATGAGTGACTTCTTCATGAACATATCCCCCCGGGCAAGGGAAACAAAAGCAAAAATGAACAAATGGGACTATATCAAGTTGAAAAGCTTCTGTACAGCAAAGGACACCATTAGTAGAACAAAAAGACATCCTACAATATGGGAAAATATATTCATAAATGATGTATCTGATAAGGGGTTGACATCCAAAATATACAAAGAACTCACGCACCTTAACAAACAAAAAGCAAATAACCCAATTAAGAAATGGGCACAGGACATGAATAGACACTTCTCTAAAGAAGAAATTCAGATGGCCAACAGGCACATGAAAAAATGCTCCACATCGCTAATCATCAGAGAAATGCAGATTAAAACCACAATGAGATATCACCTCACACCAGTGAGGATGGCCAACATCCAAAACACAAACAACAACAAATGTTGGCGAGGATGTGGAGAGAGGGGAACCCTCCTACATTGCTGGTGGGAATGCAAATTAGTTCAACCATTGTGGAAAGCAGTATGGAGGTTCCTCAAAAAACTCAAAATACAAATACCATATGACCCAGGAATCCCACTCCTAGGAATTTACCCCAAGAATGCAGCAGCCCAGTTTGAGAAAGACAGATGCACCCCTATGTTTATTGCAGCACTATTTACAATAGCCAAGAAATGGAAGCAACCTAAGTGTCCATCAGTAGATGAATGGATTGAGAAGATGTGGTACATATACACAATGGAATATTATTCAGCCATAAGAAAAAAACAAATCCTACCATTTGCAACAACATTTATGGAGCTGGAGGGTATTATGCTCAGTGAAATAAGCCAGGCCGAAAAAAACAAGTGTCAAATGATTTCACTCAAATGTGGAGTATAAGAACAAAGAAAAAAACTGAAGGAATAAAACATCAGCAGACTCACAGAACCCAAGAACGGACTAATAGTCACCAAAGGGAGAGGGACTGGGGAAGAAGGGTGGGAAGGGAGGGATAAGAGGGAAAAAGGGGCATTACGATTAGCAGGTGTAATGTTGGGGGGCACGGGGGGACTGTACAACTCAGAGAAGACAAGTAGTGATTCTCATCTCACTACACTGATGGACAGTGACTGTAATAAGGGTTGGTGGGGGGGGAACCTGATGAAGGGGGTAGTTTAATCATCACAATATTGCTCATGTAATTGTAGGTTAATGATACCAAAATAAATTGTAAAAAAAAAAAAACATGACCAACTATACATTATCTACAAGAGACACATATTAGATTTAAAGGCCCAAAGTGGCTGAGAATAAAAGTATGGAAAAACACATGTCATAGAAACAGTAACAAGAGAGCTGAAGTAGCCATACTAATATCAACAAAATAGATTTTAATTCAAAAATGTTACCAAAAAAAAATAATAATGATATATAATGATAAAAAGATTTCCATCAGGAAGATGTAAAAAATATAAATGTATATGCACCTAACAAAAGAATTCCAAATTATGTGAAGGAAACGCTGACAGAATTGAGGGAGTAACTTGAAGACTTCAATAATCCATATTCAATAATGGATAGAACTAGGCAGAAGATCAACAATTGTGCTGGACACTTTATATACCTGAACTTGTTTGAATGTAGGACTAATTCTGCAAGGAAGGAATTACCATCTCCATTTTATAGCTGGCAAGAGCACAGGGCCCAGTCAAAAGTCTAGGCCTCAGGAGCTTCCTACACTGAAAAGATGCCCTAAGGGTTCATCCCACACCCCTGTCCCCACCCTGACTCCTACCCACCACCACCACCCCACTAGGCACTTTGAAGAAGTGGTGGAGGCAGAATTTAAACCCAGGTTTGTGCTCTGTCTCCTCTTCCAAGGGCCTGGCTGTGGGGCCTCCTGCCCTAGATGATCCTGCTCCTTTGATCCTTTTGTCCCTGGCCATGGAATGGAGGAGATGGTGGGCAGTATGGGGCTTGGTCTTTGATGCCCTGTCTAACTGAGCTCTCCCTCTTCAGGCTACAGGGGGGGGATGGGATGGGGGCAGGGTGCTGTGTGTACAGATGAGCTCAGTCCTGGCTGGTGAAAACCTTCCTTGAGCTCAGGGCTTATGGACTGGGTGTATTTTTGTTATAGGTCACAGGGAATTTCCTGACCAGTGGATCAATACCAGTTCATTATTCATAGTGGGGGTGGGGGTGGAGTCTGGGGCTGGCAGCCCCAGGAGCTGTGCTTGAGGGCCCCTGCAAGTACTTCCTCTGTGTGACACTGCTTCCTCCTCCCTCTCCCTCACCCATGTGCTGCCTGAGTGCTGCTAGGTGCTTTACAACATTACCTCATTTACACCCATGATCTCAGGAATAAGTAAGACTGATCTAATGCCTGGTTTACTAAGGTTCAGAAGGGTTGAGAAACTTTCCCAAGGTCACACAGCTAAGAGTCCTGCGTACTCAAATCTACTCCCAAAGGCACCTGCTAAAAGTTCTCCCATTCGCAGAAATGGCAGGTGGAAAATTTAGCACAGTTCTAGTGCACAAACTGACAAACTGAATTAAGACAGCTTAAAGCTGATCTTGGCAGCTGTACTACCAATGCAGATAACTATACTGATCAATTCCAGCACATCAGTCTAGCTCATGACATCACCTGGAAAGATGTCATGATAATCTTGGGACAGACACTCTCTGATCCTGAACAAGAGAGAGATATTAAAGAAGCCCGTAAATTTGCCAGTAGTCTCCACTTATCAGATACTAAATTTCCCACTGGGGAAACAGCTGTCCCCTCTACAGATCCTAATTGGGATTATAATGATAAAGACAATATGTGGGGGAAGATACGTCCTCTTTTGCATAAAGACAGGGCTAAAGAACGCCAGGCAAAAACTTATTAACTATTCAAAAGTTGCTGTCAGGGACCAGAGGAAAATCCTATCACTTTCTTAGAAAGACTGAGAGACACCCTCACTAAATATACTAATCTAGATTTAGACACATATGAGGGACAAGTAATTCTGAGAGATAAGTTTCTCTCACAGTCATCATCTGAAATCAGGAGAAAATTACAAAAACAGATCCAGGCAAACCCTAATAGCAGTGTAGATGAGCTCTTGACCATGGCCAGTACTGTGGTCTATGGCCGTGATCAGGAAGAGGAGGCGAGGGCTCAGGAGAAGGAAAGGAAGGAGACCCAACATACTCAGCTATTAGCCGCCCTTGCAGCTCAGTCCACATCCAGAGGCTCACCAGGGCCTGACCAGGATTCTAAGAGAGATAATAAGTGTAACATCTGTCATAAGACAGGGCATTGGGCTAAGAGCTGTCTCCTAATAGAGATAAGCCTCCACAATCTCCCTGCTAAAAATGTAAGGAAATGGGTCACTGGGCTGCCGTTTGCCCCATGGGCCACAGGGCCCCTGGGCCATCAGAGCCGTTCATGGCCCTTGAGCTCCTTTCACAGGCATGAAGAGGCCCTAGCCAGTTGGCCCCAATCCATGACATTGACACCACTGGACTAGAGCCTAGAGTAACCATGGACGTGGCAGGTAGGACAATTTTCTTTTTAATTGACACTGGGGCCTCCTACTCTGTCCTCAATTCCTATTCCAGACCCCTATCCTCTCAAACTTGTATAGTACTCAGGGTGACAGGGGCCCCTACTACTCGGCCCTTCACTCCTCCCTTAGGTTGTCTCCTCCATAGTCACTATTTTTCACATCCATTTTTAGTTGTAAAAGAATGCCCTATTTCCCTCTTGGGATGAGACATACTAGAAAAATTACACACCAGGATGATCTTTAGCTTTCCCCCAGCTAGTCACACTCCTCTCCAACCTCTAGTTGTTCCCCAAACGCCCTCATCAGCATTTCAGGACTGGGAACAGTCTATCAATCCTGACGTTTGGGGTAGGGGAATCCCAGGAAGGGCTGAGTGTGCCGCCCCAGTAGTCATCCAGCTCAATGATCCAACTAAGTTTCCAGCCAAAAACAATATCCTATAAAGCCTGAAGCTCGTAAAGGCTTCCAGCCTCTAATTTCTAAGTACCTTAAACATGGGTTGCTAGTTCCAACTAAGTCACCTTACAATACTCCAATCCTGGCCATCAAAAAGAAAGACCAGACTTATTGTCTACTCCAGGATCTAAGAATTATCAAAGAGGCAGTTGTGCCTCTCCACCCAGTGGTCCCTAACCCATACACTGTATTAGGAGCTATTCCACCTGACACCTCATGGTTTACAACTCCAGATCTCAAAGATGCCTTCTTCTGCATCCCCTTAGAAAAACAGTCACAGCCACTATTTGCTTTTGAATGGACCACTCCAGGAAACACCTCTGGCCAGCTAACCAGGACTGTCCTTCCCCAGAGGTTTAGAGACAGTCCTCATCTATTTAGACAAGTCTTGTCCCAAGACTTAGCCCACCTGCTCCTGAAGCATGGGGGCACACTCATACAATATGTAGATCTTTTAATCTGTTCCCCCACAAAACAAGACTCCATCAATCATACCATTCAAACTCTTAATTTCTTAGCTGAGCAGGGATATAAAGTTTCAAGGGCCAAAGCTCAGTTAGTACAACAAAAGGTCGCTTACCTGAGGCTAATCCTTACTCCAGGAAAGAGAGGCCTTCCTCCAGGCTGAGTTCAGGCCATTATCTCCCTTCCTCAACCTACTACCTGCAAACAACCCAGGGCTTTCCTAGGACTCACAGGATATTGCAGGTTATTGATCCCAAACTATGGAGTCATTGCACAGCCTCTCTATAAAGTCCTAAAAGGAAAGGATGACTCTAAACCTTTAGACTGGGGACCGTTACAGCAAAAAGCTGCAGACCTGCTTAAGGACCTGTTAACACAGGCCCCTGCCTTAGGACTCCCAAACCCAGCCGGGCCATTCCAACTGTACTCCCATGAAAGACAAGGAGTGGCCCTCGGAGTTCTAACTCAAAACTTAGGCCCAACTCACCAATCTATGGCCTATCTGTCAAAAATACTCGACCTCACAGCATGGGGATGGCCTTCCTGTTTTGGAGCCATTGGGGCCCCTTACTCTTTTGCAAGAAGAAACCCTCAAAAAACCAAGGAGTATTTTATTATGCAGATTAAATACCTATTTGTGTCTCCCAGCTAATTGGACTTGGACCTGTACCCTAGTCCCCCTGGCCCCAGACATCAACATAGTCCCCAATAACCAATCACTGACCGTTCCTCTGTTCTCTCACCTAAGAGCTAAATGAGCTATACAGTTCATTCCTCTCTTAATAGGCTTAGGAATCACCCCAGGACTAAGCTCTGGCATAGCTGGACTAACTATCTCACTGTCCTATTACCAAAGCCTGTCCAAAGATTTTTCTGACAGCCTAGAAGAAATTGCCTAAAGTATTATAACTGTTCAAAATCAGACTTCTTAGCAGCAGTCACCCTTCAAAGCAGAAGAGGATTGGACCTCTTGACTGCTGAAAAGGGAGGCCTATGCCTCTTTCTAGAGGAAGAATGTTGTTTTTATGCTAACCGGTCTGCCCTAGTTAGAGACACTGTCCAAGAGCTTTCTGACGTGCCTCCAGAATGCGACCACAGCTATCAGAATCCTGGGGCAACTGGTCCCAGATATCGAGCTGGGCATCCTGGATGCTTCCCTTGGCAGAACCCCTGCCGAGGCTTCTCCCAGCCCTACTCTTTGGACCATGCTTACTAAATCTCTTAACTAAATTTGTTTCTTCCAGACTAAAGTCCATCAAGGCCAAAGTCCTATTGTCACAAGTATTCAAGCCCTTGCCAACTGATGAAGGACCCCTAGATGGCACCCTTACTGTCCTACTCTCCACCTTTCTGACAGTCAGCAAGCAGAGGGACCCAAATGACCACACTGTCCCTCACTAGCAGGAAGCAGTCAGAGCAGTTGTCACCCCTCATCCCAATGATTTGGGTCCCAACTGCTTGAGGCAGGAATGTTAGGCAGAAAGACAGAAATGAACGGGATGAAGAGGAGAAAGGGCCCCCCAAAGATGACTCAGGGAGTTGATCAAATAGACCCAGAAAGCCAGAAATGACTCAGAGAATTAATCAGATGAAGCCACAGGGTCCAAGAGTGATTCAGGAAATGTCCAGGGTCCCCCCAGGTAAGAAACATCAGAGGCACAGGCACAGCACAGACCCCGTCCCCATTTCACCAATCAGAACAAGCCTAGAGAGCTGACAGCTGTCAATCAAATACCTCCCTGCCCTGCCAAAGCCACATAAAAGAAGCCTCAGAGTGAGCATCTGGGCCTGTCTTATCTTAGGCAGGCCGCTCTGCTACTCTATGCAGAGTGTATTAAAACTTACTTTGCTTTCTTGTCTCACTATATCTGACTTCCCTGTGACACCGAAACGAGTTCTTTCCTTCCTAACATCAGGGCTGGGTTTCAAACTGAGATGGGAGCATCAGTGGAGACCCCTTTAGGAAAGAGATTTCAGCTTTTCAGACTCCAGGTTCTTTTCCTTCTCCCTCTGTCCCTCCACTCAAGGCTTTGTACCCATCTGAGCTCTCTGATAACACTTTTCCAAGTAGTGTCAGCTGACTCAGTAAGGTAAGCAGCAATTCTCACTTGACAGATGAGGAAACTGAGGCCTGGTAATGGAGAAACCACAAAGCAGCTCATCAGTGGCAGGGTCCTGACTGGAACCCAGCTCCTCACCCTTCTATCTGTGCATTTGCCCCACAGCACACAGGCAAACAACCCAATTTGCCAGAACACCCTGGAAAATTTGGGATGAAGGCCTTTAACCACATCCCACCTGCAAGAGCACAGGGCCCAGTCAGGAGTCTAGGGCGCAGCAGTTTTCTAACCTAAGAAGCTGCCCAGGGGCTCATTACCCCTTTTGCCATGCCTGCCACCAGCTTGGGCCCAGCAGACTCTTGGCAGAGGCATGGAGGAGAGCTTGGGGCATGCCAAATCCCAGGTAGGTGGCAGGAGAAGCTCCAGGTGCTGGCCCTAGGCCCCAAGCATATGTATTCCTGCCATCTTGGGCTTCCCCAGCAGCCACAGGCACCTTGCTCCTCCTCCAGCCTCCCCTAGGACCCAGGCTGCTGCCTGGAGTCAGGCAGTCCATGGAAACCCCATCCTTTGTTCCTAGGGACAGCTCAAATGACCATTGAGCTTTGAGCAGATGCAGGCAGTGGTGGGCAAGGGCCCAGGGCAGGAAGCATTTTGTTCTTTGCTAATTGGCCTCCTATGGTCACCAGAATGGGTCTGGGGCCTGTAAGGGAAACAGCCATCTCAGTTCTCCATGGCTGCTCCTCCATGGTCCAAAACCTAAGTGCTTTGGGCCTGGTGAGCAAGCAGATGTCTGGACAGCCTATACTACATGGCAGGGAAGGTGATGATGGGGTTTCACATACAGTCTCAGCCCCATGGAGTCCAGCCTAAAGGGTCTCCCTGGAAGATGTGGGACGGCCAGAGAGCCTGAGGGGCAGCAAGCACCTTCTAGGCTCAGAAAGAGCTTCCCAACCCTGTGTGATGTGAGGCCCTGGGCTCTACTCATTCCTTCTCATGACTCTTGATAGCCCTTTACCAACTTAGACTGATAGACCCTTATAAAGCATCCATTCCCCTATTTTCTCCTATTGTACAAATGAGGAAGCTGAGGCTCAGAGAGGTGGAAGGCTGTATTATGCAAAGCAATGGCAGAGCTGAGATAAAGCTCTACCCTCCAGCCACAGCCCTTACCCTGCCTGTGCCCCACTACCTTAGCTTAGAAATACCAGCTCATCAGAAAGTAAGGCCTGTGGGATTCAGTTTTATTTCCCCAGCCCTGGTGTCTGGTGCTTAGTAAGTGCTTAATAAACATTTTTAGATTGATGACTTCCTGGTCGGAGCAGCTCCTTAGAGAGCAGTTGAGCTTTGGAGAACTCCAATAACTGGCATGAGGCGGGCTGGTGCCTGGCTTCAAGCCCCAGTGTTGGCCTTGAGGCTGCCTCTATGATCCTAGAGCCCTCTGAAAGCCATCTAGTGCCCAGATCTCCCCTCACTTTGCTGCCTCCCTCAGCTCCTGTCCCCACCTTTCCTTGCTTTGGCATCCAGGTGACTGAAGTTGAGGGGTACTTCACGTCAATCAGGCTCTAGTTCCCTGCTTTCCTCAATTGTAGTCTCAGATCTTGCCATGTGCTAAGCCCCATTCAGGGGGGTCCACCAGGTCCAGTCAGGGAGAGAGAAACTCTTTGAGCAGGCTTTGGTCACAGAGAGGGACTGACTGGCCTTTGAGATCTCTTTGACCTTTTGCCCCTAGACTACCACCTCATTCCTTTGTGGGTAATCAGAGAACACAGGTAGTGTTCTCAACCCCTGTCACCCCATTGCCACCCAAATGGTTCTCTTGCTCTTTGTAGGCTTGTGCCCTTCAGGAAACATCCTTGGGTTCTGCTGAGAATACCCAGGGGTCTGCAGCCTGCAGGGCAACATATTATGGCTTCTGCTGGGCCAAAAAGTCAGGTCAGCACTCCTGCCATGCCCACTCACTTCCTGAGTCGTGCCTCAGGTTGCCATGCCCTTCAGGTACTGCCTTGGTGAGTTTGGCTACCCTTGCCAGGGCCTCCTTGGCATCCATGTCAGTTTTCCCAGCTAGCCTCTTCCTTAGTATCCACCCCAACCTCAGGCCCAAGCCAAACTATCCTCAGACTTGAGATCTATGGACATGGTGAGGTAGAGCCTTACTCTGTGATCTGCTGTGACACACACAACAATGAGTGCCATCTTGTTGGACCCTCACACCAAGTTGTCCAGGTCCAGATTCACAGTCCCGGTTTACAGATAAAGAAATGGAGCCTCAGAGAAATACTCACTAAGTGGTGGAACGAAAAGTGAAACACAGAATTCGGGCAGTAGGACTAAGGTGACTGGAGCCAGGGAAAAAGCCTGGAGGTCAGGCAGCAACAGTGTGGGCTTGGGGCTATCCTGTGTTAACCTCTGAGAAGATTGAGGAATAATTGCTGGCATTTGCTGGGCACTGACTGTGTGCTAGGCACTGTGCTAAGTGATTTATATGCATTGTCTCCTTGAATCCACACAAGAACTTTGTGACATAGATAATGTTATTGGTTCTCATTTTATAGCAACTGGAGCATAAGAGAGCTTAGTAACTTACCTAAGGTCACCCAGCAAATAAGTGGCACAAGACCTGAATGTATTCCATTGCACTTGCCCTTTTCCACTTTTGTAAACAGGAATGGCTGATTGCAGAGTTCAGAGCCTAGATGACTCACAGAATGTTGGGTTGAGAGAGCAGCCTGCAAACTGTGAAAGACCATGCGAATGTGCTCCAGTTGGGGACAGAGGCTAGAGTCAGGAAGGTGAGTTATCTTGGACGTCATGGAGGGGAATAGGAGAAGCTCAGACGAAGGTGCTTCCAGGGGTAGCCACAGAAGGAAGATAAGACAGGGAGCCCTGCACAATGGAGCCAGTTGACTAACCCAGGCAATCAGAGTGGGCTGGATCAGGAGCCCCAATATGAATGACTTTGAGAAGCCAGGAGTTGAGGATCAGAGCTAGAATCCAGCAGCCGGCAGCAGCCACGTCACCTCAAAGGAAGTGAGGGCAGAGGGCTCTACCTAGGTAGGGGGTCAAGGATCCCCTGGGCCATGGAGGCTGGAGAGGAAGCTGGGGTGTGTGAGCAGGCGCCTGGCAGTGAATGCTGTCTGAACCCACAGCCACAGCTCACAGCCTTGCTCCAGGGAACAGCACAGAGGCCGATGCCTTGTAAGCTAAGCCCACTCAGAGAGACTGCAGGGGCCGACAGAAGTTGGGGTCAGCCAGGAGAACTAGAGAGCAGGCCTTGAAGGGTGGCAGGACTTTGGCGGGCTGAGATGTTGAGAGACATACCTGGCTGAGGGTGCAGCAGGCACAAAGGCCTGGCACAGAGGCCAGGTCTAAAAACCTAGTGGGTGGCACCCACACATCAGCACGTGAACATAAAGAGCCCCTCCCTCCTTTGTTATGCCAAAAACCCATCATCATCACAGCCCTGGATTTCAATTGCTTTTTCATCTGCCTCTCACCCATGAGACTAGGAGCAGCACCGGCAGGACCTTCATAGCCACCATTTATGAAGAGCCGGCTCCCTGCTGGCCACTTTACATACTTTGCTTCTCTCCCTTGCCTGAAAGTCCCACGTCATTGTATCTCACAGACATCTGTACACCTGGGGGCCTGACTTGGTGCTAGGCCCCAGCGCGTTCAGCATAGTTGCTAGTGGTAGGAACAAATGAGAAATGAGCCTAGGCTTTGGTGACTAACCTCGGTCACCAGGGTGGGGCCCCCAGGTGATATTCAAGGATAGGGTGGAGGAGCGTGTGTGTATCTGCTAGTTCCAGTGGCAGCTGACTCATACTCCTGGGGGCCTGTGTGGTGGGAATGATAGAGCCTGGGACTGAGTCTTCATGAGTTTCCCAAGGACTACGGGGAGACACCATGAGTTCCACTCTGCTGCTCCCTGGCTGGGATCCCCATGGTGTAGCCAGCACCCCACCCCCACCCCACATCTTCCCAGCTACTCCTCCTTCCTTAGCCCCAAATGAAATCTCATCAGCATATTAATAGGACATTATGGTTTCTAATGAAGATCCAGAAAACATTTGCAGAGTAAATTAAAGACAGCTCCACCCCATTAAACAGCCCTGAGCCCTCCCAGGGGATCCTCAGGTGTGAGGAGGGCAGGAGCCGCTGAGAGGAAGGGAGCCGTTTTCTCTGCAGGCCAGCAAGAAGGAAGAAGGGAAGGGGAGCTGGGCTCAGACCTCTTGGCTCCTGCTCCCCTTTTTGCTTCTAGGTTCTGAGCAATGGCACTGCTGTAGTCCTAGTTGCTGAAAGCACCTCAGGGCAAAGAGGTCTGAGGTTTGGGGCTGACAGGCTCAACACAGCAGCTGGGAGCCTGAATCAGGCCCACTCTTAGCTCTAATCCCACCCTGGCAGGCAAGGTATCTAAGGCTAGCCACACTGCCAGCAGCCTCTGCCTTTTCACTTCAGGAAGGCATAGCTCAATGACCATTTATAAACAAGGCTCCACACCGATTGGGCATCGACTGTGCACCAGGCACCACATGTGGGCACTTCTCCACAAGGGATCTCACTGAATCCAGAACACCTGCACAAAGTAGACACCTGCCTTCAGCTTAGGCTTGAGAAAAGGAGGCTCAGGGAGGGGAAGCAATTTCCCCAAGGTCACACAGCAACTCTGGGATTCTAATATCAGTCTCAGATTCTATAGCCCACATTCTTTCCTTTGTGCCATGTGGCTTACATAGTACCTCTTCAGTGTAAATGACTGAGCCATATATTGGGCTTCACCTCTTAACCTCCTACTTCTTCCCCAGAGGCTGGGTGGTATCATAGAAAACATGAGACTGTAGAGACAGAAAGATCTGAATTTCAGTTCCAGCTCTTCAGTGACCTAGCTGTGTGGCCTTAGAAAATCTCACTTAACCTCTCTGAGTCTGTTTTCTCATCTGTCAAAAGAGGTTGCGAACCAAGATACGGAGAGAGTAGATGACAGCATGAGTAGGGTGGTGGAAATAGCCTCCCAAAACCATATATATTTTGAAAATACAGCAAATACAACTATTCCTAAAAGAAAGACCAGAAGATAGAGTACAACAGCCAGGCTACATCTACATCTGCAAGAACTGAGCATCCCACAAAAAGGGTAAAATACAAAGCCATGACCCGGCAGGACCCGAGCACTCCCCCACCCTAGCTCACCAGCAGGAGGAAAAGAGTCAGAGTGGGGAGGGAGTGGAAGCACAGGACTGATAAATAACCAGCCCTAGTAATCTGTACTGGGATCACAGACACACATTGCATGGTGTACTGGATATCAGAGAAACGGAAAAGTAAAATCCGAGATGGAGACTGCGAGCAGGTCCCCACATCTGGATCCCTTGGGACAAAAGAAAAGCAGGCGCTTTAAAAGTCTTAAAGGGACAAGGGTATAACAGGTGGACAAAAACGTCCCGGCACACTCAGCCCAGCAGGGTGGGAATCTTAAGGAACTTCAGGCGCCCTGACCCCCTGGGCAGCAATGCATCTCTGAAGCCCCTCACGGCAATAAGCAGCCTGCCGTTCATCCCCGCCCCCACCGGCACTGTTAGCAAACTGGCTGACCCACCAGTGCTGCAGAAGAGCCAGGGAGCAGCGCCGCCCACAGCAATCACACAGTCTTCTCCCAGCATGCAGCTAACGGTGCCAGACCCAGAGGCTGCCCCCAGCTCACAGCCACAGGCAGAGGAAGCTGGGGCAAAATCTAGAAGGCACGAACAGGTGCCACTCTCGCAGAACACACACCACACGCCTGTGACCCCTGGCAGTGCATTAGGCCATCCCGAGGGCCACACCGCCCACGGCAGCTCAGGGGATTAACCCAGAGACAGCTCCCTGTGTGTGGGTAACCAGCACAGGCAGCAGAGAAGGGAAAGGCAACCAGTAGCAGGAAGGGACTTTGTTCTTCAATCGCCATGAAAAGGCAGAAGAAACTGGTTCAGTCCAAAATCACTCAAACAATGCCAGAGAGAGGGCCTGGCAAGATAGATATAACCAATCTTCCTGAAAATGAATTCAAAATAAAAGTCATAACCATGCTGATGGAGCTGCAGAGAAATATGCAAGAGCTAAGGGATGAAGTCTGGAGGGATATAACAGAAATGAGACAATCTATGGAAGGACTTAAGAGCAGACTGGATGAGGTGCAAGAGACTGTTAATGGAATAGAAATCAGAGAACAGGAATACAGAGAAGCTGAGGCAGACAGAGATAAAAGGATCTCTAAGAATGAAAGAAAATTAAGAGAACTATGTGACCAATCAAAATGGAACAATATTTGCATTATAGGGGTACCAGAAGAAGAAGAGAGAGAAAAAGGGATTGAAAGTGTCTTTGAAGAAATAATTGCTGAAAACTTCCCCAAGATGGGGAAGGAAATAATCTCTAAGACCATGGAAGCCCACAGATCTCCTAACACAAGGGACCCAAGGAGGAAGACACCAAGACATACAATAATTAAAATGGCAAAGATCAAAGACAAGGACAGGGTATTAAATGCAGCCATAGAGAGAAAAAAATTCACCTACAAAGGAAAACCCATCAGGCTATCATCAGACTTCTCAACAGAAACCTTACAGGCCAGAAGAGAATGGCATGATATATTTAATACAATGAAACAGAAGGGCCTTGAACCAAAAATACTGTATCCAGCAAGATTATCAGTTAAATTTGAAGGAGGGATTAAACAATTTCCAGATAAGCAAAAGTTGAGGGAATTTGCCTCCCACAAACCACCACTACAGGGTATTTTAAAAGGACTGCTCTAGATGGAGGTACTCCTAAGGCTAAATAGATGTCACCAGAGAAAATAAAATCATGGCAAATAAAGCAGATCAACCAAATACTAACTAAAAGCAAAAAATAAAATCAACTATCCACAAAAGCACTCAAGGGAAACACAAAAGAGTACAGAATAAAACACAGAACATATAAAGAGTGGAGGAGGAAGAATAAGAAGGGAGAGAAATAAAGAATCATCCAACTGTTTTTATAATAGCATAATAAGTGAGTTAAAGTTAGATGGTTAGATAGTAAAGAAGCTACCCTCAAACCTTTGGTAACCACGAATCCAAAGCCTGCAATGGCAATAAGTACATATCTATCAATAGTCACCCTAAATGTAAATGGACTGAATGCACCAATCAAAAATCATAGAGTTACTGAATAGATAAAAAAACAAGACACATCTATATGCTGCACAAGAGGCTCACCTCAAACCCAAAGACATACACAGACTAAAAGTGAAGGGATGGAATAAGGTATTTCATGTAAACAACAGGGAGAAAAAAGCAGGTGCTGCAGTACTTGTATCAGACAAAATAGAGTTCAAAACAAAGGAAGTAACAAGAGATAAAGAGTACATTAGATAATGATAAGGGGGGCTGTCTGTTGAGAAGAATAAAACAATAGAAGAATCAATGAAAACAAGAGCTGGTTCTTTGAGAAAATAAACAAAATAGATAAACCCCTAGCCAGATTTATTAAGAGAAAAAGGGATCTACACACATAAAAAGAATCAGAAATGAGAAAGAAAAAATCACAACAGACATCACAGAAATACAAAGAATTATTAGAGAATACTGTGAAAATCTATATGCTAACAAGCTGGAAAACCTAGAAGAAATGGACATCTTTCTAGAAAAATACAACCTTCCAAGACTGACCAAGGAAGAAACAGAAAATCTAAACAGACCTATTACCAGCAACGAAATTGAATCAGTAATCAAAAAACTAAGCAAGAACAAAACCCCCAGGCCAGATGGATTCACCTCTGAGTTTTACCAGACATATAGAGAAGAGATAACACCCATTCTCCTTAAAGTTTTCCAAAAAATAGGAGAGAATACTTCCAAACTCATTCTATGAAGCCAGCATCACTCTAATACCAAAACCCAGCAAAGACACCACCGAAAAAGAAAATTATAGACCAATATCCCTGATGAACATAGACGCAAAAATACTCAACAAAATATTAGCAAACCGAATTCAAAAATACATCAAGAGGATCATACACCATGATCAAGTGGGATTCATCTGAGGGATGCAAGGATGGTAAACATTCGAAAATCCACCAACATCATCAACCACGTCAATAAAGAGAAGAACAAAAACCACATGATCATCTTCATAGATGCAGAAAAAGCATTTGACAAAATTCAACATCCATTCATGATAAAAACTCTCAACGAAATGGGTATAGAGGGCAAGTACCTCAACATAATAAAGGCTATATATGACAAACCCACAGCCAACATCATACTTAACAGTGAGAAGCTGAAAGCTTTTCACCTAAGATTGGGAACAAGGCAGGGTTACCCACTCTCCCCAGTTTTATTCAACATAGTACTGGAGGTCCTAGCCACGGCAATCAGACAAAGCAAAGAAATACAAGGCATTCAGATTGGTAAGGAAGAAGTCAAATTTTCACTATTTGCAGATTACATGATATTGTACATAAAAAACCTTAAAGACTCCACTCCAAAACCACTAGAACTAATATCTGAATTCAGCAAAGTGGCAGGATACAAAATTAATACACAGGAATCTGTTGCTTTCTTATACAGTAACAATGAACTAGCAGAAAGAGAAATCAGGAAAACAATTCCATTCACAATTTCTTCAAAAAAATAAAATACCTAGGAATAAACCTAACCAAGGAAGTGAAAGACCTATACCCTGAAAACTACTAGACATTCTTAAGAGAAATTAAAGAGGACACTAATAAATGGAAATTTACCCCATGCTCTTGGCTAGGAAGAATTAATCTAGTCAAAATGGCCATCCTGCCTAAAGCAATCTACAGTTTCAATGCAATCCCTATCAAAGTACCAACAGCATTCTTCAATGAACTAGAATAAATAGTTTAAAAATTCATATGGAAGCACAAACCCTGAATAGCTAAGTCAACCCTGAGAAGGAAGAAGAAAGCAGGGGGGATCTCGCTTCCCAACTTCAAGCTCTACTACAAAGCCACAGTAATCAAGACAATTTGGTACTGGCACAAGAACAGACCCATAGACCAGTGGAACAGAACAGAGAGTCCAGATATTAACCCAAGCATATACGGTCAATTAATATACGATAAAGGAGCCATGGATATACAATGGGGAAATGACAGCCTCTTCAACAGTGGGTGTTGGCAAAACTGGACAGCTACATGTAAGAGAATGAAACTGGATTACTGTCTAACTCCATACACAAAAGTAAACTCAAAATGGATCAAAGACCTGAATGGAAGTTGTAAAACCATAAAACTCTTAGAAGACAACATAGGCAAAAATCTCCTGAATATAAACATGAGCAACTTCTTCCTGAACACATCTCCTCGAACAAGGGAAACAACAGCAAAAATGAACACATGAGACTACATCAAACTTAAAAGCTTCCGTACGGCAAAGGACACCATCAACAGAACAAAAAGTCATCCTACAGTATGGAAGAATATATTTGTAAACAACATATCTGACTAGGGGTTAACATCCAAAATATATAAAGAACTCACACGCCTCAACACCCAAAAAGCAAATAACCCAATTACAAAGTGGGCGGAGGATATGAACAGACAATTCTCCAAAGAAGAAATTCAGATGGCCAACAGGCACATGAAAAGATGCTCCACATCACTAATTATCAGGGAAATGCAAACTAAAACCACAATGAGATATCATCTCACAACAGTTAGGATGGATGGCCAGTATCAAAAGGACTAAGAATAACAATTGCTGATGAGGATGCAGAGAAAGAGTAACCCTCCTACACTGCTGGTGGGAATGTAAATTAGTTCAACCATTGTGGAAAGCAACATGGAGGTTCCTCATAAAACTAAAAACAGAAATAACATTTGACCCAGGAATCCCACTCCTAGGAATTTACCCTAAGAATGCAGCAGCCCAGTTTGAAAAAGACATATGCACCCCTATGTGTATCACAGCAGTATTTACAATAGCCAAGAAATGGAAGCAACCTAAGTGTCCATCAGTAGATGAATGGATAAAGAAGATGTGGTACCTATACACAATGGAATATTATTCAACCGTAAGAAAACAAATCCTACCATTTGCAACAACATGGATGGAGCTAGAGGGTATTATGGTAAGTGAAATAAGCCAAGCCGAAAAAGACAAGTATCAGATTATTTCACTCATCTGTGGAGTGTAAGAACAAAGAAAAAACTGAAGGAACAAAACTCATGAGCAGTGGACTCACAGTACCCAAGAACTGACTAACAGTTACCAAAGGGAGAGGGACTGGGGAGGATGGGTGGGAAGGGAGGGATAAAGCGGAAAAAGGGGCCTTATGATTAGCACACATGGTGTATGGGGGGCATGGGGAGGGCAATGCCACACAGAGAAGACAAGTAGTGGTTCTATAGCATCTTACAACGCTGATGGACAGTGACTGTAATGGGTTATGTGGTGGGGACTTGATAATGGGGGGAGTCTAGTAACCATAATGTTGCTCATGTAATTGTACATTAATGATACCAAAATTTAAAAAAAAGAGGTTGGAACTGCAAGGTCCTTGAGAAGATTCAGGGAGAAGCACTTGGTAAACATTGACCATTAGCATCATTCTCTATACCCCGGGTTTTCTCATTTGTCAAATGGGGCTAGTGTTGCCCACCCTAACTGCTTCTATGAGCCAGCAGGCTGTGGCAGGATGAAGGAATGCAGTGCAAGCAACAGAATGCTACGCAAATGTGAGGGTTATTGCCATTATCTCTCTTTGTCCTCAGCCAAGCTGTTGAAGACATTCT
This sequence comes from Phataginus tricuspis, assembly GCA_029783875.1. Taxonomy (NCBI): domain Eukaryota; kingdom Metazoa; phylum Chordata; class Mammalia; order Pholidota; family Manidae; genus Phataginus; species Phataginus tricuspis. The sequence goes on along the minus strand of JAQQAC010016209.1, from coordinate 52,442,987 downwards.
GTGTGCCACAGGCAGGGCAAAAAAGACACGCCAGGGAGCTGACTGAGGCTAGAACCCTCGATTCAGGAAAGGAGGAAGAGGGAGGGTTTTGAGACATTTCTTGGGAGGTATTTCACAGTGTTCCAAAGTCCTTGGGTCTTGGCTCCACACAAATGGGATGCACAGGAGGGATGTCCGACTTGTGTTAGTATCCCCATATTGCCACTAGCCTCCCCTTCCAACACTCTGTTGCAGCCACCCAGATGTCCTTACTGTTCCCCAGTCACACCAGGCACACTCCAACCTCAGGGCTTTTGTGTTCGCTGTTTCCTTTGCCTCTATATGCTCAGACTGGCTCCCTTAGCACCTTTAGTTTTCTGCTGAAGTGGCCACCCTATTTACATTTCCACACCTAACTCTCCTCCCTACCCAGCCCCACCCCTGCACTTCCACGCCCCTTACCACTTTGTTCTTTTCAGGGCACTAACGGTCTTCCAAAATGCCCTATAATTTACCAATTTGTCCTGTTCACTGTCTCTCACCTCCTCTGGAATGTGAACTCCATGAAGGCAGGGGTCTTTGACACATTAACTGTTGCACCCCCAGTGCACAGAACAGCATGCCTGGTAATAAATATTTACTGAATGAATGAAATAGCACAGGGACCCTTCCAGTACAGGCTGGAACTCGTGTTCTCTCTGTCCAAGTCGGACATCTTTTCCAGAAGGAAAATCTTGCTCTAGGTTTGCTTGTTCATTTTCTCATTCAGTGTGTGTGTGTGTTCGTGCATTTGCACGCATGCCAGGCACTGTTCTAGGTGTTGGGGTTACAGCAGAAAAACGGTCAGACATGGTCCCAGCCCTTAGTAAGCATCGATTTGGAGGGGGATGGGGAAGACATAAGCAAACAGGCTGATTTTAAAAAGCACTCAGTGCTAGAAAGAACATAAAATGGTGTGATGGGCTAGGGTGACTGTGTAGTCAGGGAAGGCTCCTGAGAAGAGTGACACTGGAACTGATGCCCTCATGATGGGATGAAGCCATCCAGGCCATATTCTGCGGACAGAACATTTCAGGTGGGAGAATCTGCAAGGGCAAAGGCTTAGAGGCCGGGGTGCCAGCCATGAGTAAGGGGACTTAGGCTTGATCTGCACCTCATGCATCTCCTTTTTGGAAAGTGTCTTGGAAAGCAAATATAACACCCCAGCTGGAGACACACATGTGTGTCAGTTACTTGCACTTGGGTGCAAGTGTGTTGATGTGAGTGTGTACCTGGGGAGTGGTTACTGCAGAAAAGGTGGCATGTGCCCCTGGGCAGATGGCAGGGTACAGTCTGGGTAGTGGCTCACTCAGTTCCTGGGGAGGGAAAAGTATAGTGGAAAGAGGACCAACCTTGGAAACCAGACATCCCAGGTTGCAAAGCAGGCTGCACCACTGACTCGTATCTAATGTCAATTGCATGTGTAATTTTGACAAAGTCCCTTCGCCTACTTAGGTCAGTGTCACCAGCAATAAGATGAGAAGAGGAGGTGGGGTGGGCCACTCCTGTATACCAACCTCTTCCCTTTGCTTCTCACCCCAAGGAAGTGACATCTCCTCAGTCACAGTGGCTGGGGCAGAGGTGGCAACAGGTGGGGTGGCATCTGAAGGCTGGCAAGGGTGATGCCTGGGTCCTGTGCTGACTGGCTTTGCTGGGTCCCCAGCTCCATGGTCGGGAGGAGCCTCCTTCCCTCCAATCGTGCGTCTGTCTGTCTTCCCACTAGCTAGCTCGTTCTTCCCTTGCTGGGGAGGCCCTTCTCCAGATGCTGGGGCACAGACGCTGCACTTCTCAGATTCCCTGCTGGGCCCCACTGAGCCAAGTGCCTCAGCCTCACCCCCGGACTGCTCCCTACCCAGCCGCCAGCTCCAGCGCCAGGCCCCCTCTGCCCCACAGCGCTCTCACTGCTCTTCTCTGAACTGCCTCCAGCTTGGCTGCATCGCTGAGATAATGAGGTGTCTGCGACTGAACACAGTGGGCTCGCCCAGGCAGAACTGCAGGCCACAGGCCAGGAAGACAGGCTGCAGCAAGCGCAGAGACTGCTCCAGCTGGCCTTAGAATCCACCCGGTGGCCCCCACCCACCCTGCCAGCCCCAGTGTCATCCTAGGCCCCACTGCCCAGATCTCAGGGGCAAAGTCTTAAGATGATGAGAGGCCCGACTGTGGAAAATCCAGCTCCATGATGCTGCTGGCAATAATAGGGAGAATCTTGGGTTTCAAAGGGACGCCCTGCTAATAACCCCTCATATCTGGACAACACTTCAGTTGTTTACAAGGCACTTTCACTTATTCTGCAAACGTTTACTAAGCACAACTCAGTGCACAGGGAACAGCCTGAGAAGCCCCATCTTGCTTAATCCTCAAAACAACCTGAGAAGGCTGGCATTCTAGTTTCCACTGTATAGATGGCAAAACAAAGGCCCAGATGGGATAATAATGCTTTGCCTCTGGGGCAGTATTAGTTTGAAAAAATGGTTTCTCATCCATCTGCTCACACTAACCCTATGATGTAGAGACTTTATCTGCCCATAGATGGGGAGGGAAAGCAGTAGAAAGAAGCTCTCAGCTTTTTCCAAGTTTCCCCAAGTTTCTCTAGCTAGAGATCAGCACTTGGGAGGACAGGGGCTTCTAAGGCAGACAGTGCCCTAACACTGCACCCCTTGAGCCTTCTTTCTGCCCTTGGGCATCCTTACCCTATCCCCTACCCCGTACAATGCCCTCCTCCCCAGGCTGGTCTTTCCCATGATTACAGCAGAGTTTAGGTGCAAAAGCACTTGTCCAGAACCCCTGTTCAATCGGAGGTCAGCGGGAGCATTGGTATTTTTGTGAATTATTCAGGAGCTGTGACTTCCAGGATGGGGGCTGGGAGGAGAGTGGGAGCAGGTGTTCCCACATGCCAAGCATGGCAGCTGCACAGGAAGTGACCCCAGACACCAGACCCTCTTCAGCTGCCTGGTCTCTCTCTACCCCAGAGAGAAGTCGCAAGGCTGTGGTGTGGGGGTGGGGGACACTGGGAAGGGTAGGTGAGACGGAGGAGCAGCCCGAGGGTGGTGGTAACAAGAGGCCACAGGTCCTGAGTGCTTCCAATGTGCTACACCTTAGCCCCTTTTCTTCCTACATGAGCTTTATGCTATTGTTGTTATTTCCTAGACAAGGAAAGGGAGAGGTGCAATACCTTGCCTAGAGTCTGTAGAGGGCAGAATGTTTGCCTCCTCCAAGAATGCACATGTTGAAGCCCATTTACCTGATGTGATGGTATTAGATGAGGCTTTTGGAAGGTAATTAGGTTTAGATGAGGCCAGAAGGGTAGGGTCTTCATGATGGCACTGGTGCCATTACAAAAAGAGACCAGACATCTTGTTCTCTTTGCGTTCTAGCCCACTCAACATCTCCCCCCTGCTCCTGTCATGTGAGGGCACAGCAAGAAGTTGGCCATCTAAAAGCCAGGAAGCAGGGTCTCACCAGACACAGAATTCTGCCAGCACCTTGACCTTGGATTTCCCAGCCTCCAGAACTGGGGAAAACAAATATTTGTTGTTTAAGCCATCCAATCTATGCTATTTTTTTAAATTAAGGTATCATTGATATACAGTCTTATGCTCAGGTTTCACATGAGCAACATTATGGTTACCAGACTCCCTCATATTATCAAGTGCCCCCCACACACCCCATTGCAGTCACTGTCCATCCTATGCTATTTTTTTTGTAGCAGCCCGGAGCCCCATGAAGGTCTGAGATCCAACTCTCCTTCATTAAAAATAACTCCTGTGGGCTGGCTATGGGCTTCTAAAAGTGCAATTGCCAGGTGTGGAATTGCAGGTGGATGGGAGAAAGAGTTTGGGGTCCTGGGCAGGGGAACATCCTCAATCTCTTCCTCAGAGGCCTTAGCATGTGGGGAGGTGTTTTATGGTACTGTTAAAAATGCAGTTGCTGGAGTTAGGGCTGCTGGACCTAGCAAATAAAGAACAGGATGCACAGTTAAGTTTGAGTATCAGACAAATAAGAAATCTTACCATACCTTTTTAAATATCAGTATGTACTAAAAAATATTTATTGTTTATCTGAAATTCAAATTTAACTCATGTCCTGTATTTTATCTGGCAAACCTAACTGGAGTCAGATTGCTGGGGCTTTCTATTCCAGGTCTGCTACTACCTAGCTGTGTGACCTTGGGCAAGTTAGTAACCTTGCGGGGCCTCAGTTTCCTCATCCGTAAAGGATTGCTGAGAAGTTTAAATGAAGTGATACAGACTGCAAAGCACTTCACACTTGTTTTTACTTTTTTTCTTCTTCTTTCTCTATGGATTCCTCCTGGATGTACCTCTTTCTCCTTACTGTTCCTGGTATGTGGCCCCCAGGCTGTCACAACCCTACCAGATATTCACTCTTATTGTTTTCCTTTTACAGATGGGGAAATGGAGACTTAGGATGATGGCTGCACTTGCCCAAGGTCACCCAGCAAACTCTGTCCCTCCCTCTGGGCTCTGCTTCCCCAACCATCCGCATCCCCCCTGACCCCCGCCTCGGGTCCGAGGCTGTAGCTTACTGAGGGTTAGGGTTAGCTTGGGTCTGGGGAGCATGTGCAAGGAAAAGAGCAGCCTGAGAAAGAGGCGCGGGGCCCTCCTGGCTGATGGGCTCCCTGGGTCCAGCTGGAGCACCATCTCTAGGTCTCCCTCCCTCTGCATCCCTCCCCAGCCCAGACCATGCTGATAGCTCTATCCTGCAGAAAAATGCACTTCTCTCCGATATGCCCAGTTGCACGTCCACTATGCATGCTAATCAGTGGCCAGTTGCTTGCCAGCAATTTGCCTCAGTTCTGGGACTCACTCTGGGTTTATTTATTTTTTATATTTATACCTTGTGTGCACAGATGTCTGACTTTGAGTGGGAGTAGGATGTGGGGAAGATGCCTAGCAGAAATGGGAGGAGTAAAGAAGCCAAAAGCTAGAAGCTGGGAGGGAATCAAGAGTTCATCTTTGCCACCGCTGTGTCTCCTAAAGAACTGCACCTAAAGGAGAACAACACGTAAAACGATAACACTGAACCCTTCTAGAGTATTCCTGGCGGCCTTGGAAGGTGGGGCCAGCAGGGATTAGTAGGCCCATATTTAAGAGGGGAAAAATCAAGGCTCTGGGGGTAATGTGATACATTGAGTCTTCCAACTCAGATCTTCTGGTTCTAGACAATAAGGGTTGAGGCTTTGTCTTGCCTTTCTGCCCCAAGTACTGAGGAGAAACTTAGGTCCAGAGCAGGGAAGGCACCTGCCAAGGTCACACAATGAATTTGAAGCAGAACCGAGACGAACATCTGGGCCTGCCAACTGCCAGCTCTGACCTCTCACAGTTGCCCCCCATAGGAAGCTGGCTAGGAGGGGCAGGTCTTCCTCCAGCTCACCATGTCTACCAAGGTAAGATGCCATGAACTTCCTGGCAGCTCTTTCCATAGAGTTATCCACAAAGTCTTGGTAATTGACTACTTACATCTCCCCAACTTCTTTCTGACTGAACTTACCCCTTCCCCTCTGTTTCTGCATTGAAAGGAGATGGCTCCTCCAGCTCTGCTGTCACACCAGGGCTTGACACATAATAAGTGCTCAGTAAACATTTGTCCTCTGAAGACACAATGAACAGGTAACTTGGCAACTTCCTGGAAGGGTGAAGATGAGCACACACCACACAATAAGACGCCAGAGAAACGCTCGCACACACGTCCACTGGGAGACATGCACGAGGATGTTGATAGCAGCACTTTTCATTATAATAAAATGTGTAAAACCACCTACATGTTAATTATCAGGAAAGCAGATAAGTAAGTCATGGTATATTTATACCATGGGATGCCATTTAGCAGTGAAGATGAATGAGCTACAGTTACGTGTGTTAACATGGATGCATCTCAGACATAACGTGGAGACAGACATACAGCAAGTCACTAAATGCACACCGAACATCATTAGTGCAAAGCTTTCAGCACATCAAAATCAGGAGAGTGGGTACACTGGGGAGGGTTAAGAGGAAATAGGATGAGAAAGGATACAGAGTTAGCTCCAACGATATCTGTGATGTTTTATTTCTTAAGCTAAATGATGGGTAATGGGAGTTATGTTAATTCTTGAGAACTTTTTTGCATATCTGAAATACTTCATCATAAAAACAACTAGAAAGAAGAAATGGATGGATAGATGAATAAATGAATGAATAAATGAATAAATGAATGCTGCTTCCCCTCAGCCAGATGGCTGATTTCTCCTGCCTTTCCTTTGTTTTGAGTGAGTGGGTGTCTCCCACTCTGGGACTTATGTGAGCTTTCAACTCCAACTAACTGGGCTGGAATCCTGGCTCTGTCCCTTGCTGCCTTCTGACCTGGGGACCCTATTACTTCCCTGGCCTACCCACCTCAGGAAGCTACATGTGAGCGCTCACTAAGATGATGGAATGTTTGGGAGTTCATCTAGTCCATCTCCCCATTTCACAGATGGCAAAAGTGGGGACCAAATGGGAACCTCAGCCCCTATTGTGAGAGCTAAAAAGATAATTTCTCCTTGCACCATCAATCAAACAGCCAGAGAAGAAGGCAGCTCAGATGGTGATCAGTAGTTCAAGACTGGGCTGAAAATGGGGTTCAGCCTCACCTGTAGGGTCAGGGCCCAGTTGGAACCTCTGTTAGGTACAGATCTGCTCCGAGCAGGGGCTCCTGACTCAGAGCTCTAGGACTTGCAGCAACCGTGGCCTGCCTAGAGATGAGCGGTAGCATTCAGAGCTGTGCATAGGGATAAGCAAGGGTGGGGCTAGGAACTGTTTCACAAGAAGAAGTTTAGATCCAATCAGAATTTCTGACAATCACAGGTCATAGGATAAAGGTAAGGCTGCCTTGAGAGAGAAGGAAGCAAACTGTATGGACTCTCCTACCCTGGGGCTCAGTGATGCTGTGGTTGTTCAAGTTCCGTTCCTTAAAATGTCTGAACAGAATTATAGCTGATTATTCAGAAGGCAATGATCTGGATGAAAAAGATACAAGGAATCTAGGTCCACATTGGAATAGGATGGGAAGAAAGCACCTATGGGACACTGTGGAATCCTGCTAACCACTGACACAGAGCTTGTTCCTCCTCCCAGCCACAATGCTCTAGTAGGCATATGACCATCCCCATTTTCCGGATGAGGAAACTGAGGCCCAGTAAAGCAAAGATCCAAGTCCAAAGCCTGGGCTCCTGGCCATCCATGGTGACTTTGTGGAGCCTTGGCCCATTCTCCTCTCTGCCTGGTCCTGGGTGGGCACTGGTAAAACAATGGTGGTCTGTCCAACCAGGTACTACTAAGAGAGGGGGCAAGAGAGGCCCTGCAGCCCAGCTGGTCCCCTGACCTCTGTTGTTCTTGGGCCCTGACCGTGCATTCCTCCGGCAGATGGCAGGGTCTTGGGGTTAGCGTCTGCTGCAGGCCTCGGTCTCCTGTGGAGAACCCCTTCAAGGGCATCCCTTGTCCCTGTTCTAATTATACAAACTATTTTGTCAGCTTCTCCAAATAAACAGTGTGCAATCTGCGGGCCATGGCATGCTGGGAAATCTGAAATGAGAAGCCACCGCTAATGGGCTCCTTAGCTGCAGGGCTAAACAGATTGCTTAAAAAGGCTGGGTCTGACCAGCCTCTGCTCCCTTCCTGATCAGCCTCTTCCATGCTGCAGTGTGCATACCACCCCACCCATGGCCAGGAGCCCATCCCGTGCTGATGCCCATCCGCTTGCAGCCCTCACACGACAGAATGATTACCCAGGTTGTGTGAGAACCACATTTCTGAGCCCTGTAGACAGATGGGGGTTTGTATTTGGGGCTAGTCACATGTGTGCAAGGATAGGGCTATGCCTGTGCGCAAGGAGCGTGAGTGTGTCTACAATAGGGGTGTTTGTCAGGGTACAGAGGGATTTCTGGGGCTGAGTACTTTGGCTTGGGGGCAGAAATTAACAGTGGGGTAAGTGCCCAGTGTATATATTGGAATGTAGGGAACTGAACATGACGGGCATGGGAAGGTGGATAGAAAAGGCTACTACTAAGATCCCCTCCCAGCTCTGTAGGGGCTGCCAGGCACATTCACATCCATGGACCTTCCTAACAAGCCAGTGAGGAAGGGTTTCGGATCCTCTGAGGTCAAGTAACCTGCCCACATTCATGCAGCTCAGAACTGGAATACAAGTTCCTGACTCCTAGAGTTTTTTACCGGACATCATTTACTACCCTAAAAGGTTGTTTCTTCCTGTCAGAAGGGCCTGTCCTCCAAGACTGTCCACTCTCTGAGGGAAGGGCCCATTTTGTTCATCCCTGCACATCAGTGTTTAAGTTCAAGGGCTCTGAAGCCAAACTGCCAAGTATAAACCCATCTCTGTCACTGGCTGGGTGATACTGGGCAAGTTATTTAAGCCTCTGGCCTCATTTTTCTCGTCTGCAAAGTGGGGGTTTTAATTGAACCAACTTTGTTGGCTTGTTGTGAGATTTAATGAATTAATGTGTATGAAACACCTGAAACAGGGCCTGGCATGTGGTAGGCATTCTGAACTGGTTGGCTGCTGTGACGATGATTACTTTCCCTTATTTGGCAGTCACATTGCTTGGGGACAGAAGATAGGTGATACACGATTTGGGGGGGTAGATGATAAACTCACATATGTGATGTTACTGACTAAAGCCAATGGGTTAAGATGTTCCCTCAACCAGGTGACACTTGGGCCATTTAATGGGGTCATTTACTCCTCAGTGCTTCCAAGCTCCTTGGAAAAATCCATCCTCAACTGGTGTGTGTGTGTGTGTATGTGTGTTCGTGTGCACACACACACGTGCTGGGGAGGGACAGGAGTTAGAGTGGGTTTGATGGGCCCTTGGCTGTCTGTGATTCCCCAGGTGGTGACCCCTCTGAGTCCCATCATGCATCCCCCTGTTCAGCCCTGGCCAGCAGCATCCCCTCACCTAAGCTCATACCCCCTTCATCCAAGCCCTGTACCCTGACACCCCCAGGGTGCCATCAGCTCCATCACCAGGCCCCTTCCCCCTGCCATTCAGCCCTCACTATAAATCATCAGAGAAATTCTCCCTTCAGGCTGAACTTTCCATCCTCTCCCCCTTGAAGGAGACTATTTGAGGAGAGGTTTACTTAAATCTATTCAGACAGTTTTGAGTTACCAGAGGGAACTGAAGAGGGAGAAAATGGAAAGGGAGAGAGGCTACAGAGCCAGTGAGAGCCAGCCTGAGAGAGTGCACGGAGGAAAAGAAATAAAAGGAAAAATGAGTGCCTTAGAGAGAATAATTCCTTTTCTGCTTTTCCCCATGAACACTGGGTGACAGAAAATTGCCAGTGACCTGGCCATACCAGTTTTTAATGTTCTTTGTGAGCAGAGAGGACTACATGGGGCCTTTGGGAGGCTGCCCAGGAGACCTGGGTTTTGGCCAAACTCTGCCTTGAACTCATTGTGTGACCTTAGAGGAGTGTCTTCCCTGTTGTGGGCCTCAGTTTTCTGACACAAAGTATAGGACGTGGCTGGGCTAAGGAAGCAGGAACTAGCTTAATGAGTGCCCATATGGTGAATACTATTATTGTCCCCATTTTAAGAATGAGGAGACTGAGGAACAGACAAGTTGCTCAAGTTCACACAGCTGAAGTGATAGAGTCAGAAATTGAACCCATGGCAGTCTGGCTCTGGAGACTGCCACTTCAGACACCACCTCCCACTCTGCTAGAATGATCTTTAAGGATGCTTCTAGCTACGTGACCTTGGACCAGTCACTTGCCTCTCTGAGCCTCAGTCTACACATGTGTAATGTCTGCTTCATTCACTTTCTTGACGTGAGGAGCCCAGTGCCAGAGAAGATACACTGTCAACCACAAAGCAAAACTCAGACCTTCAAGACACAGATTTGGTCAGCACCACCTTTGTGCCTCGCTGCCCTAAAGGCCTGAGGGCTTTGCAGTCATTATCTCTTTTAATCCCTCACCCATCTTCTAAACCTGAGCTAATGAAGGCACGAAGATGAGTAACTTGCCCACCATAACTGCTGGAAAGGCCCACAGGCTGGGGCCCACACTCCCAGTCTCTACCCTTGAATGGCCTGCATCCAAGGCATGGGACAGTCTGGGGCGGTGGTTCTCAGCCCTGTCTGTGTATTAGAATCACCTGGGGAGCTTTGAAAAATTCAGCCCTCACCCCACCCCAAAACAATTAAATCAGAATCCCTGGGGACTGACCTTGGTATTTTTGTAAATCTCCCTGAGTCTAATGTGCACCCAGGGTGGCCTAGGCAACAAGGATGAAAGTATTATAATGATGGGGGAGGGTACCAAGTCCAGGGTGGGCTCAGGGCAAAGGGAAGGGAGCAGCCTGAATGGGCTCTGGAGGCTCAACATCCCATAATATCCCAGCATTGGAGGAGAAAGCCCTTCAAACCAAACAGCCCGTTTTACAAGGGGAGCCTGAGGCCCACGTAGGAGAAAGCTCTTGCCCAGGGGTACAGAGGGACACATCTGGAATTTCATTCTTTTCCCTGACTCTTAACACAGAAAGAACTCTTTCCGCTGCCCCCCTCCACCGCCCACCCTCGGGCAGGTGGAACCCAGCCTTTACAGATCCCTTTGCTCCCATTTTGTAGATAAGGAAACTGAGGCTCAGAGGCAAGTTGTTGCCCAAGAGCACATGGCTAAAAAGTGTCAGAGCCAGAATCCCAAGGCCATCTTGGCTGCCTCCATGTCCCGTGCTGCTGCCCCCCAGGTCCGACTGTGTACTAGGTTGCCCAGGGGCTGGGCCCAGGATAGGCATGGAAGGCAGTCTGGTTAAAGCATGAGGCAGGGGCCCCGAGATGGTCCTCACTTCATCTACTCAACCAAGGCCTTGGGAACTGCGCAGCCCCACCCGCTAAGGTCCAAGGAGAGGGTGAGCTGTAGCGGTGGGAAGGAAGGCTTTTGGGGGCAGAGGCCCCTCCCCTCCCCCTCCAGGCTCGTAGGGCCTGGAACTCTTTTAACGTGAGACAAAGCCTTTAATTCCGAGAGAGGAGATGAAAGGCTCCAAATGCAAATGTGCAGGCAGGGCAGCCGCTGGTGAGAATAGGCTGTCTTCAAAGTGTAAATGACTACACGCCTCAGCCGGCTGGAGAGGAGGGGTGAGAGCAGCCGCGCAGCCGGACGGCTGGCCGCATGGGCTCCCTCAATTACTTTAATTCAGTAATTGAGCGCGCTGAGTCCCAGGCCTGAAGAGAGTTCCACAGACCTGTGCTGGCAGCTAGGCTCAGCCGTGTGACCCGGGGCAAGTCACTTCATTTTTCTCAGCGCCTCCATTTCTTCACCTGTGAAATGGAATTAGTGGAACACCCTCCGTGGTCGTTAAGCTAGAAGAAAATGGGTCTGGATTGCCTGGCACAGAGTGGGCGCTGGGGCAGTTAGTGGCCTTCTTCCCTTCAGAGGTCCATCTTGCTATCCTTCTTTCTTAATCAAGGCCGCACACTAACTCTCCTAACTTTTCTTCACTCGAATCTCTCCTACCCGCTAAACTCCCTGCCATCACCCACCTAAAAAGACTTCCCAGGTCCCTCCCCTGGAATGTGAGGGAAATGTGCGCTGACTGGCAGGGCGCTGGTGCTGTCCGCCCCCTTCCAGAACTAGAGTTTTCCTGAGCCTTGCTGAGTAATGGAGAGGTGACCGGCATGGGTGAAGGCAGAGTGATGAGGAGTGTTTGGGGATGGGTGACAAAATTAGCGTGGAGGAAGCCAGAATGGCTAGGGGGGGTGGTGGATAGGTGGCTTGGGGGACTGGATGCTGGAGGATCAGCTCCTGGAGCAGCTTGAGGGCTGAGTAACAACCCTCACTTGACTCTAAGGGCCGGTGGTGTTGAGCAGGGTGTGCCACCATGTGGTTTACACTTTGGCACCAGCCCTTTGGCTGCTGGGTGGAGAAGGGGCTCAGAGGTGGAAGCAGGGAAACCAGGGAGGAGGCTCTTGCCCTTGGCAGGCAGGCAACAGGTAATGGCAGTAGGCACTGGGGTAGAGGGGACAGCAAAAGCCTTGCTCTCACTGGATAGGAGTTCCTGGGCAGGCGGGAAGGGGAGGGTAAGGGTGCTGCATTCAGCATAAGGCAGAGGAGGCAGAAGTTCCCTCTCATAGCACACAGCCAAGGCCTAAACCTCTAGCTTGACCACCAGTTCTACCTTCCTTGCAGTGGGTTGATTCCAGATAAGATGTTTATCTCCAGGCTCCCCAGCTGCCCTTCTTTCCCCAGGCAGGTAACTGGGTTTTGCTCCTTTCTTTCCTCTTTCCCTTAGAGGGTCTCTCCTCCAAGGAAGCTGCCTCAGCAAGGCAAAAAGTTCAGTGAAAGGAGTATATAAAGAATGGAGGAGGAAGAATGAGAAGGGAGAGAAAGAATCATCAGATTGTGTTTATAATACCTTAACAAGAGAGTTAAGTTAGACTGTTAGATAGCAAAGAAGCTACCCTTGAACCTTCAGTAACCACGAACCTAAAGCCAGCAATGGCAATAAGTACATATCTACAATAATCACACTAAATGTAAATGGACTGAATGCACCAATCAAAACACACAGAGTAATAGAATGGATAAAAAAGCAAGACCCATCTATGTGCTGCTTACAAGAGACTCACCTCAATCCCAAAGATATACACAGACTAAAGGTGAAGGGATGTAAAAAGATATTTCATGGAAACAACAAGGAGAAAAAAGCAGGTGTTGCAGTACTTGTATCAGACAAAGTAGACTTCAAAACAAATAAAGTAGCAAGAGATAAAGAAGGACATTACATAATGATAAAGGGCTCAGTCCAACAAGAAGATATAACCATTATAAATATATATGCACCCAACACAGGAGCACTGACATATGTGAAACAAATACTAACAGAATTAAAGGAGGAAATAGAAATGCATTCATTTTAGGAGACTTCAACACACCACTCACTCCAAAGGACAGATCACCCAGACAGAAAATAAGTAAAGACACAGAGGCACTGAACAACACACTGGAACAGATGGACCTAACAGACATCTACAGAACTCTACACCCAAAAGCAGCAGGATACACATTCTTCTCAAGTGCACATGGAACATTTTCAAAAATAGATCATATACTAGGCCACAAAAAGAGCCTTGGTAAATTCAAAAAGATTGAAATTGTACCAACCAGCTTCTCAGACCACAAAGGAATGAAACTACAAATGAATTATGCAAAGAAAATGAAAAATCCCACAAACCCATGGAGGCTTAATAACATGCTCCTAAATAATCAATGGGTCAATGACCAAATTAAAACAGAGATCAAACAACATATGGAGACAAATGACAACAACAACACGAAGCTGCAACTTCTGTGGGACGCAGCAAAGGCAGTTCTAAGAGGAAAGTATATTGCAATCTTAAAGAAGGAAGAACAATCCCAAATGAATAGTCTAAAGATACAATTAGTGAAATTGGAAAAAGAAGAACAAATGAGGCCCAAAGTCACCAGAAGGAGGGACATAATAAAGATTAGAGAAGAATAAATAAAATTGAGAAAAATAAAATAATAGAAAAAATAAATGAAACCAAGAGCTGGTTCTTTGAAAAAATAAACAAAATAGATAAACCCCTAGCCAGACTCATTAAGAGAAAAAGAGAATATACACACATAAACAGAATCAGAAATGAGAAAGGAGAAATCACAATGGACCCCACAGAAGTACAAAGAATTATTAGAGAATACCATGAAAATGCTAACAAGCTGGAAAACCTAGAAGAAATGGACAACTTATTAGAAAAATACAACCTTCCAAGACTGACCAAGCAAGAAACAGAAAACCTAAACAGACCAATTACCAGCAACAAAATAGAATCGGTAATCAAAAAACTACCCAAGAACAAAACCCCCGGACCCAATGGATTCACCTCTGAATTTTACCAGACATATAGAGAAGAAATAATACCCATTCTCCTTAAAGTTTTCCAAAAAGTAGAAGAGGAAGGAATACTTCCAAACTCTTTCTATAAAGCCAGCATCACTCTAATACCAAAACCAGGCAAAGACCTCACCAAAAAAGAAAATTACAGACCAATATCCCTGATGAACATAGATGCAAAAATACTCAACAAAATATTAGCAAACCGAATTCAGAAATACATCAAGAGGATCATACACCATGATCAAGTGGGATTCATCCCAGGGATGCAAGGATGGTACAACATTCAAAATTCCATCAACACCGTCCACCACATCAACAAAAAGAACAAAAACCACATGATCATCTCCATAGACGCTGAAAAAGCATTTGACAAAATTCAACATCCATTCATGATAAAAACTCTCAACCAAATGGGTATAGAGGGCAAGTACCTCAACATAATAAAGGCCATATATGACAAACCTACAGCTAACATCATACTTAACAGCGAGAAGTTGAAAGCTTTTCATCTAAGATCGGGAACAAGACAGGGGTGCCCACTCTCTCCACTGTAATTCAACATAGTACTGGAGGTCCTAGCCACAGCAATCAGACCAAACAAAGAAATACAAGGCATCCAGATTGGTAAAGAAGAAGTCAAATTTTCACTATTTGCAGATGACATGATATTGTACATAAAAAACCCTAAAGATTCCACTCCAAAACTACTAGAACTAATATCTGAAATCAACAAAGTTGCAGGATACAAAATAAACACACAGAAATCTGTTGCTTTCCTATACACTAATGACGAACTAACAGAAAGAGAAATCAGGAAAACAATTCCATTTATAATTGGATCTAAAAGAATAAAATACCTAGGAATAAGCCTAATGAAGGAAGTGAAGGACCTATACCCTGAAAACTACAAAACACTCCTAAGAGAAATTAAAGAGGACACTAACAAATGGAAATGCATCCCATGCTCTTGGCTAGGAAGAATAAATATTGTCAAAATGGCTATACTACCTAAAGCAATCTACAGATTCAATACAATCCCTATCAAAATACCACCAGCTTTCTTCAATGAACTGGAACAAATAATTCTAAAATTCATATGGAACCACAAAAGACCCCGAATAGCCAAAGCAATCCTGAGAAGGAGGAATAAAACAGGGGGAATTACGCTCCCTGACTTCAAGCTCTACTACAAAGACACAGTAATCAAGACAATTTGGTATTGGCACAAAAACAGACCCACAGACCAGTGGAACAGAATAGAAAATCCAAACATTAACCCAAACATATACAGTCAATTAATATTTGATAAAGGAGCCTTGGATATACAATGGGGAGATGACAGCCTCTTCAGCAGCTGGGGTTGGAAAAACTGGACAGCTACATGTAAGAGAATGAAACTGGACTACTGTCTAACCCATACACAAAAGTAAACTCCAAATGGATCAAAGACCTGAATATAAGTCATGAAATCAGAAAACTCTTAGAAAAAAACATAGGCAAAAATCTCTTGGACATAAAGATGAGCGACTTCTTCATGAACATATCTCCCTGGGCAAGGGAAATAAAAGCAAAAATTAACAAGTGGGACTATATCAAGGTTAAAAGCTTCTGTACAGCAAAGGACACCATCAGTAGAACAAAAAGACATCCTACAGTACGGGAGAATATATTCATAAATGACGTATCCGATAAGGGGTTGACATCCAAAATATATAAAGAACTCACGCACCTCAACAAACAAAAAGCAAATAATCCAATTAAGAAACGGGCAGAGGACATGAGTAGACACTTCTCCAAAGAAGAAATTCAGATGGCCAACAGGCACATGAAAATATGCTCCACATCACTAATCATCAGAGAAATGCAGATTAAAACCACAATGAGATATCACCTCACACCAGTAAGGATGGCAAACATCCAAAACACAAACAACAACAAATGTTGGCGAGGATGTGGAGAAAAGGGAACCCTCCTACACTGCTGGTGGGAATGTAAATTAGTTCAACCATTGTGGAAAGCAGTATGGAGGTTCCTCAAAAACCTCAAAATAGAAATACCATTTGACCCAGGAATCCCACTCCTAGGAATTTACCCTAAGAATGCAGCAGCCCAGTTTCAAAAAGGCAGATGCACCCTGATGTTTATTGCAGCACTATTTACAATAGCCAAGAAATGGAAGCAACCTAAGTGTCCATCAGTAGATGAATGGATAAGGAAGATGCGGCACATATACACAATGGAATATTATTCAGCCATAAGAAGAAAACAAATCCTACCATTTGCAACAACATGGATGGAGCTAGAGGGTATTATGCTCAGTGAAATAAGCCAAGCTGAAAAGAGAAGTGTCAAATGATTTCACTCATATGTGAAGTATAAGAACAAAGAAAAAAACTGAAGGAATAAAACATCAGCAGACTCACAGAACCCAAGAACGGACTAATAGTCACCAAAGGGAAAGGGACTGGGGAGGATGGGTGGGAAGGGAGGGACAAGGGGGAAAAAGGGGCATTACGATTAGCAGGTGTAATGTTGGGGGGGCACGGGGAGGGCTGTACAACTCAGAGAAGACAAGTAGTGATTATATAGCATCTCACTATGCTGATGGACAGTGACTGTAATGGGGTAGGTGGGGGGGACGTGATGAAATGGGGAGTACAGTAACCATAATGTTGCACATGTAATTGAAGATTAATGATACCAAAATTAAAAAAAAAAGTTCAGTAAAAAAGTGGGGACGAGGACTGCAGAGCTGTGTGACCTAAGGCAAATTACTGTCCCATTCTGGTCTTTGACTTTTCCTTTTCTATAAGGCTGGCACATGATGAAAGGAGATGGTGGCCTACAGGCACCTCAGGGCAAAGGTGCTATGCAAGGACATGGGACTGGTTGGGGGGGAGAAGACAGGAAGAAGGACCTGTGTTCTGTCGTCCTGGGGGCCCCTTGCCAGGTGCCGGCTGTGCTGCCATAGAGAAAGAGATTTCATTTCCATATCAAGTCGTACTCACTTTAGGGATCAAAGTCTGTTGTCTGCATATGAGGGCTGGCTGCTGTAGGGCCTACCTGGGCTCAGGATGGGTCCTGGGGTGAAGTTTGATCCTATTTAGGCCTGGGGATGTAGCTTTGACCTCCTCCAATGGCTGCTTCACTGGGGCCAGTGTCTTCCCTTCTCCAGGTTTGCTGCTTCATGTGGAAAATGGCGACAGGGTGCCTGACGGGGATGGCTGACCAGGAAATGAGTTAAAGAGAAGACTAGAAGAGGCCAGACTTGGGCGACAGTGGGGCTTGGAGAATCCGGGAGAGAGCTGGAGGGACAGGTGCAGAGAAGAGGCTGATCTGTGGCAGGTGTGTGGGCTGGTGCTCAGGAAGGCTACTGAGCTCACTGGGGTAGGTTCAGACAGTTGGTCAGATCCTGAGCTCTGGGCCTAGAGTCCAGGGGGCTCATAGATCCAGTAACAAACAGCTGAGAGGGTGTGCAGCTTGCCCTGGGGCCACCGTGACCCCAAAGGGTCTGGCCTAGGGTAGAACCAGCTGACAGGAGCACAACAGGGGAAACCCTGAAGGAAAGCAATACCTCAGTGATTGTCATGACATAGGCAGCCCTGATAACTGGCCTTATCTGGGCAGTTTGTCCTACCAGTGGGGCACCACACAGAGTACTGAGGGACGGAGAGAGAAGCGTCTGAAGGCCTGGGGCAGGGCAGTGACGGAAGAGTCCCTTAGGACCAGCAGTGAGGGACGTTTCGGGAGAGATGCCTTGGAGCCATCCCTTAGTCTCTCTGAGTCTTTGTCGCCTAAGCAGGGTGCCAGGCTGCTACAAGGTTCCGTCCTGGCACCATCTGGTCCAGAGGCAGCCCATGAAGCAGGGGCCCGGTCTTTAGGGTCTTCCCTTCACCATGCCTGTCCAGGCCAAGCAGCACCCTTCCCACCCAGGCTGCCACAGGCAGCTTGCTGGATGGTCTGCTTCCATTCATTCACTGGGTGGCTGTGTTTTTCCTCTTTTACATGCTTTGCTTTCTTTCCTGTTGTCAGACAAACCCCTGTAGAAAACTGTATAATAGGGGGCAGGATAAGAACGAGTGTGTCTGACAGGCCCAGCCTGGGGGACTCCTGGGGATGGTGGCTCATGTACTCAATGACCCGCATTTGCCATGCCAGGGGCGGAGTGGCAGTGGACAGGACATCCCACATATGCTCACCACATTGTCCACTTCAGCCCCTGCTGCTGCCCAGGAGGGAGAGGCAGCCCAGCCAGAAGAAACAGGAAAGGAGAGACAGAGAATGAGTGACTCTAAGCTGAGCAGAGAGGGCCCAGAGCAAGGATGGGTTCCAACCTTACAGCAACCGCAGCTCCCTACCAAATAGAGATGTCTGTGAGGATAGGCGGAGGGAAGAGAAAGAAGGCCTGAGACTGAGCAGATGGAAAATGAGGCAGGAGGGGACAATTAGGCAGAGAGCTCAGGGAGACCCTGAGAGATTCAGAAGGTGGGGGAGACAGAAACAAGGAATGAAAGAGTAAGCCCAGGGGTGGAGATCAGTGCAAAAAGCAAGGAAAAATCATGTGGCGTTTGGAAACTCCAGTTTTGCTCTTTGCACCCTTGCACCTTGGTGAGCAGGGTTGCCCCATAAACCTTGGGATTAGCACCTCTGTTGTCCTGGGCTGCCCAGCACCTACTGGAAGCCACCTAGCTGGCTGCAGGCCCTGGCCCCATCCTGGCCCTGGGCCCAAGGGGCTCCTTCAGAAATAACTTTATTTGCAAATTTACAGTTGGGGAGCAACACTAGGACCAGGGATGGTGCACCCTTGTCCTCCATGAAACCAAGTAGGAGCTCCTGCAGCCAAGCCTTCCTTGCACAGTACCCCTAACCCCTACCACAGTGCACCCACATCAGGATGTCCCCACTTCATCTCTGTGTGAACAGTTCTGAAGGGCAGAGGGAGTCCAGTTTCTCTGGAGATCCACTTGGTGGGGATCTTGGGGAGGAGACCCTGGAGTCCTAGAGTAGATCACGTCTCTGTCTCTAAGTCCCTGCCGGGACCCTGCAGTGGCATGGCGATATGCCAGCAGGGCCAGCCACAGTGGCACGGCCTGCCCCAGCAACCATCAGTCCAGTACATTTCTCCTCCCCACTCTGGCCTGATGCTGCAGAACTGCTGATAGGTAGGAGGTGTGATTACCCTCATTTCACAAACAGCTTAAGGGAGGCAGAGAGAGAAGTGTGCTGTTCAGGATCACAGCAAGTCAGGTGTAGGAATCAAGACGTTTGGGATGAGGGATGACTCATCAGGGATTTGTCTTGGGAAAGGAGGAGAGAAGAAGAGGGTAAGCTGGCTGTAGTGGGAGTACCCTTCATGGCCTCCCACCCAGAGGCAGAGGGAGATGGGGGAAGACCCTTGTATAAAGAGGCAGGTCCTGAGGCCAAGGGGAACAGCGCTATTCACAGAGTGCTGCAGGTGGGCCTGGTAGGGGCAAGCAGTGGCCAGCCTGCACCAGGGACGTTGGATCCCAGCTAGTCACAGTCTCGTCCTGTGGGAGAGAAAGCAGCCTGGGAAAGGGGAGAAGATGGGGACTATACAGTCTTTCCCACTGGGAGTGTGCATGAATACACACATTTTCAAACATGAGTATCTAGGCTGCAGTATAGATTGACTTCCTCAGCCCAGGAAGATGGTTTCTAGAAATGCAGTGTTAAACCAGGAAGAGCCAGGGAGCCCTCGACATATGTGAAGCCGCCCAGATGAGAGAAAGTGGGGCTAGCAGGGTTGTGAAGAAGGGCACTAGAATTACCTGCACTTAGGAAGTATTTATGATATGCCAGCCATGTGCCATCCAGAACTCAGGATGTGCATTGGCCCCTTTACGTCTCAAATCATATGAGGTAGGAATTGGAGTTAGCCCCATTTCTACTGACAAGGAAATTGAGGCCCTGAGTGGGGCCTCATAGCTAGTCAGCAGAAGGTCCAGGTTAGTAAGAGCCCAAGTTCAGGGTTTCAGCTCAAGTAGGGACGGGACCTGCATGGTGGCCAGGAGAGGGAGGCAGGGTGGATGGGCTGTGACACCTGACCAGCCTCCTGATCAGTGCTGATGGGCTCTCAGCTCACAGGAGAGGGTAGCCTGTACCGTTTTTCATGAAACTTCTAGAACTCAGGCCTCCAGCTGGCCAGGTCTGCCCACCAGATTGTGAAGACAGGGAGCTGTCATTCCTTCTCCTCCAGAATGAAGATCTCTGACCTCACCCACAGCACAGGTCCACATGAGCATGGTAAGCAGTGTGCTGAAGGTCCACAGGCCTGCCCCCAGCCTTCTACTTCCAGCTCAGCTGAATGACATGGTACAAGTCCCTTCCCTGCTCTGGGCCTCGGTGCCCCCATCTGCACCAGGAGGGGTGAGCCTAGGTTGTCTGAGGGCTGTGCCAGCTCCAACAGTCTAGGAATCTATGACATAAGCACATGGAAAGAGAACTGACAGTCTCAGGCAGGCCATGCCAAGTGCCAGATGAAGAGCGCTGCAGTGTGGAAGTGGTGTTCACAGGAAGTGAGGTCGTGATGGGTAGGGCAGCCAGTGAGGACAGATGGGCTTTCATTTATTTCTTCAAATGAGTGAGCATGTGCTGAGCACCTACTATATGTCAGACATTCTGCTGGGGGCTGGTGGTGCAACAGGGAGCCTCTCTCGTCAAGGAACCATGCTGTCTGTCAGATCAGCTGCACCACCTCAGGGAGGGCTGCCATGAGTGACACTATGCCTGCCTTGCCCTGCCTTCCCTGTTGCTGTTACTGGGTCTCCATCTCTATCTATGTCTCTGTCTTCTCCTCCTCCACCTTCTCTTGGACTTTGTCTCTCCCCTTTTCTGTCTTCCTTCCCCTTCCCTGAGTCTCAGGATGATGGGAATAGGGGGTGGGGATCTAAGGGATGGGAATTCCCACTTGAGCTCCACTGTCAGCCTGGGTGAGGACATCTGGAAACCAAGAGTTTAAACTTGTTAATATATTAAGTAAGAGGACTGGCCAAGCCCTGGGCTGGCAGTCATGGGGAGGGCCAGTTGCCTGGCAGGGACACCTTTGGGCATAGGCCTGAATCACTGGGAGACTGGCCCAGTACTAGAACCACAGTCAACAGGTAGAGTAGGACTACCACAGGGGTACTGACCCCCAGAAAGGCTGAGGGGCAGAGTGGGGAACTGGGACCAGGGAAGGGACTTTTGGATAGATGCCACCTGTTATTTTCATGCATGGACTTCCAGTGGGAACTGGGGTTGAGGTGTCTGAGATGAGATGAAAAGAGAGCCCTGGGAATGGGATCAATCAGATGCCCGGGTTTCAAGGCCCCACATGAATAACATCACCGAGCCTCTGTTTCTTCAAATGTAAAATAGAGATAATGCCAGTCACCCAGAGTGAGACCTCAATGATCCGACCTCAGTGATGGCGCCTTACACGTGAGAGGAATGGCTGATCCCTTGCAGAGGGTAAGGACAGCGGACCACAATAGCCGAGAATGAGGTCAGACTTCAGGAGGAACTCCTGGTCTGGGGAAGGTGGAGCTGGGGAAAAGAATTTTGTGAGGATGAGCACTGAGACAGGAAGAGGACAGTGTGGGAGGGCCAGTGTGGACACTGAAGTATGGAGAGCCCGTGCCGTAGCCACCAGCTGGCCGTCAGGGGCACCTGACCCTGCAAGCCAGAGCAGGGCATTGCTCAGACCTGGTCCTGCTCAGCACCCCTTGCTGGGCGCAGAGGCAGTATGCTGGTGGTAGCAAGAGCATGTGTTTTTGAGTCAGAGAGCCCAGGACTCCAATCTTGGTCAGTCCCTTGCCAGCTGTGCGGACTTGGATGAGGCAGTTATCCTCCAAGCCTTTGGCATCTTCATCTTTAAAATGGGGCTCATCAAGCCTTGCTTGTCTGGTTTGCATGGCTCCTGGCCGGTGCTGACCACATGAGTTTTCATGTCCCTTCTCTCTCTGAGTAGGCCTGTGTTTCCTCATTTTCGTAGATCAGGGGTTGGACTGAATGACCTATCAGGTTGCATTCAGCCCAAATGTGCAGAAAGCAACCCTGATCATACGTGTTTTCTGATTGCGTCTGGAAAGCCAGTCACCAGCAAGAACTTGATTGGGTGGGCCCTCTCTTGGGTGCCGGAGGATGGGGAAGGAGGGTGTTACAGGAGCAACGGAAAGGAGGGCCCAGGGGCTCCAGCTCTCAGAGAGAAGGCTGCCAGTTTGCTTTCTCCCACAGGAGGGCATTGGTATAGCCCAGAGATAGCCCCTGACTGCCTGGGTGCCACTGCCGGAGACCCCATGGAGGGGTAAGGCTGGAGGCAAATGGACCAGGGCTGGGCCTGTGGAGCTTGGCTACAGCAGCTGGGAGCTGGGAAGCCCTACCGGTTCAAGCCCATGTGTTCTTCTTCCTCAGGAAGCAAAAAGAAAGACTTAAAGGATTTAGATCTCAGGGGGAATAAAGAGAAGAGAATTAGAACCCAAATCCACATCTGGCCTGACAATATGTCTAACCCTAAGCTCTCTGCCCACTAAATGGTGGGGGCGGGGGTTGTGGGAGAGCAGCTGGTTGCTCCCTCCAAGCTGCCTTTCTGGTGACATCACTGCCAACAGAGGCACCACGTGGGCCAGGGCTGACCACCCCCATCTGGATCCACCCAGAGCACGGAAGGAGGAAGGATTGGGCTTCTAGAAGTCACAGCTCCTGCTTTGACTTAGCTGGGAACCTATTAGGGCTTCTTTCTCCCCAGCTACAAAATGGACCTCTTCTGCTCCCTTGTACATAGACTAATATTGTGAATAAACCTTCTCTCCAGGAAAAGGTGAGCAGCAGACACACATGCTACCCCCTCAGAGTAGATACCATGCACCTTGATATTCCCAGCATTAGTGTCACTGAGCCTGCCCCTGGAGGGCCAGCAGTAGACAGTCGCTCCATGTTTCCTCCAGCCATTCAGAGATATTTCTGACAGAGGCTGGCAGAATCAGCACTAGTGAGGCCCTCACACCTTGCCATCTGCGGGAAGTGACCAGCCAGGGTCACCTGGTGGAACAGGAGCTGTGGCAGGACATGCCCTCAGGTCTCCTGCCTCCCAGTCCAGGCAGGGCCCTTTCACCAGCCCCTCATTGCCTCCTGAAGGGCACAAGAGAATCAGGTCCTCAGAGATAAAGGAGAATTGGCTTTTGCATTGGTGAGGAGGACTTCTGGGGCCTTGAGCTTCCCATGATTATCCCTGTATGGCGTGGGTCTTGTACCCCAGCTCCTAGAGCCTCAGGACCCTCCAGATTAGGGTTGCCAGATAAAATACAGGACATCTAGTTAAATCTGAATTTGAGAGAAATAACAAATAATTTCTTAGTATAAGTATATCCCAGATATTGCATGGGACAGACTTGTAAAAAAAATTGTTGTTTATCTGAAATTGAGATTTTATATTTGGTGCCCTGTATTTTTTTTTACGTTTTTTTTTTTTACAATTTATTTTGATATCATTAACCACAATTACATGTGCAATATTATGGTAATTAAACTACCCCCTTCATCAGGTCCCCCCCACCAAT
>JAQQAC010016209.1:52367519-52419401 GCA_029783875.1 Phataginus tricuspis | reverse complement strand
TTTTTTGGCTTGTGGTGCCCTGTATTTTTATTTGCTAAATTTGGCAGCCCTACTTCTGCCAGGCCACCTTAATGAACAGGAGGAGATGGCTTCCTTAAAGTCGCCAGCCCATTGGGCAGGGACTTCCTGCTCTCAAATCCCCAAGCTTGTGGACTGAGAGAACTTGTCTAATTTGGCTGCTCATTGACTTGCATAGCCCCTCCCTTCATTCTCCTGGGCCTGTTGCTGCCCTAGTGAGTTGGCCTGGTAATGGACAAGAATCCCTTCATATGGAATAGCCCATGGGCACTGGGCAGACCCTTTGCCAACACCTACACTGACCCACCTGGTGTCCAGGCCTATGACATTGAGGAGCTCTGAAACGAGGCCCTGCCTCTCAGGTCAGCCTCAGGGTGGAGGTCTGAAAAGGGTTTGAGCAGCTATCCTCTAAGCCCTCACCAATGAATTCAGCAAGTGTATAGAGGGCATGGAGGCTGGTGGGACAGAAAGCAGGCTGCTGACCCGGGTGAGAGGCTGGGAGGCAAAGCCCCAAACCTCCACATACAACCCTCCACTGGGAACCCTAAGTTCCAAGATTTAGGAAACTGGGCAAGAAGATTCTAATACATGAGAGCAACAAAGAAGGGTGAGCCCAGGGCCTGGAGAAAAACTCAGCGCTGCATTCTCCAAAGAGAATGCTTACTCTAGACATTCTGTGGAAAAAGGCCTTTGTGGTCAAATTTGTTTGTGAAACACAATAGAGTGACACACACAAACACACATACCCTCAGTGATTTGCTTATTGAAGGCTCTGAGAAGTCCTGCAGTAAAAAACAAGCAAAACCTTTACATTGGTTTGACTTGGTGTTTCCCTTATTTATTTGACATCAAATCTTTTTTTATCATAATGCCTCTTACCTTCCCAGGCATTTCATGTTCTCTGGGAAACACCTGGTTACAGATGTTCTGGGGGCTGTGCCTCTGTTAGAGCTGTGGCCACTGCAGAGTAGCCAGGTTCTCTTTGTCCAGGGGGTCATGCCTGCTGGATCCCATTACCCCAGCTCAGTACCCGGGGCTTGGTTCAGCCCTGTGCCCCCTCCTTCCCTTTATTTCACATGAGCCTTTTTCTCAGGCTCTATGTGTGCCCATGACAGCACATGTCTACATGTTCATACATATATCTATGCATAGGTGTGTACAGGGACACTGGTGGCATACCTATAAGTGTGGGCTAATCCAGAGAGCCCAAGAATGTTAAAGTTGGAGAGAGAGAGAAAGGGAGAGATACATTTTGATATGTGCTTATAGAGACAGAGATGGAGGGTGAAGAGGGAGATGGGGAGATAAAGATTTTGATAGATTTTTTTTTTCTTTCCTGGTCCACTTTCTTGGGTAACTAACTTTTTCTACCATTCAAGCCACCAAGAAACATTCTAGAAGTCAGCTAGTGACAAAGTCCACACTGGTCACACCATCTGCCCCAACTTATGGGCTTGTTCCTTTTCGGAATGTGGGTAAGAGCTCCAGAGAGTAGAGCTGACAGGCCTGGCCCATACCCACTGTGGAAAGCAGAGCAGAAAGGAGCAGGGGCTGCATTCTGTGCCCAGCAGTGCCAATTTGAACATTCATTCTTTTGGGCTATTTGGGAGGATTCTAGAAAAGGCAGCAAGGCCTACAGTAGAGGGTAGTTCAAGATTGAACGTCAGCTCCACAAGGGCAAAGGCTGTGTCTTATCCCTGTGTCCCTAATACTTAACACAAGGCCTGGCATGTCAAGTCAAGTGTGTGCATGTGTGTGTGTGTGTGTGTGTGTGTGTGTGTGTACACATGCACATACCTGCACATGTGTAACAAACATTCATTGAGCATTTACTATGTGCCGGGTGTTGTCCTAAGACCTTTACATGGAATGACTTATAACCACCTTCTGAGGTAAGTAAATAACTGTTACTACACCCACTCTACAAATGTAGGCACTGAGGTACTGGGGTGGGGATGGCAGTGAGTAACTCACACCAGGCCACACAGCCAATAAAAAGTATAGACAGGATTCAACGAAGGCAGTCTGACTCTAGAGCTCACTCTCTAAACCACTACTCCACACTGGCTGGTTCAGTGAAGAGTTGTTGGACAAATATATGAATGCATGCATGCATGAATAGAAGAAACACCCAAAGATGGTCGGTCACCCACAGCCTTCCCACAGCCCAGTGCTAACAGCCCTGCCAGGGCCTCCCTCCAGAAGCAGCATAACACCGGAGAGCATACCCTGCCAGCCGCCCTCAACAACATCACCTCTTTCTCCCTCCTTCCTTTCCCTCCAGGCCTTTGCCACATTTCCCTGTCACCCTCCTCCTTTCCCAGTACTTGTCCCCAGCCACTCCCCAGCCCACCAGCAACTTGGCCTGCCTGCTTGCCAAAGTCCCTGTCTCCTCTTCTTTGTATGTGTGCATGCTTGTGTGTACACCATGAATCCCACAAGCTGTCAAGCAGAGCAGGGAGCTGCTCCACTCACATGCTGTGCCTTTGATGTCCCCTTCCTGGCAGCTGTGCCACACTGAGTGACTCTGCAGAGGCTGGTGTCTCAGAGGGCGGGTGCTAACCAAGAAGCTCCACACACAAAGGCCAAGGCCAAGAGGAACAGGGGCCACTGGAAACCCAGCAAGCAGGAGGCCTAGGAGGGCCTGCCAGCCAGCCACATGGTACTTGGGGTGTCCCTGGACTCTCAGGACCCAGAGGTCTCTCACTCAGCAGCCTCACGCCCAGCATGTCTCCAGGGAGTAGGTGCTAACGTGCTTCATAAGGAACAACACCCACCCTTCACACTGGGATAGCAGTCTAGAGGTGACAAAGCACTTTTGCACCCATTTGCCTAATGGTCAGCGTTACCGCATTAGTTGGTAAAAGCTTCCCCAGGAAGGGGACATCAAAAGGATTGAATCCTGTTTCTGCTGCTCCCTAGCTGTGGGACATAGGGAAAGTCACTTATCTACACAGAGCCTCAGTGTCTGTATCTTTAAAATGAGGACAATAATAATACCTAGTTCACAGCGTTGCTGTGGGGAGTCAATCAGCCAGTCTGTTTGTGGCACCTGGAGCAGTGGCTGCCATGCACACACAGACCATTTGGTATTACATGCCAAACATTGTGGTCAGTTAGTTTATTCACATGGTCTTTTAACAACTCTTTGGAGAGGAATTGGAGACTTGCGAAGGAGAAGTGACCTGCCCAGAGACACTGAAGTGGTAAAGGTGGGATTTGAACCCAGGTCTGTCTGTCACCCAAGACCATGCTCTTTGGGGGAAATGAAACTCAGAAGATGGCACTTGTCTGGGTCAGGAATCAGGCTAGCTCAACTCAAACCTTTTTACGGGCCCTCCAGTGTTGCCTCTGTCTCCTGGATGAGACAGATCCAGGCATCTCCCATCCCCTCAAGTGCCTGAGCAGGGGCTTTTCTGTCCTTTGCTGTCCCCACCTCCACGGATGGCACGGAGGGGAGGGTGTTCTTCAAAAACAGTGGGGGACAGTTTGAAGCTGCGCTCTGAGCAGAGGGACCCTGTCCCATGTGTCACTAAAATACTGGAAGCAAGGTCAACAGATGCAAGGCACACGGGCCTGCCTGCAGATACTGGTTACGTCTGGCTCATGCCACCACTAGCCAGCCTCGTTTGCACTACAGGTGCTTTTCCCATGACGTGCGTTAGTTAGCACCTGACCACTGCTCACCACTCCTGCCCTAAGTACTAGGTGTCCTTGACTGGCTATCACCCAGGCTGGGGAGCTGCTCTTAAAGGCAAAGGTTATGGAAACCAGAGGAGGAAGAAGGAAAAAAGGGAGCTCCTTTGCCCCTAGCGCTTGTTCCCACGGCCCTGGCTCCTCTTCCTTCCCCCACCTCTGGGCACACACCTACCAGCCCTGCCCGGAGCCAGCATAACCTCTGAGTCCCACTGGGCCTGACAAAAGGGCGGAGAGCAGAGGCCCGTGCACCACCACTCCCTGAGGCCCTTCCACGAGGCACACCTGGGACAGACAGGCTGGGCCACAACTTTCACACTTCCCGCAGGAGATCTTCTCAAAGGAGGGGGAACACCAAGTGAGCCCCAGCTATGCACTGGAGGTCAGACACATGGGCTTTGGTTTCCCTGACTGAATCCTCACAGCCCTGAAAGGCAGGTATTATTGTCCACGTTTTATAGAGGAAACAGCTAAGCTATAAAGAAGCAGGTCACTTGCCAAGGTTCCCATGGACAGTACATGGCAGAGTGAGTGTTGGGCTCAGGACAGGCTCTCAAGCCAGCAGCACATCCCACCGGGCACCAGTTCTTGGCACAATGGGGAACCCGGCCAAGTTCCACTCTGCGGGCTTGAGGAATGAGGTACTATGGACTTTAGAATCTGCCTGCAAGCTGAGGTTTTATTCTCAAGAGTGTGCACTTAAAAGCAAAAAGATTATTCATTTTCAATTGTAGTGTTTAGGTAACGGATTCCTTATCTTCCTTGTCTGCTTCAACAGCCAACTCGAACTCTTTCTGAAGCTTTGGGGACGGCACCATTAATCCTTGTCATTATTAGCACTGTGCTCTGGTGATCTCCTCAGGCCTGTTTCCCCTGCATGAAATGGTTTCAGCTTGTTTGTGATCTTTGAGCTCTTGTACCTGGTTGGGGTTGTTTTGTATTTTACTAGTTTTTCTGCCTACCCCCCTGCTGTCAGGCCATCAGCTCTCACTTCTTGACACTTTTAGTGTGTGTGCTTCCTGCAGCCCCTCTGCCCTCCTTTTGAGTTACTGCTTCTAATCTGCTATGGGCTTGGGAACCAGAGAACCAAGCTTGTTAGAGTAAATAAGAGGGGAAACACTACAGAGGGTCCTTCTGCGGGTGATGCTCCTGAGCTTGAGCAGAGGCGGCCAAGAACGCAAGGGGAAGCCCCCAGTGCTCACCCTAGAAGCCCAAGGCCCCCACAGCCATATTGCCCAGGGCCCCTGGATCCCTACTGGCAACAGGGGTGACCTCCAGACTGGGCAAACCTGAGTCCAGCCCTTACCTGGCCCTAAACTGGCACATCTCCTTGGCCTGTCCCAGGCCACACAATTGAGGAGTGGTACACGCAAGACAAGAGGACTGCGAAGTCTCGCTGAGTGGCAAAGAGTGATGTACTGGAGGGCCTCTGGAGGGCCAAGAGGCAGAGGAATGGGCAGAAGGGCGTCTGGAGACGTCCAGTGTTCTTCTGTTTCTCACCCTCTTTCCCAGAGGTGCTGCAGAGAGCTCCAGGCTGAGGACGCCCTCCTTCTCAGCCTTTCCCTGGTCCTGCCCAGAGGGTGGGAGCACTCATGCCTGTGTCCATCACAGCATGGGGGCCCACTGGGGGCTTGAAGCAGCCTGAGCAGGCTGTGACCATCTCTGCCTCCATCCAGGCCTAGTCCCTCACACTTGTACAGTTGCCCCCACTGCACCCCCAATTCTGGCAGGAAATGGGCCGCACTGAGCTGGGCCTGTCTTGCCACCTCAGCAGTCCAAGGGCCTGCCTCTCCCCGTGCCTGGGGGAGGGGGGTGCCACTGAGGGGGAAGCACAGAGGTGGATTTAGGACTTGAGTGGAGTTTGAAGCCCCCCAAAGCCATTTTTCAACCTGAAAACTGAACCAAGCTGGTATGGAATTGTGGCTGGAGGATAAATGTGGACCCCATGGTGTCATTTTATGGTCAATTTTCAGAGTGTAACTGCACTTTAAGCACTAACACTGAGTAGCAGGAAAAAACTTCTTAACCATAAGATCTTTAAGAGTGCAGAGCTGGCTCCCAGGGGCGAGGTGGGAATGCATAGACGTGAATCATTGGAAACAGGTCTAGCCCAGGCACTAGGGAATAGCTGGACCCAAGCTGGGCTGCAGGGAGGGAGGAGGCAGGGATGGAAGGGTGAGAGGGTGCCTCCAGCCCCTCAGGCCCTGAGGGTGGCAGCTTCCAGTCTCCTTTCCAGGGGCCTGCAGTCCTGCCAGAGTCCTGAACCCTGCCTGTGCCTGGACTGGCCGCTCTGAGCCAGAACTGGGAAAAGGTACCACCTGTTGTAGCAGTCTCGGGGGCCAAGGCAAGGCAGGAGGACCAGATGGGCAGGACTGATGCCTCTGTTTCCCTGCTTGTCTTGTTCCCTGTCTTTCACCAAGTTAAGCAAGTTTTTCCTGGAGACACAGCCAGCCCCCAGGGAAACAGGACAAAAGGCCAGGGAGGGTCTAGGTTATTCGGGGTCAAATCCATGCTGGGGAAAGCAGAGCCAGGAGCCAGAGGTTGGGGGAGGGGTTGGAGGGTACAGAGATAGAGGCTGGCGATGCAGATGGCAGATAGAAAGGGAGGCTAGAGGTCAGAGTGATCGTTAAGGTCCTTTCCAGCTAGAGAAACCCTCTGGCTCCAAGGGATGCAAGAGTGAGGAGGCGAACTGACTGCCAGACAGCCTCCAACAAACCGAAGGTGAGCCTCCCGGTCTCTGGTCTCAGCACCATGGGCCACCCATTGAGACACTTGCCACTTGCCAAGAGCCCATCTGAGAAGATTCAGGGCTAGGGCTGGCAAGCACGGGCACTGGAGGTCACCCATCTGGGCAGGGACCGAAGTGATGCTCAGGCCTCACAGTGAAGAAACCTCAGCTGAAATATGATTTGCTGTGTGATTTCAGGCAAATCTCTTCCCTCTCTGAGCTGAAATGTACCCATTTGTATCATTGTGGCTGGCAGGAGGGTGGGGAGTGGAATTTCAACCTGATCAGTTCCTTTTAACCTTAGAATAGAAGAGTCTTGCCAGCTAGAACATTCCAGGATTCCTCAGTCTGGCGTGCTCTGGGACAGTATTATCTGGGCTTAAAAGTAGAAATAGAAAGAAATTACAAAACACTCACTAGGTGCCAGGGAATATTCTAAGTGCTTTTTACAAATGTTAATTCACTTAACCCTCACAACAGCTCTGCAAGGTGTGTACTAATGCCTCCATTTTACAGATGAGGAAATAGAGGCACAGAGTGATTAGCAGACAGACTCAAATACCAGACTGATTCTGAAACCAGACACTCACTTGGCCTTTCTGCTTTGTTTCTCTAGATGGGTAATCCTGCCTGTCTCGCCCCCTTCCAGGGCTCCAGTTCTTCCTTCACGCACTGGGCAAGGGCTCCCCTGCCTGAGCCAGCCAACCTCCTTGAGGTGCCCTTCACCTCCCTGTACTCCCTCCCTCCCCTCCCCTCCTCTTTCAGGGAGCTGAGGCAGGCTCAGGTTTCTACATTTCCAGGCTAAGCCTCCTGACTTGGGCTGGGCTCACAGGCAAGATCTTGCTGACCTTGCACTTTCCATCTACCCTGGGGCCCTGGGTTCTGAATGGACATATGGGGAGTCCTGCATGCTCAGCCGGGGGGGGGGGGACTGAGGGAAGGCTGGCCACTTGCCCTCAGCCCCTTGTTTAAGACACGGCACCTCAGTTCCATTCAGCAGGTCTGACTTTGACCCCCAGAACTTTCTTAGCAGATCTGGGGCAGGAGCATTGCTGAAGGCTTGGAGGAGTTGGGGCTAGGGGCTAGGTTGAATGTGCTAAAGGCTGAATGTACAAAACCCCTCTCTAAAATTACAGTGGAGTACTTGTAGATTCTGCCTATCATCACACTAGTTTCTTCTTTAAGTTCTGTCTTTAGGAATCATAAAATTATAGTGTTACAGCTGGACAGGCTCTTAGAAATCATTAAGGCAAGACCCTTCGGTTCCCCATGGGAGCCTGAAGCTCAGAAAGGGCAAGGATATGTGCAAAATTGCATAGCAAGGCAGCTATGGAGGCAAGGTGGAACCTAGGGTTCCTAACTCTTCCAGGTGAGTGCCTTTCCAACTCAGCTCCCTGCCTGGCCTCTAAGGTCAGCTGTGTGCCACACTTTTTAGGGTAGCCCTGCTTGAAGCCCCACCCATCACCGTGTATAAGATCACCCCCTAGATACATACACACACACTCTCACGTGCACACACACACGCACACACACACTGTTCAAGAGACACAGGCCCTTGGGAGTGAAGTGGTAGACATCTAGAGGTCCAG
Source organism: Phataginus tricuspis (assembly GCA_029783875.1). Classification (NCBI taxonomy): domain Eukaryota; kingdom Metazoa; phylum Chordata; class Mammalia; order Pholidota; family Manidae; genus Phataginus; species Phataginus tricuspis. The sequence continues at coordinate 52,411,370 of JAQQAC010016209.1, read as the reverse complement.
ATGAAAAGCAGAGGCCACAATGGCAGGGACTGAAAGTGTACCCCTGGGGTGGGAGGGGGTATTCTGAGGCAGGAGCATGCTGTTTTTTCCTGCCCTAGAGCCTCAAGTCCACACCTTGGGAGCTCTGCTTGAATAGACTGAAGAGGCTAAGGGGAAACCCCTAGGCTCTGTTTTGGTCTCTGCTGATGCTTGAAGGTCTTGGAGGTCTCCAGCAAAGTCACTCGCCCGTACTCTGGGATCTTGTCGAACCTGTCTCCTTCACTTGTTCCAAGCACCACCTGGCTCCTCCTCTCACCCGGTTGCGCAGACCCCATGCTGCCTCCGGCGAGCCGAGCACCGTGGCCACAAGGGGGCACTGACGCTCCATGACTCGGGTGGGCTCGGTGGCGTGCTTCCCCAGAGGCTTGGGGTGGGGGGCAGCCAGGAATTTGCATTCGGCTCCCCCACTCCTGGCACGTTCCCATTTCCTCTTGGAAGCCTCCCTAATCCTCTTATGCCTAGGGTCACATCCCCGGGCCCGGGGACGAGGTGTTTCATTTCAATTCACCCCCACTGCCCCTGGGGAGTTCCATGAAACGTGGGGAGGAGAGACCTCCGGGCCACAGACCTCTTCTCTGCCCCTTTGCATGACCTGGTTTCCTTGCTGCTCTCTTCAGCTTGTCTCTTTTTCGGGTGCCCCTTTACGAATGACCGCCCTCCATTCCCTTCCTGACCTGACTTCTACTTTCTCAGAGCCCTTCTTCTCTTCTTCGGTCTTTCTGCCCTTTCTCCCTTATCAACTTTCGGCTTTCACTCCAGGCTGCCCTCCTCCCCTCCTCCTCTCCCCTGGCCCTCTTGCTCTCCCTTCTCTTCTCCGTGGCCTCCCCTCTGCCCTCTGCCTTCCCTTCTGCTTACTCCTCCCTCCTGCCCTTGCCCCACGGTGGCTTCTCAGTCGGGATGAGTGGCGTGTCTTGGTGGACCGCACCTTGGCTCCCTCCCCAGGAGACAGGTGGGGGACTTAGTCTACTTATCGCTACTGGAACCTGGGAGAGGAGGAGGCTCTGGGTCAGAAACTGGACAGTTCACTTGGCAAATGCAGCCTCTGGGAGTGGGAGGTGGGGGAGATTAGAATCCAGAAGCTGGGGCCTGGTCTCAGCCCTGGCCCTGGCTGGCTGTGTGGCCTTTCCTATCTGCTCCCTGGATTTCAGTTCGCCCCTGAAGACAATGGAGCACTAGATCTCTGAGGATTCTCCCAACTTTTCCTGTATTTTTTTTTTCATTTTTCAGCAGTGACTATCAATCCCAGGAGACCTGAGAAGTGCTTCTCCCAGATTCACGCTCTGTCCTCACAGAATGCTAGGGATGCTGGTGTGACAGGCAGGGCCCTTCCAGTGCATGTGGGTTGCACAGAGGGACTGAGGTTGGGCTTGGGCCATAATATCAGTGTACTGAGGAATCTGACACACTAGCGCACTGACTTTGGGGGGCCTGGGCGGCCCTTGCAAATGGTTGTGGAATGTCAGTGCTGGAAGAGGGACATCAAACAAAAATTATGGGCCCCACATAGTCCCCACTCCACCCTGCACTCTATCTCTGAGACACAAACCCAAGCCCCATGGCCTGCCTTCCACATCTCAGCTTTCAGAAGAATCTAACCCCACTGTGGCACTAATAAGGAAGCCGGGTCCAAAGCGGAAGAAGATTTGCTCAGGTACATGCAGGCAGATGGTGGCAAGATGAGGCTGGGCCCCCAGGCTCCCGCCTCCCAGCTGTGAGCATGCCAGAGCTGGGTGGGTGTGGGTGAGGCGATGGTACCCTGGCCCTGCACTGGGCGGCTGCTGAAGTGGAGGTAAGGGGTTGAGCATGGGGCACTTGGGCTAGACAGCTGCCTGCTCCCACCTTTTCTGATGGGCATGCACCCATCCTAGCAGTGAGCAGAACTGGGGCTGCCAGTGGTCCCTGCACAGCTGGAGGGTAGCACCCCCACCTGACAGTGTGATTTATCACATTCTCCTTTTCTCCCCTCAGCCCCCAACCTTCTCATAGACCCCAGAGAGGGCCCAGCCTGACTTAGAGGAAATTCACCTGTTTTTGATTTGAGACTCAGGTGGACTTTTCTTTCTTCTCATCAAAGAAGTGGTGAGGGGAAGGCAGGGCCCCATCCATCACCCCAGCCTCTCAGCAGCCTTGGGGAGGGGAGAATGTGGGAGGGGAAAGCCCAAGGATCTTGCAGTCTCCTTAATTCCCAAAGGGAACCTCCCAGAGAGACAGGCAGGGCATTACTGGCCTAGACATTTAAATCTTGGCCACGAATGCTCAGGAGAACCCGCCTCCAGGTTCCTGCTTTGCAGCTCTGGAGAACTTGCAGCCAATTTTTCTTTCCCAATCCCTGCTGCCCGAGGGATGGGGGAGTAGGGCTAGAAGGGGCTTGAGCCCAGAGCAAAAGCAGAACAAAGATTTAGCACCCAGGGAGAGAGGGAGACAGAGAGGCAGAGGGGAGGGAACTCATTTTGCTTTTACTGCCTATGGCATGCCAGACACTGTTCAACATGCTGGCTATGTCACTGAACCCTCCCCACACTGCCCCATTCTCCAGATAAGGAAACTGATTATCCAAGGTCAAGTAATTGATCCAAGGTCAAATCGCAAGGAAGTAAATAATGGGGGCCAGATTCAAGGTCTCAGCTGTTTGGCTCCAAAGAGAAGTCAGAGGAGACAGGTTAGGTGCCTGGATGCTGGCCCAGCAGGGAAAGAGATGGGCTGTGGCCCCTAGTCCCTACCCATCCCCATTCCGAGCTCCTGTATGTTTCCACTCAAGGCCACCGGTGACCCACATGGAGCCTTATGGAAATTAGAAAAGGGTACCCTTCTGGGAATGACACAGCCCCAGGGAATTGGGGGTTAAATATGTGACCTAGTGCTCAGAGCAGGGCTCGATTTCAGCCCCTACTACTCACTTGTGCCAGGCCCCCTTGAGCAGCGCTCAGCCTAAAAGCCATCTGTGTGGCCCTGCTTAGGCCATCCTTTATTTAGAGTGGATGAAGCAAATCCTGGTCTGGGAGGGGAAGTGAGGGGCCTGATAGACCTGACAACAGTGTGTCATGATGCCAAGTCCTCTTCCTCCTTCTCCCCTCCCCGACCTTCATCCCCATCACCATCATCACCACCATCTTCCCAGGTATCCTCATGCTGCTACAATTACCAATAACAGGGGCTCCATTGCAGCTCAGTCTGCTTGGAATCCTTCCCCTGAAGCAACCCAGTTTTTCCTTGCTGGACTCTTTCCTCCTTAATACACCCCTCTAAGTTTCCAGCTCACAGAAGCCCATCCCCTGGGGAAACTTGCCTGTGGCCCAGCCATATGGGCCATGGTCCGTGGGTGGTCTGGGGAGACTTGAGAGAGGTAGGGAGGCAAGGGCCACTGTGTGGCTTATTGTTCTGGCCTGCTGGGTTAGTTGCTGTGCTGTCCTTGGACAAACTGCTTATCTCTCTGGACCCAGGGGTAGGGTGGATGCTACCCATGGCCATTTCCAGCCTGGCCTCTTGGGGTGCTAGAATCTCTGAGCTCAGAAGTCCTGCTCCCCTCTATGCACCAAACGATGAAAATAAAGCATCCCTTTGCTTCCTTTCTGGGGCTTCTAGCCAGGTAGGACAACAAAGGCAAGCTGGGGAAATAGCAAGCAAGCCCTGGCTTTGCTGCTTCCTAGCTGTGTGGCCTGGGGCAGATTACTTCACATCTCTAAGCTTCAGTTTCTTCAACTGAGCAATGAAGATGACTGCACCTCTCCTCCAAGGAAAGTCTGTTGCTAGAAATCAGTAAAATAATGTATGTAGTAACTATGATCTGTACAGAGACACATGCAGTAGGCATTCATTTATTCATTCATTCAACAAACATTCCTTCAGTGTTTACTAAGCGAGGTAGGATAGCGTAGTAAGAGTGCAGGCTGCAGTGCTAGACTGCTTTTTATTACCTGTGTGGCCTGAGTCAAGTAACTTAACCTCTCTCTGCTCCGGTTACCCCATCTCTAAAAAAGAGGTACCCACCTCATAAGGCTATTTTAAGGATTAAGTGAGTTAATCCATGTAAAGCATTTACTCCTTGGCACACCGTTGGAATTCATTAAATATTATGACACCATTCTAAAGTCTGGCATGCAGTGGGGAACAAGACAGATAGGGTCCCCACCTGCATGGAGCAGTCAATGAATATTGGTTCCTTTTCTCTTCCTACTGTTCTTCCCTGTGAGGGGGACGAAGAAGCGTTTTGGATAGCTCAAGCTAAAAACCAGTCTTTCATTCCTTCTTCTCTTCCAACCAATCCATCCATAAATAGTAAACAAATATTCATACGCACAATAAAGATTCATTGAACACCCTGTCTAGCTCTGTGCTCGATGCTTAGGCTGTAGAGATGAATCTGACTCAGGCTTCATTCACTACAAGTTCTCAGTCTATGAGAGACAAACAGACTGTTTCTATTAGGGCCATAAGAGAAGGCTTCTCAGAGGAGGTAGCCGTGTGTTCTGAGTTACTCCGGGACATTGCAGACAGAAGGAGGAGCATGAGCAATGGCACAGAGGTGTTGAGAGGTTACCCTTAGTCCACTGTGGCTGGGGCATCTGGGGTGTGGAGGGTACGCTGCAAATCTCTCTAAAGTGCTGTTTGCAGGGCTCCTACCCCAAGCCAGGCACTGTTTGGTGCTTTCTACATGTTCTCTCTCCATGGAGGTGGGGATACTTACCTGCATTTCACACATGAGGAAACAGAGTGGTGGAGTGATGTGCTCAGGGCCACCCACCTAGCAGATGGCAGAATTCAGGGAGGCCCCCAAGTCTGTTCTCTTCTCTCAACACTTTTCTGCTGTCTGTATACAGCAAATCAGCCTGTATGCTGATTTGCTCTGGATAGCTCTGTGTTTGTATGTGTGTGTGTGTGTGTGTGTGGTGGTGGTGATGGGGCAGCTGAGGAGGGGGATGCCTGAGGGTGGGCACACTGAAGTGAGACTCTGCCTTCCTGCTGCTTTGAGGGAACATCTGGGCAGAAGGAAGTAGCAAGACCTACTTTATCCCATGTCTCTTCCCACCCAGGAACTCACCATAAGGAAGGCTGAGCCTCTGTAGCATCGCCTTACACATGCCTGGCAGGCGCAGGCACACACGCACACACATACACACACATCCCTCCATCCTTCCCTGCTCCTAAAAATATCAAACCAGTGGAGCTCCAAGGGAAATGAATGTTTGGCAGCAGAGCAAGTGGCCTAGGAGTGGTGTCAGGCTCTGTAAATATTTACCCGCTGGATTAGAGCAGAAGTTGGAAACATTAGGCAGCTGAAAATTACTGTTTTAATAGCATGGCTGATAAATCCAAACTTGGGGGGTTTGTTTGGAAGTCTTGGCTTCTGGGAATTTCAGCATATAAACTAGGGGCCTGGGGTGGCCGGGAACAAAACAGAGGGGCATGGGCGCAGGCTGGTAAAAGGGTCTGCCTGGAGGAGCAGACAGTCAGTCCAGAGGAGTTCCAATGCCCTCAGGCTGCAACCATCTGGAAGGTCCAGCATTAATTCATCTCCTCATTCATTTAGCCCTGTCTAAGGAAGAAGTGTTGAGCAAGCATTTATTGAACACCAATCATGTGCCATGTATTTCAAGGGGGGGGGGCTTAAACTTTTGTTTCAACATTTAATATTTACTGCAGCCCTGAGTAGTAGCAAGTACTATATTCATCCTACAAAAGCTGAGAAAAATTAGGTCTCAATTCTACTGCTAGAATTGAGGACTGGAAGGCCCTGAGAGGGCTGCAGGCTGGGTTGGTGACAGGACAGTGAAGATGGTTCAGGCCTGTGAGCACTCCTGAATCTGAGGAGAAAGAGGCACTAGGGAAGGCCACGATGGGCTTCTGGGCCGGCAGAGCAGAAGGGCAGGGAGAGGTGATGGGGCAGTCAGGGGAGAAGAAAGCACTGCTTTGGTGTCAGTTGGCCTGGCTCAGAATTGTGCTTCTGATGTATGGCCTTGGGAAAGTCATCTTAGTTTCCTGAGCCTCCATTTCTACATCTGTCAGACAGGGATAGTGACACCTGCCTGGAGGCATTATGTGAGGATTCAAGGAGATGATGCATGGAAAGCACTTAGTGTGCTGCTTGACACATGTGCTGCCTGCACTCAGCAAATGTCAACCACATAATCACAAATAAGTGAATACATATATATAAAATCCATCCTTGTTCACACACACAAGGGAAAACTTTCAGAGAGCAGAGTTAATTCCTGGAATGTATTCCTTTTGAGGCTTAGAATAGGAAGCCCCCACCCCACTGAGACAGGGGAATGATCCAGAGAACCTGTGAGTTTCCTTGTCCTGTGTAAACTATAAGTTCCACAGCTCAGTGAAAACAAATCAGTTTTAGGTTTAGGGAACTGGGTGTCAGGAATACTAATTTGTGCTTCAGGGTCCCAGCATCAGGCCCAGACTTGACCTCTCAGCTCACCCTTCCTCCACACCCCTTTTTTATGTCCTTCAGCTCTCCTTCTGCCAAATGGGAATAAACAGTCCTGCACTACATTCTGTGGGGTGGGAGAGATGAAGGAGGAAATGTCAGCAAAGAGGAGGTGACTGGCAGGGCTGTGTGCAAGGAGCAGGGGAAGGGAATCCCCAGCCGGGCCTGGGAAAGGTGTGAGTGAAATGGAAGAAGCTGTTCCTTCAGGGCTCTGTCCTCTCCAGTCCCCAGCAAGAATAGCAGAGGGGGAGCAGGCCCAGAGGGGCTTGAGGCCATCCCCAAATTCGGTAACGCAGCATCTCTGCATGGTTTGCTTACTCCAGGAAATGTTAATTTATTGCAATTTGAAAAATGATTGAGCCAGGGCTGGGGACTCAGCAGCTGGTACAAGGAGGAGAGAAATCTCTTTTTGTTCTGCAGGGAATTTGGCTGCGACCCCCACCCCTACCCTGTTCCCTCTCCAGGCCATGCTCTCCCAGAGTGTCGAATATCACAGACTCCTCCCATAAGTGGACTGCCTTCTTCAAGGGCTGAACCGGCTGGCATTTATCAAAAGCCTGGAAGCTTCTGAGGGAAAGAGGTGTGCTTGGAGGTTTGTGAGCTAGTCCGGGTCGGGTGGGACCCCAGTGATTGTCAGCAGCCTCTGGGGTCACCATGGGAGCTACAACAGAGGACCTGAGCTAAAAAGGGAGGCCTGGAGTGGGGCAGCTGGCTGGAAGAAGTATAGGAGCCTTCTCTCCTCTTCCTTGGTACTGTCAAGCTACATCCTACCTGCCTGGCTGCCCCCCCTCACCTCTATTGTTCACCCAGACAAAAGATGCTTATGGAAGAACAGCCTGCTGCCCAGAAGGCAGGCTCAGCAAATCAACAAATCCCCAGATCTGCTGCTGCTGCTCAGTTGGGCTGCTGCGCCCAGGACCCTGGTCTTCCCTGCACACCCACACCCTGTCGTGGAACTCCATGTGCTCTGCCTCCCAGGAGCAGCTCCATCCCTGGTCTCCAGCGGCATGCACGTGCACTCCGTGGGGCCTCCACACTGGAGTGCTCCGGCATGGCTGCTTCTCCTTAGCCACTATGGCCGTCCTTGCCGTCCCTCCTGCCCCACACCACTCTCTCCTCCATTCTTCCACAAGCATTGTGGATGCCCACTAGAGGCAGGGCACTGGGCTAAATATTACAACGCAAAGGTAAACAAGGCCCAGATCCTGCCTTGAAGGAGGTTCTAGAAGGGGAAATAGACATACAGAAAAAAGAGGGAAAAATAACTTCAGAAGGATGTGGACAACTCGGATCACTACCTTCATCACCCTCTCACTCACTGTTTCCATCTGCCTCAGCCTTATGTCCACCTCCTTCCCTAAACCTGTCCACATCCCACCTGTCCTCTTCCTCCTCCTCCTCCTTTTCTTCCCCTCCTCTTAGTCTTCCTTGTCCTCTCACTCTTCCGTCTCCTACTCCTCCTATTCCTATCTCCTTATGCCATGGGCATCAGCATCACCCCCACACCACAGTCCTCATCACTGTCGTCTTAATCGTCACTATTTTCAATTCCTGATCCCTGCAAATTTATTCCCTGCCCTCTAAGAATGTATAGCCTGAAAACTGACAAGTCACAGGATATAGCTATTAAGACACAAAAATGAAACCCCCTTCCATGAATGTGTAGGAAAGTATTTACACCATAGTCTTCAGTTCAAACAACCTCTTTGGGGCTTCTGGAATCTCTCACATCTGCTTGGAGCTTTGCAAGAAGATTCAGATTGGTTCCTGGCCTACAAAAATGTTCTTCATCCTGTCTCACTTCCCAGTGGGTCAGTGTTAGCCCTGGAGGCTGGGAGCCAAAGAAATCCGGCCTGGGGACTAAGGGTGGTGTCTGTTTGCACTTCAGCTGGAACCTGCCAGCAGCTAGCCAGTTTGGAATGCTCAGCATTCCTGCTGGGCCTGGGCTCTGTTCAGGTGCCACCCATCCTGGCCTGGCAAACAGTAGATAAGAGGGCTCAGGAACTCCAGATCTCCAGAAAAAGCACCCATTTCCTAAGTCACAGTGCCTCAATAGGGTTCCCAGAGGAGAAAGGCAGGTGTCCGGGAAAGTCAGGGTTAAGGTTGAAAGCTTATCAGCACCAAGGAGAGGCTGCTGCTGGGCCAGGCCAGTCCCGGTTATCAGGCAGGAACTGAATGGAGATTTTTAAGCACAAATGCAAAGTCACTTCTGCTTCTATCTAGTATTTTGCAGTTTATAAAGTACTCTGCATTTCATCTCTCAGGAGCCTCACTGACTGGCAGTAGCTGTGGGGAGGATGGTCATGGACTCCTAGTTTGCATTTTATAGGTAGCAAAGTGAAGTCCAAAAAGGCCACAGCAAGTGATTGTGGTGGAGTGTCAGGCTCCTCCCTGCATGCGGCCTGAGGCTGCCTGCTTTGGAGATAAAGGACTTCCTAGACAAGCCAGGAGAGAACTGAGTGTGGCACTGTCCAGGGCTTCCACGGAACACTCGGAAGAGTGGAAGCCAATGTGGCCTGGCTGGCCTCCCCCAAGTGCCCCAGTGTCCCGTGAGGAGCATCTGCAGTACTTAGCCAAGCTCCTAAGTTATTTTCTTTTTGCTAAGCAGGAAGGGGTGTGAGGAGAGGGTTCTCATGAAGCAAGCTGTTAGCAAGGGCGGACCCTTCTCTCACTGGCACCCAGGCCTGTGCCCTGTGCACTGAGGAGACGCTCCACCCCCAGGGCTCCTGGGTCCCTGTGCTCTTCTCACCCCACCCTTCCTCTTTCAAGTCTCTAACTTTCCCCAGGCTCCCTGCTTGAAGGCCTTTCCCCTGCTCTGGGCCAGCTCCCTTTCTATTACTCTCAGCTTGAAACTGACGGTGCCTTCTCCACAGCTGCCACAAGGAAACCCCTGTCCCCAGGTAATGCTTCTACGCAGAGGTTCTCAAGTAGGTCTGCAGACCAGCAGCAGCAGCAGCCCCTGGGACCTTATCAGCCATGCAAGTGCTCAGCTCGGCCTCTAAATCAGAGACTTGAGGGTAGGACCCAGCAATCTGGGCTTTAACAGGCCCTCCCTGTATATCTCCTGAACACCAGAGTTGGAGAACCAGTAGTATAAAGAGGGCAATGGACTTAGGCCCACCTGGAGTCAAATCTCAGCTCTGCCATTACTAGCTATGTAACCTACGTCAGGTCAGTATACTTCCTTAATCCTGTTTCCTCATCTGTGAAATGAAGATCATAGCACCCCATCTTCTGAAAACAGCATTAATTTTGACTCAGTAGAAAGAAAAGAAACATTCATGAACAATTGGAACTGAAGCTGCTGGTCCCACAATTATTCTAGGGGAGGACAGGTGACCACACTGTGGAGTGAGTGTATGGTGTGTTTAGCCAGGAGTCCTGTGTGGCTGGAACCCAGGAAATCCACTAAATGTCCCTCCTCCTTGGTTACCCCTGTGAAGTCTATCATGTACCACACATTTCAAACCCTCATGCCTTGGCCCAGCTGTTTCTTCTGCCTGGGATTACTTATCCTAAGAGCCCATGCAAATTATTCCTTCCTTATGAAGCTTTCTGAATCAGGAACTGTATTCAGTGCAAGGAACTGAACCCCTAGCCACCAGATCTGGTTTAAACACACAGGGGTTTATAGTGTCAAATGCAAGATGGTAACTCCCAGAGCAGTCTCTGTAGCAGCTTCCTTCCTCCTCACAGGACTACCCATCATCAGCTGGGGTCCTCTAGCCTTCCGTTCCCTTCTCCCTGCCAACATTTATCATTCTATACTGAAATCTAGGTATAGATTCAGTAGGTCCGTCTGGCATGAAGGAGTCTCCCAGCCGCTGCTTTACTCAGCTCAGCTTGCAAGAAGGGCTTGGGTGGCAGTGCCACTGAGCAAGTGGGGACTTGAGGGTGCAGAGTCTCACAAAGAGTGCTGACTTTCTTTAGCCTCGAGTTCAAATTGTAGTGCTGTGACCTCAGCCTTTAGTATCAATGCCCTTTGAGCACTTGCTATATGCCACCCAACTTGCTTACATATATTATCTCATTCAATCCTCAGCAAGGTGGGTACTATTATTATCTCCATGGTACAGGTGAGAAAACTAGAAGTTAAGTAAGTTGCCCAGGGACCTCCAGCTAATAAAAGGTGGAGCCAGGCTTGAAATCAGGCAGCCTAAGGCAGAGCCCAAGCTCTGGCCCAGCATTCTGCACAGTCTAAATCTCATCTCATCTCAGACCCCTCATCAGGGGAGTGAGTAGAACCTTCCCTGCTTCACAGGGCTGTCTCAGGGATTTAACACCATCATGCATATGAACATGCCTTCCATTTCTGCCTGGCACAAAAAATGCTCATTCTTGTCTGCTTCTGGTTCCACCAAGGTTCCAATGCTGACAGGCTTGGACTGCCTCCTCTGGAAGTCACAGTTGTTGTCTTCCCACTTCTTTCTTCCTGTCAGTGTTGAAGTCCTCTGAACACAAGGACCTGCCCATCTCTGCACCAGGACAAAGCTCTTGTCCCAGACACCCTCCACCCAGGGGACAACCCACACTGCAGTGCTTTCTGTCTTCAAGAGGAACTGCCCCCGGTGGAGGCATGTGGGTACCCCCAGGTCTGAAAAGAGGTGGGGTTGATGTTCCATTTTAGGATAGATGGAGGTCAGAGAGGGACTGTGGCATGTCTCAGGGCACCCAGTGGGTCAGTGGCAGGGCAGGAGTTCAAAACAGAAATGGACAGGGCTCTGGGTGCATCTCCTCCCCTCTCAGGGCCATCCACTTCTGGAGATCCTCAGATTGTCTAGTCTCAAAGGAACCTTGGGACATGACATTTCAGTTCTACTTGAGTTTTAAGAGGTAGGCCCAATAGCGCCTCCTCCAGGAAGCTGACATCTCCCTTATGTCTGCTGGGCCGCTCTCGTGGCTGCTCTGCCTTCCTGCTCTCATGCTGACTGTGCTGCCATGGGATCGGTTCCCACTGGACTGGGAGTCTGAGGTCGGCAGGAACCATGTCCCACGAAGCTCTGCATTTATGGGGCCCAGCTGTGGGCTGGTCCCGCAGTAGACACTTGACAAATATTTGATGACAGTACACACTTGACAACTGAATGAATGAAGAACCAATGAGTGCGTGCCTGTGCACACCCCTTTTCTTCATCTGGGCCCTGGGGGGCTGTGTGGGTGGTCACAGCCCAGGGCAGGCAGACCAGAAAAGTGCATTTCCCGAGAGCCACAAGAAAGTGAAGGGAGAAAGTGACATTACAGGGAAGCCAATTCCCCGTGCCCTTAATAGCCCAAGTTTTGCTCCAGGAGGCAAGTGGCAAAACAGGTGTGTGAGCAGATTTAGTACAGTCTTCGTCCCTAACACTCATGTCAGTGAGCCAGGGAGCAGGCAGCCAGAAGATTAAAGCCCTGGTGTCTCCCACCAGTGCCAATCAATATTTATTATAACAAGAGACAAAGATTGCTATCAGCAAGAGAGAGAGAATATACATATGAGAAAGCAAGACATAGCTTATTATTTGTGCTTAGATGCAAGGGAAAAAAACAACAGCAACAGCAGCAACAAGAATAATGACAATAATAATATCAGACAGCCTTGGAAAGGAGCTTTGTGGATTTCTTGCTCGGAAAAGATAGCTTCTTCAGCGACAGCCTCACATAGGTCTCCATGTGTCCACCCCACTGAGGTTTTGATGTTCCACTTTCATCAAGAATATTGAGCATGAAATGCCAACATTATGTGAGCTGTCTGGTGACAGCTGATGAAGAGATGGAGTGTGGAGCGGAAGAGTGCCAAGGACGCCTGCCTCCACTGCCGAGGGACAAAGCACTGGGTTAATTGTGCCCCTGGGAACAGTGACAGACCAAGAGAGCAAAGCAAGGGACATCTGGGCCCTCTGCCACCTTTTGCCATGCAAGGCCTGATGTGGGGGCCAGGTTTGGGAGTTGAAGGAAGCTGAAGGCATCTTATTCCTGAGGGTAGCAGAGGGCCCAGGGTTCCAGTGCTGCCAACTCTTGGAAGGAGGGGAGGGCCAGTGCAGGCCTAGGCTCTTGAGATCCATGGATGAAGTGGTTGGGACTGCAGGATTTGGCTTCTATCTGCAAGTTTGGGGCGCCAAAGAACTGACGCATAGAGCTTCCTGCGCTGGTGATGGCAAATGTCTTACTTGGCCAGTACTGCTGCCTTGGTACCAGACCTCTGGATGAGCTCGGCCTCATCTTCCTATACCATGAAGGTGTGCAGTGTCCTCAGAGGTCACTGAGTCTGCCTCTGAGCTTCTGGCCCTATTCCATCTATGCAGTCCCAGACTTAAGGTGGGGAGCATTCTTGTCTTAAAGACATGTCAGAGTGCTCCCTGGGCTTAGCAACTTGGACACCCGCTGTTAGGAATTAAGAATCTCAGGCACTACCCCCAGACTCCCTGAATCTGAATCCTCATTTGAACAAGATTGCCAGGTGATTTGTCTTCACATTAAGGTTTGAGAAGCTGTGCTCTAGATGAATGGTTCACCGCCTCAGCTGCCCATTAGTGTCACTGGGCAGCTGTTTGAAAATGCTGATGCCCTGGTCACATCCCAAACTGATAAAATTCACGTCTCTGGGGAGGAGACCTGGGCCAGTGTTTCTTAACAGCTCCCAGATGATTCTAACATGCAGCCAAGGTTGGGCACCCAGGGCCAGAGAGCTGTCTGTGGACACCTACTCAGATGCGTCCCCAGCCTTTAGTTGGGTCGTCCTTCCAGGGGACTAACTGCAGACCTCCCGTCAGGACTACAGTCCATAGGCTCTTCCTCAGTCAGGAGACAGGCAGCTGCATCACACTCTTCTCTGAGGACCCTTTGGAGGCCTCCAGAGCCCTCCCGTGTCCCATCCGCCTTGAAGCCTCAGAGCCGCAGACTCACCTCAATCCTCGTGTCCAAGGCTGCTGAGTCCCAGCTGGGGCTGCCCACCCTCTTGGGTGCTCTCCCACCGAAAAGACAGCAGGCCAGCCTCTCGCAGCTGTGGTGCCCCTTCCTGTGCCTTCCTGCTGGACACTGATGTGTTAGGCTAATGGGGTGCAAGGTGGACAGATCACCTCCACTCTTTCGCCATCCCAGAAAAGCTGCTCTGCTGGCTTACAACCTGGGAGTGTTGAGAGGAAATGGTGCTGACTTAATTTTAGGTGCTCCTCGAGAAAATAACTAGGACTAAAGGGCAAATATTATAAGGAGGTAAATCCTCACCTGATTTTCTCAGAGTTTTCCTAAAAGTTGCAGCTGTCTAGCAATAGAATGGTCTGCCATAGGAAGTAATGAGTCTCTGACACTGTAGGTGAGCAAGCATGGGCATCTGGGATGGAGACTAGGAGCCTGTTTCATCCAACAGGAGTGGTGATGGGGAATGATGCTTCCAAAGATCTCCAGCCCTGAGCATTTTACAAGATCAACTGTCAAATAAGGGTGACAGGAATGATCTAGTCCAAGAGCTTGTTTCACGGAAGCTTGGGACATCTTAGCATTTGGAGCAAGTCTACAGGAGAGAAAAATGAAGGGTAGTTTGTGTTCTAGTCCTCCTACTGCCACTGACTGGTTGGGCTGGGTGACCTTGGGCGAGTATATTCCCATGTCAGGACATCAATCCAACGGGCTAAACTCCATGGGCTTGAGAGTTCCTGACAGCCAGGACTGCCATTTTGCATATTCTACTGGGTGCCATTTACATAGACCACACTCCATCTTGTGCCTACGTGCTATATAATTCCAAGGCCCCGTGCAAAGGAAAAATGTGAGACCTCTTGATCAAAAATTAAGGATTTTGAAGCAGGAACAGCAGGGCATTATACCAACTTTGACGGCCTGTGGACTGCATGGTCAGCACACCCAGGAAGCAGGCACTGGCCAGATGGGAAGCACGGGCTGGAGGGGCAGCAAGGCAGAGGTGGGGGCTCATACCTTAGGATTTCCCATCCTCCTGCCCTGGTCGCCTTGAGCCTGTGGCCCTTACATTAAGTCCTTAAGTGTTCATTTACAAGGGTGGGCAGAAAGCCCAGGGCAGCCAGAGACTGTTGACCCTGGAGGACTGAAATAGGAGGAAATGATTTGAGAGGTAATCAATATGCTCAATTGTAGTTCATTAACATCTAATGAGCCCTCTAACTGCTCAGCCTCCAGTGGGACCTAGCCAGCGCTGTCACCTCTCCCTGCTCCTGCTCCCCAAGTGTCATTTATTCTCCTAGGGGCTGATCCCAGGTGTGGGGCAGCTGCAGCGGCAGGAGGGAAGGCGAGGGAGCAGCGGCCAGTCATAGATAGAATGCCAGAGCTGGAAGGGTCCTCAGGTTCCTCCTAGTCCAACCCCTTCCTGACACAGGTGAGAAAACTGAGGCCCAGACGAGTTCAGGCTTGAATCATGGAATTGGAACTGGGCACGACTAACCCTTAATCCAACAGTCTTTTCCTGCAGTCTTCACAGAAGAAGGCCCAAGCTCACACCCCAGCCCTGCCATATCCTGGCTCTGCCCCTCTGCTACTTAGAACCTCAGCTTTCCCATCTATCAAATGGAAGCAATAATACCAATTCTGCAGGTCTGTGTAGTGGTTTCAGGGAGATGATGGATGCAAAAAAGCACTTTGTAAAGGACAAAGAGCTCTTCAAACATAAGACGTCCACTCATTCAGCATTACTGGAGGTTCTGCTAAGGTATGGGCCAGATGCTGTGCTCCATGCTGGGGTCCAAGCTATGGATCAGATGGACCTCCCCTCACCTCCCCCACCACCAGGGAGACTAACATTCAGAGGGAGGCATGCTTCAGTACAGCCCAGCCTCTTTGCAGGCCAGGGAGGGGTAGGTGGGGAAGACTTCATGGAGGAGGTGAGCTCATGGGAGGTAAATGAAATCTGTTGGGATTTCCAGTGAGGGAATGGCAGAGTCATATCTTTGAACAACACTTGCATGGCACTTATTACATGTCAGACCCTGTTATAAGCACCTTAAGAATATTAACTGATTCAGTCCTTAAAATAAACCTGGGAAGTTTCCTAGGGAAACTGAAGCCCAAAGAGGTGACCCAACTCACTCATGGCACAAAGCTGAGAATCCAAAAAAAAATGCTCACACCCTTAATTGCTAAGCTACAGCACTCTAATCCAGGCCAGCTGTCCCTGTGGTAGCAGTGGTCTGCACGATAGTTTGAAGATGGCAGACCCTGCTGGAGGCAGGGCGAGCAAGGAGTCAGGAGCAGAAGCCTGGCCTTGGGCAGTGGTGGTGGAGTTGAGGAAGAGGTGACCTGTTGGCGATTTGGAGGCCGGAGAATGGACTTGGTGATATTTGAACCTGAGCTTCTGACGTGATGATCTTCTTCCTCTGTGAACACACAGTCATGAAGTTGTATTAGTCAAAGTCCTCATTTAGAATTAACCTTCACTCTAGTTTCTGAGTCCAGAGAATCTGTGGTGATTTTTGTTTTTATCCTTTCTGTGCTCCTTTTTCTCCTTCCTTGGGTTAAAATAGATCCAGCCAGCTTTGCCACAATGCTGAGCACCTGACTAAGCCAGCCAATCAGAGTCCTTCCCTGAGACTCTAATTGGTGGCATTGGGAGGAACTCTGTTTCCTCCCTGCTAATAAAGCCGTAAGAATGCAAGCACGCATAAACATGAGTGACTTCTTCATGAACATATCCCCCCGGGCAAGGGAAACAAAAGCAAAAATGAACAAATGGGACTATATCAAGTTGAAAAGCTTCTGTACAGCAAAGGACACCATTAGTAGAACAAAAAGACATCCTACAATATGGGAAAATATATTCATAAATGATGTATCTGATAAGGGGTTGACATCCAAAATATACAAAGAACTCACACACCTTAACAAACAAAAAGCAAATAACCCAATTAAGAAATGGGCACAGGACATGAATAGACACTTCTCTAAAGAAGAAATTCAGATGGCCAACAGGCACATGAAAAAATGCTCCACATCGCTAATCATCAGAGAAATGCAGATTAAAACCACAATGAGATATCACCTCACACCAGTGAGGATGGCCAACATCCAAAACACAAACAACAACAAATGTTGGCGAGGATGTGGAGAGAGGGGAACCCTCCTACATTGCTGGTGGGAATGCAAATTAGTTCAACCATTGTGGAAAGCAGTATGGAGGT
Source organism: Phataginus tricuspis (assembly GCA_029783875.1). Lineage (NCBI taxonomy): Eukaryota > Metazoa > Chordata > Mammalia > Pholidota > Manidae > Phataginus > Phataginus tricuspis. The sequence continues at coordinate 52,394,771 of JAQQAC010016209.1, read as the reverse complement.
TCCTCAAAAAACTCAAAATAGGAATACCATTTGACCCAGGAATCCCACTCCTAGGAATTTACCCCAAGAATGCAGCAGCCCAGTTTGAGAAAGACAGATGCACCCCTATGTTTATTGCAGCACTATTTACAATAGCCAAGAAATGGAAGCAACCTAAGTGCCCATCAGTAGATGAATGGATTAAGAAGATTTGGTACATATACACAATGGAATATTACGCAGCAATAAGAAAGAAACAAATCCTACCATTTGCAACAACATGGATGGAGCTGGAGGGTATTATGCTCAGTGAAATAAGCCAGGCCGAAAAAGACAAGTACCAAATGATCTCACTCATATGTGGAGTATAAGAACAAAGAAAAAATAAATAAATAAATAAATAAATAAATGAAGGAACAAAACAGCAGCAGACTCACAGAACCCACGAATGGACTAACAGTTACCAAAGGGAAAGGGACTGGGGAGATGGGTGGGAAGGGAGGGATAAGAGGGTAAAAGGGGCATTACGATTGGCAGACATAGGGTGGGGGGGCACGGGGGGGACTGTACAGCTCAGAGAAGACAAGTAGTGATTCTCATCTCACTATGCTGATGGACAGTGACTGTGGTGGGGTTGGTGGGGGGGACCTGGTGAAGGGGGGAGTTCAATCATCACGGTATTGCTCATGTAATTGTAGGTTAATGATACTAAAATAAAATAAATTATTAAAAAAAAAAAAAAGAATGCAAGCACGGCCCCCCTGCCTTCCCTCAGCATAGTGCCATGCTGGCTATGCCTGGAGCCAGGCCTCTGGCTCCACCCAGGAGTCCAAACCCTCAGAGATACCTGGGAGTCCTCCCTCAGGCCACCCTCTGCATAAGACATCCACTCATTCCTTACCAAGTCCCTTAGATTTCACCTTCTCACTTTCTTTCCTCCTTGCCTCACTGGAGTGCAGACACTCTTGCCACCTCTCTTAGATGGCCGTAATCAGCTTTTAACTGCCTTCTCCTAACTCTCTCCCTTCTCCTAACTCCCTATAATACATCCTCCATTCAGTGGTTAGAGGTCTCTGATAAGTCACATAGACCTGAGCATGACCAACACCTGTGACCCAGTATCTCCTATCCTCAGCCTTTGCCATTCTCTTCCTCTTCCTGGAATGCCAATGAATGAAGTTGCCCTGCAAACTTCAACTTCTATGGAAGAAGAACTTCTATGCCCTGACTCAACGTAGCTGTCCCTTGAACTGCTTCTCTGACTGGCAGGCAGCCCAGGGTTCTTCTTCCTCAGGGCTTCCACCTGTGTGCCATTCACTGATTATGTTTGCTGCATTTCCTTCTGGTCTTTTGTTTTTCTAAGATAATTGAGGTCACCTTGTGCTACAGTTTGGGCTCTTGTTCACTTCATGCCCCCTGACTGGCATCTCTCTACATCATCAGAAACAATTTGTAAACCATAACATTGAATGGTTGCCTAACCATCTGCCTGGACGTCCTGTGCATTTAGGACCTTAACATTTCCAAGCTTTCCAGCCTTCCAGGGTCACTTTTAACAGCCAAACAGTGCACATCTGAGAGCCGGTCTGGGTATTCCAGGAGCAGCCTGGAGTCCTCCCTGAGTTTGATGAGGAAATATACAGAAAGTTCTCAAATCCCTCCCCCGCTTCAGGTTTGGTAGGAAGCCATGAAAACTAAGAAAGTCAAGGAAACAAAGTTTCTGTTAAGGCTCCCAAAATATAAAGGAATCACAAAGTGCTTGGGTGCTCGAGATTGAAACAATGTAACAATGTATTGCCCCCCTACCGGGACTCAGTGGTATGAAACAGCTTGTTAATCATAGTTATGGAAGCCCATTCGTTAATACGTATCTGGGTAGGTAACCTTTACAGAAGTGGATTAAAATATAACTAGCATCCTGAATAATAGCTCCTACTGCAACAGTTTCTGGGTGCTGCCTGACTCCCCCCTTAGCTTTGTAGTAAATGTATAAAAGACATGGCCCTGCTGTACTCGGGGCTCAGACCTTTGGAGATCACTCTCCTCTGAGCCCACCGGCATAAAATAAACCTTCACCCTCCAAGACCCCCGAGTGCCACTTGGTTCTTCTGTCAGTGATCCAGTCCAGGTTTTCTGGTTTTCTGTAACAAGTTCACAAAGACCCGCCCCAGGGATTCCATCCTTCTGCTTGTCCTTTGTCACCCACTGCCCCTGACCGCTGCTCTGGGCCTCTCCCTGCCCCCTCTGACACCCTCATCTCTGATTCTCCCTCCATGTTGTTCTTTCTGTTCCATGTGTGGATGACAGCTACTGCCTCAATTCCCCAACAGACAGCTTGGCCTTTCATAGTGGACCACCATTCGCAGCGACTTCAAGACAACACAGAGTAACTTTTCCCAAACTTCTGCTAACTGCAACCACCTTTAAGCCTCACTGTATTCATATTGTACCCATCTTAGTATGTACTCTGATGAGTCTCGTCATCAATACCTCCCAGCCCCCTTGCGTTTTAAAACTTGAGCTTCATCCTGAGAAAGTATTAAACTTCTTTTGCCTCCATGCACCACCTACAATCCTCTTGTATACAGAACTTCCCTTGGCATAACGCTGGCATGGGGAATTACAATTGGTAGCAGCCTCGTTGTTCACTGTCTCTGCCCTTTCCTAGGGCTCACTGCTGGTGGTCAGGGTCTTTAATCCAGGCTGCCACCACACTGCTGGGACCCTATCCTCCTCAAACCCAAGACTCTTTCCTTCTGTCCTTTCTATTTCCTTGCCAAGGCTGTCCTCGACCTCGCCCCACCTGCTTCCATCTGTCTCAAGCCGGGCCAAAGGAAGCTGAAAATCATTTACCATCGCAAGATATTCTGGAGCGATGCCGCCCAGCCCACAGTGAAGCCAGGCTTTTACATTTATTAAACAGAAGGCCTACCAGCGCTGCTTACAGCATCTGCACAGGGAGCCAGGGCCTCCCCAAGACAATGACTAGGTACTTGAAGTACATCTACATGACCAAGAGGCCTGCCTGCGGGTCCCAAGCAGAACAAAGGCACTGTCTTGCCCCCAGGACAAATTTCCGAGGCTCCCTGTGAAGACCCAGGCAACACCCCAAGGGCAGTTCAACAAAGAAATAGTGGTTTTGTCTCCTGCCTCCAGCCTTTGAGGATTCTGAAATGTTAAGGTCCTGTCTCAGAGGCTGCCTGCGGTCAAGCAGTTTTAACGTTTCCCCCATTCGATCCAGCAGAAGTTATTTGCTTTTCTAAATAACACCCGGGATGGGAGGACATTTGGGGCATAAATCTTTGCTCACATCCACACTGATTTCTTTAGGTCAAATACCTAGAAGTGGGCCTCTGAGTCACACAATGTGCACTTTTAAACAGCTTCTCCTATCTCCTGTCCAGCTGCCCCTCCCGAAGGCCAGAGTGATTTGTGGCTGTCACTCCCAGCGTCCACCTGCAGCGTACAGACCTCCTCCCCACTTCACAAACCCTGTGCAGCATCAAGTGTTATCATTTTTGATCCCTGCTAATTTGATAGGCCAAATATGGTATCTCATTGTTGCTTTCATTTGCATTTCTTTGTGTTCTAGTGGGTTGAACACCTTTTCATATGTTTATTGGTCATTTTGTGAATTGCCTGTTCATTGGGGCCTTGTTTTCTTCATCTCCCATCTCTTCCAAAGCCCAGGGATAGCTGTGAATTAAACACACCAGACATTATTTTTAATTAATCTTCCTTAAACACAGCTCTGATCAGGTTACTCCCCTACTTGCAAAACCTGATAGCTCATTACTGCCTACAGGATGAAGTCCAAATTCTTTAGCCTGACCTTCAAGGTCCATCACAGTCTGGCCCCAATCTATCTCAGGTCCCACCATGGGCCCTCACACCCACGCTCTGCCTTGGACCCTGTGGACGACCTGGTGCCCCCCTACTCACCTCAGGCACCCTGAGACTCCGAGCTCAAATGTCACTTTCTGCACCAGTGTTCCCCACGAGCCCCAGATCCGATGACTTTCCTCTCCTTTCTGCTTCTGCAGTTCGCCCTTTGTGCGGGTCTTGGCTGCAGCTCAGGTTGGGTGTCGGGCTTTTGGGTGGGGGTGGGGGCGGGGATCCTCTCTTCCCTCTGCGAGGCCTCAGAAGGGCAGGGTGGGATGGAGGAGGGTAGCCACCGCATGTTGACACCTCTCGTGGACCAGGCACTGTGCTGGATGCAGTCCCCCTACACACACACATACACACACACACACACACACATACACACACAGACGCTTCATAGAAGAATTTTAGCCCCAGTGGCTAGAGTCACTTGCGGCAACCAAAAGGAGTGAGGGAAAATTGACAGGGCGTGTGTGAGGGGGCTGAGTCTCTGCACTGCCGCCTTCCTCTCTGGGGCAAAGAGAAAGGGTGAGAGAGAAAGGAGGGGACGCAGTGTTGAGTAATGAGCTTGGGGTGTCTTGGAGCTGTGTTAGAGGAGGTAGAAATTTGTTACTTGGCATAATGAAGTAAAAGGGAAGGAATGTGTGTGTGTGTGTGGAGAGAGAGAGTGAGCAAGTGAGCACATTAGGACTTTCATTTGAATTACAAAGAAATGCTACCTGCGATGAGGCAAGGATACCCACAAGTCACCCCCTGGGGCCCCCAACAATCCCCTGTGCTGGGCATTCTTAACCTCTTACAGACGCTAGAATAGATGTCAGGGAGGTGGAGCCCCTGGCCAGCATTCAGGCAGTCAGGAAGCAGTGGCCTGGGGTGCCCATCCCCACAGTTGGTGTTGGTCTCTCTGCACCTAGCTGCTGACACCTAGCACAGCGCCTGGCCCAGAGTCGATATACAATATATACTTGCTGATTGAATTCGATCTGTTACAACCAGCATTTTCCCAATCATCGACCACGTTCCTGGGTGTGTGGGCAGCGTGTTGAAGTATTCGGTGGTGGAGGGTAGAGGATGCACATGTGGGAGATCACAGACGCTCTAATGCATGCTTCCTGCCATCTCTCAGCTTACAGCACAACAGGCAAAATCTGAACATATAAACAGCGAGTGAACAACCCCAAGCAGCGATGATAATAACAGCTAACATTTATTGAGTGTTTATTATAAATCAGATGCTGTTCCAAGAGCTTTTCATGGCTTATCCCATTTAATCCTTTTAACAACCCCATGAGAGAGAAACTGGGTCACAGAGAAGGCAAAAAACTTGCGTAAGTTCACACAGCTAAGTGAGTAGCTAAGCTGGTATTCAAATCCCGACAGCGTACTTACAGTCCCCACATTTCTAACCTCTAAACTCCGAGCTCTGCTGCCTGCCTAAGCATCCTAGCTGGGTACAGGCACATGATGTTGCAGACTGAAGGTCACAGGAAGTTGGAGTGGACTGAGGGGGCCAGGGAATGCTTGACCAGCCTGGCAGGATTTCAACTGGGCCTTGAAGACTGGGGAGGCTTGGGACACAAGGGGCAGGGAGGGTACAAAATTTTACCCCCCAAAAGTGAATGATTTGCTAACTTTGAAAAACCTAGATATTTCACCTTCAAGTTTGGGATTTCTGGCTTCTCTTAATAAGTTGAAGGATCTGGCAACATTGGGCTCAAATAGTAGGAGTTGAAGGGTGCTGCCCTCTGTAACCGTGCTCGGTCCCTCTGCAGCTCTTCGTGCCCCCCCCCCCACTCCTGATTCTCTCTCGAGCTCCATCACTTGGCTCACTTCCCTCCCCTACCAGCCCCTTGCAGCAAGTGAGTTTATGACTGCCACATAGGCTAAGACTGTTGGGGAACAGTGAGGAGCCCCAGTGGTACGGGTCTGCCCGGAGAAGGAAGTTTCCTGCAGGAGCAATGGGTCCAAAGTCAGAAAGTCAGTTGGAATAAGTTGAGCAGGATCTTGTCTCCCAGGATGAAGAATTGAGACTTTACCAACAGGCCCTAGGGAGTCAGGAAGTGACACTGAAAGGGAGGAAGGCCACTGGAGGGGCAGCTGCTAGGGATGGCCTAGGCGGGGGGTGAGATGGTCTCCCCTCCAGTAGGGGCAGTGAGACGAAGTGGAGAGAAATCCCGAGGGGGCAGGAGACCTTACCAGTGGCGACTCAGTAGTCTTGGACTGAGATCAGCAATTGGCCGGAGTATGTGGGAGGGGAAAGCAGGCACAGGAAGGATTTGGGGTGACCAAGCTTGTTGGAAGAGTGGTGCCATAAGCGGAAACTGGACAGGATGGCTGGTGGAGGGGACATGGAAGATGTGATGAATTTAGTTTAAACATGTTGAATTTGATGTGCTAGAGAGAATTCCATATGAAGATGCCCACCAGATAGTTGAAGGTGTGGGATAGGAGTTTGGCAAAGAGGGTGGGGCTGGAAAGAAATGTGAAAAACCTCTTATATATATGGGGGCAGCAGTGAGGCCAAGGGGGTCGAAAAACAGGAACACTGGGAAAGCCAGAACCTCAGGGTTAAGGGAGGTGGGGAGCTGTGATGAATCAGTGAACAGAGAGGAGGAAGAAGCAGAGAAGGCAGTATATGTGTGTGTGTATGCGAGTGTGTTTGTGTAGGGTACAGCCAGAGCAGTCAGAGACGAATCAAGACAATGAGGCATCATAGAAGCCAAGGGAAGAGTTTCCAGAAGGAACTTATTGTGTACACTGGGGCCAGAGGCCCAGAAAAAGTGGATGGAGAGGCTGCCAATGGACTGGATGATTTCTAATACAGCCTCACCCAGCCTAATGGTAGGGGGATGATCCCTTTCCATCTCCTCAACTCACTGACAACCCAGCAATCCTCCCTGGGTTGGGGGAGGAGGGTCAGGACTTCTGCAGGCTGTGCTCTGAAGGCTTGGATGGCAGAAGGCAGCTGTGTCCACGGTCACATAGCTTTCACCCCCTAAGGGCAACCAATTATGCCCAGCTCCAGGGCCCTCTCTCCAAGCAGGTGGAGGGAATGCTGAGGGGGGCTGGGAACAGCCTCCGCTGGCCACAGCCTGGTAGTTCTCTGGCCTGGCTACACAGGACAATCACCTGCGGAGCTTTTCCAAAATAGGAATGTCCCGGCCCCACCCCAGACCAATTAAGTGAGAATCCCTGGGCATAGGCCCTAGACATGCCTATTTTCAAAAAGCTCTCCAATTGACTCTAATGTGCAGCCAAAGATGAGAACCAGCGATCTGGTGCTCAGTGGAATAACGTTTGGCCCAGGGCTCCAGCATTTGGCAGCAGAGTAGGCAGAGGGGAGGCAGCCTCCTGCAGGCCACACCCTCTCCTCACAACAGGCTGGGGGTTGGGTGCCTGGGGACATCTCTAACGCAGTCACTGATTCTACTTTCAATAGTTTATTCCTCAGTTACATATGCCTGCTTGAAATCATACACCCCAGAAGGAGTATGTGAATATGGAGAATGCTTTTTGCTACTCAACCTCAAGTGCATGAATCTGTGCATACCTCTGACCCCTGGCTCACCATCAGCACGGGGGTTTAGGGTTCTCTTCCATGGTTTCCCAGAACACATAAGCTCCACTCTGGTATGAGATGCTTGGGGTTCAGCACATTTCAAATCCTGCGTATAATGCTGTCATCGGACATTTATTTTATTATGAAATATTTCAGACATGCAGACAAGATGCACGAAAAAATATGTAACAAACACCAGTGTACCCACCACCCAGTTTTGTCAAATCTAAACATTATTCCACATTTGCTTCACATCTTGTTTTAGGAATAAAACAACCCAGATAGAGATAAGTACGTACTCCTGTCCTGTCCCATGTCCTGCCCTTCCCAGAGGTAACCACTCTCCCAAATCCCGTGTGCCTCTTTCCATGCATGATTTTACTACTTAATTGTTATAGCCCCATTGCAGAGAGGGGGAAACTGAGACTCAGGGAAGAGAAGGGACTTGGCTCAAGTCTCACAAATCGACAGTAGGTAGTACAGACCAGAAGCCCCAGGACAAGGTACCAGGCAGTCACCTCCCAGTATGCTGGCCCTGCAGTGCCCCCATCTGGGGACCTCCCATGCTATCATTCTGTCAACACCTCCTTTATGGGTAGGGCCAGGCCAAACCAGACCCAGCACAGCCAGGGACCAAGCAGAAACTGTGGCCTTTTCCTCATATCTCCCCATTCCCATCCTGCTAACAGGCCAGACTCCCCTAGACCCCTGCTGACCCCTCCTCTGTTTCCTCTCTGTACCACTGCTCAGCACAGCTCCACCCCACCCCCAAGCCCTAAGCAAAGGGCCTGTCTGTGCAGCCGATTTCCACACTATGCCACTGGGGACTGGATGGAGGCAGGGGGCCTGCACTTCTGTTCTGTGGGTCCTCCTGGCTTAATTAGCATGCTGCCTAGAGCAGCAGACCAGAAGTGGTGGGCAGGCGCCGAGACACTCCCCCTGGGCCCCAAACCAGGGACTGCCTTCCCCCCTCCTCCTCTGGCCATGCCTATAACAGAGAAGGCCTGTGTGTGGTGGGAAGGAAGGCAGAGGCCCAACACCTCCACCTCCACTCTGAGCAACTGGGTGGGGAGAGGCATACGGCACATGCATAAACACGGGGAGATAATTGCTCCCCTTACATGTGAAGGAAGGGAGAGGTAGGGAGGAAATGGCTATTCACTAAGCACCCCTATATGCTGCCACATGGTGTTATTCTAGCTAATCCCCACAGCCACCCCATGCTGTGAGGGCATGGCTCCCTCAGTGCAGAGCCTCAAGCTGAGGCTGGGAGAAGTAGAGTCAGGGGCCCCCAGCACACTGCTACCAAGTGGGAAAAGGAATTTGAACCCAGGTACACCTGTCTCCAAGTGCCTTTCCAAGGACCCAACCTGACTCCACACAACTCCCCCTTTCTCTGCAGGCCGCTTCCTCCTCTTTGGTGAAGGAGTGGCCAGTTAAGATGGGTAGCCAGAGGTGGAAGAGAATGATTCGGGCAAAAGTTGTCACCTGGTCTCCCATTCCAGAGCCACCAGTCTCAAAAGGGACAGCTTCCACTCAGGAGACTTCTGGCTGAAAGCCTCCAGCTCCCACCCCCAACCTTCCCCTGCTCCACTCACGGACTTTTCCTCACATCTCCCTGTTCCTCTCCTGCTAACAGGCCAGACCCCCTAGACCCCTGCTGACCCCTCCTCTGTTTCCTTTCCACACCACTGCTCAGCACAGCTCCACCCCACCCCCAAGGTGCTTCCTGTAGGGTGTTTCCTCCTACTGGAGTCTACCTTGGCCCTGGAGACCCTGTGGCCTGAGGCTACAGATCACAGGGCCAGCCCATGGTGCCTGAAAGCATGGATAATAGTGAAAGTCAGAACACACCTATCATTCATAGACAATTTAATATGTGCCAGGCTCTCTGAGTGAAGAATGGGGCACAGGCTCACGGCTTGATCCTCATGACAACTCCATGCAGATACTATTATTTCCCTACTTTAAGAGCAAGGAACAGAAGCACAGAGAAGTAAAGGAACTCATAGGTCCATCAGGCAGCTGGGCTCCAAAAGCCATGCTCTGAGGGTCCCTGGAGGACAGGGCTGGCTGGTGAGGGGAGGACGCAGATGGCCCCAGGAATGGGTTTGCGGGATAGGGATGGTCATGGGACAGAAGTCCAGCAGCCTCTTGGCTCCAGCAGGAAGCCCTCCAGGCTTTGTGATGGGGCTCCTGTTCTGACCCTGGGGTGTCTGCCAGCTAACCCCTTCCAGAAGCATCGCCAAATCACTCACTGGGGGCTAGAGGTGTTTGGGGCCCTCTGCAGCATGTCCTTCTGAAGGAGCTGAGGCTGCGGGGGTGAGGCGCAGCTCAGGCACCAGTCCCCTCCACAGTAGGGACAGAGCCTAGGGGAGGCCCAGCAGGGGCTAAGTTCCATCGTGAGACCCTAGCTTCCAGGCTTTCCCCCTGCACTCTCTCTCCATATCTGGGCCTGATGCCTCCAGGCTCTTAGAGAAAAATTGCTGAAATCAAATCACAATTAACAGAGGCAATTATCCACCTATTAGGAAATCTCCCCTGACACCAGGCCCATGCAGTGAGCTGCCTGGGCCTGACTGAGCAGCTGGGCCCCAGAGCAGGGCAGCAGCCTGGGTTAGGGAAAGGCAGGCAGCAGTTCAGGCTGGGGTCGGGGTGGGGCGGGGGAAACTCTGACACGCCCTAATGGGGGCTGATAGAAGCTTGGGCCTGCATGGTTCCACGGGGGCAGTCTTGGGCCCGAGCACTGGCCAGCACTACGGGGTCCTCCTCTCCATGAGGCTTTCCGAGAGGGCAGCCTTGGGGCAGTCTGTGTAAATGGAAGAACAAAGGAAAGAAAAATCATGCAATGACCATTCAGGGAGTGATAATAACATTTTCACTTGAAAATTAACAGAGAACAGATTGTCTTATGCAAATTATATGCAAATCGCACTCAGGTTGCTCCTCTCTGGTACTACCCAGAGTTCTTCCAGCCCTTTCAGAGACTGAGTATGATGGGGAGGGGGAGCACCCTCATGGATAACTGGGTTTGGGGGGAATCCTGCCTCGTAAGGTGGCCTCTTAGCTTTCTGTCCAATCCACTGTCTGTCTACTCCATGTCTTGCCACATTTTTATGAACCCTATAGAAACCTCACTGCCTCCTAGCTGGACTGCATTTAGACCCCAAAGCCAGTGGGGCCTTACCTGGTGCTTAGTATTACCTGTGTCACTGGGACCTTCCATTTTCAGAGGGTGTTTGAGGTAAGGATGGGTGGACTAGAAAGAACACTAAACCAAGAACCAAAAACTCAGCTGAGGGCTCTCTCTCTCTCTCCAGTTGAGAACTCACTGAGAGGCTCCAAATGCAGCCATTCTAGAGCTGGTAACCTGCAACTCAATGTGCCCCAGATTTGCTCCTCTTCCTCTCTGTTCCTGTTTCAGGACCTGGCAACCTTATCCACCCAATTGCCCACCGCAGGGTGTGGGACTTGCCTTTGACCCCCACCCATGCCCTACAATGGGTCCTTCCTGGGTAACCCACCGCCATGTCTTGGGAGATTTGTCCATTCCTCTCCATCCCCAGGGCCACATAGATAGCTAGTTCATCTCTCACCTCTTCCCTGACCTCTTCCAGAGGGCTTCTGCCTGAGCTCCTGCCTCCTGCTCAGCCTTTCAGGTCTGCTCTCTGCCTTGCTGTTAGAGCGGTCTTCCTACAAAACCAAACTGACCATGCTAAAAGCTCTCGGCAGCTCCCAAGCCCAGCAAATACAGTCCAGACCTCTTGGGAGGGCATGAAGGACCTATAAGGCCCAGGCTGCCACATTGTGCCCTGCATCCTCTGTGCCTCCCACCACGTGCTGTCTCTCACTACCTAACAAACAGCCACATTCTGCCAGGCCCTCCCAACCTTCACGAGCTGCTCCTCCCCTAAGCCATTTTCCCCTTTCCCCTCCTCCACCTCAGTGAAATTGTATTTATTTGTCATGAAAAGCTTTGTCTGGGAGACATTCACTGCCTGTCAGCATTTCCCCCCGCCCCACACCCCTCCCAGCTGTCACTGCATTTCTCCCTCCTCAGTTCTCCTTTGGCATTTTTCCTGTAACAAAAATTAATTCATATTTTTATCCCCAGCACCTAATAGGTGATGAATGAATGTGTAAGGGCATATGAGTGAATGGATTGGTGAGTCATAGAGCCTGGGTTTAATTCTGAGCTCTGCCATGGGTGAATCACCTCCTTGAGCCTTAGGCTCCTTGTCTGTAATTTGGGGTAGTAATGCATACATACCTCATCATGATGATTCACTGAGACAGGCATGGAAAGTCACCTAGAGTGGCTCCTGAGATCCCATAGATGCTCCAGAAGCCCCAGGTGAATCTTCACTTGTCCAAAGAGAGAGTTGGCTTCAAGAACGTGGGTCTTCTTAGCCAGCATGCCCCATGGCCATGGCCTCTGGTCCTTGATCTGGGGTTGACTCAGCTGTGGATCTGGCTTCCATTCCTCAGGGCTATCTTGGAGGCCCCCTGCCATGCTGGGCACAGGCACAAAGACACATCTCCTGGAGAAAAGCCTGTCACACCTCCTCAGACCTCACTGGTACCTAGGGAAGGCCCGCTTGAGACTTCTGCCCACAGATGGCTCAGAGTGCTGTGAATGGAGAGGCATGACAAAAGGTGAAGGGGCAGGAACTCAAGGATCCAGTCCTAGCTCTGCTAATAGACACCTACATCAATAGGGGACCTCTCTGGGACTAAATTTCTGGGTCACTCATCTGGGGGTGGTAATACACGAAGCAATTATGAGCTCGTTGTGAGAGCTGAATAAAATACTGTATGTAAGAGGACTAGCACAGTGCTTGGCACACACGAATAATAGCAGCCAGCATTAATGAGCACTTCCTGAGGGTGTAACATTAAATGCTTCAGGTGCATTTGCTCATTGAGTTCTCACAGCAACTCTCTGGTATAGGTACTATTATTATCACCTGCTTTTAATAGAGGTGACAGTTAAGGAACAGAGAGGTAAAGCTATTTGCTCCTGGATGCACAGCTTGCAAATGGATATAACAGCTTTATTGAACTATAACTCACATATTGCACAATTCACCCATTTAAAGTTATACAAGTCAGTGGTTTTTAGTGTTTACACATGGCAGAGCTAGATTTTCAACTCAATTCTCTGTTTCCAGATCCTGCTCATGTAATCTCTCCACTGTACAGGCTAATGCTCATAGTCTATTGAAATGAGTACCCTTTCCTGTGGGCCTTTTTTACCTCTGCACCCCCATTCTCAAAGCAACTCTGTGGTATAGGTCCTATTATTATCACCTGTCTTTGATAGATGTGACAGTTAAAAGCACAGAGAGGTGAAGGTATTTGCTCCTGTCTTTCCCTGACATAGTCAGTCAAAACCCCAGTCTTCCTTGACATAGTCCCTGTCTTCCTGCCTTTCCAGGAGCTGGGAGCTGAGCATTTGGGCCCTGAGGCAGAGAGATGGAGGGGATGACCCTGGGAAGTGGCCTCTGCTGCTTGCTGGGCCTTTGGTCCTGGGTGGAGCTCTGGGCTGTCCTACCAGCTCCCCAGTGCCCATCCCAGTACTCACCTCAGTTCATCTAAGTTGACCCAGCTGAGCTGTTTCCTGTGCTCATCTTGGCTCTGTGCCTCAGACTTTGAGGATACAGAGAGGAAGGCAAGTAGGCCTTTCCCTGCAAGGGTTTACCTGCAGTTGAATGGGCGAGATACACAGACTTGACAAGCTCAGCCCTGCTCAGTGCTGTGAGGCAGGTGGCAGCAAAGGAGGTTCCAAGAAGGGATTCAAAGAGAGCTTCATGGAGGATGTGGCTCTCAAAGTCCACTGGAAGGGCTGGTAGAATTCAGATCAGTGCTGTCCAACAGAAATATCATGCAAGCCACAATTGTAAGCCACATATGTGATTTGGGATTTTCTCGTAGCCACATCAAAAAGTGAAAAGAAACTGGTGAAATTAATTTTAAGGATTTCTTTAGCCCAACATATCTAAAATATTATCATATCAACATGTAATCAATAGTGAAAAATTATGGAGCTATTTTACATTCATTTTTCATATTGAATCTTCAGATTCTGGTGTGTATTTTGGACTTGTAGTACATATCAGTTTGGACTAGCCACACGTCCAGTGCTTAATACCCAGCTTATCACCACCATAATGAACAGGGCAGAGGTGGACATTCAGAGAAGGCAGGGGAAGCACAATTTCGGTTGAGGAAACAGTTATAGGTGACTTTAGGTACATAATTGATGGGAGAGGCTGTTCTGTTCATTTGCTTTAATAAAATTTGTGGTGTGCATGATTATATTTTAATACAAAAGTTTATACTTTTTCAATATGTAATATATTCACACAATCCAAAAATTTCAAGGGAGAAGAGGCAAGTGGATTAACATATTCATCAAATACACTTGTATATTCTTTCCCCTCTTTATTTTATGTCAATGGTATCTCATTATAGCCACCATTCTGCACTTTGCCTTTTCACCAAATATTACATCTTAGAGGCTATCCCATGTCAGTACCTAAAGGGCTTCCTCATTCTTTTCCATGACACACAGTATTTTATCGTCTGAGAGTTAAAGAAGCTCCAAATTGGACATTTAGGTGATTTCCAATCATGTGTGATTACGAACAAGGCTGTGACCAGTAACCTGTGCGTATGTCATTCCTCATGTATGCGTGTATGGCAGTAGGATAAAGTCCTAGAAGTAGATCAAATCTGTGGGCCAGCTTTGTCGGTGGTGAGTCTGGAGCAGAGGAGTGACATACTCAGGTCTGTGCTTGGCAAGATCCCTCTGGTGGTGGTGTGGAGAAGGCATCGGTGGGGGTAAGACAGGAGATAGGGAGTCCATTCTTCCGCCCGGTGACTCAGGAAATATTTAGCCGATACACCTGTGTACTGGACACTTTGCTGGTGAACAAGACTGACTGGCCCTTGCTCCCAAGTAGATGATAGTGGAATGGAGAAGTTGGGAAGCAAGGGATGCCAGCAACCTGGACTAGGGCAATGGCAGTGGAGGAGAGATGGGTGGATGCTTTAAAGAAAGCCAGAATGAGGCACTGGGCTGCAAGTCAAACAGACATGGTCAGGGCTGGACTTTAGGGAACTCCCCCTGGCAGCTGGTGAGAGAGGTGGAGCTGCTCTGGGAGGGAAAGCAGGGGAGGGGTGGCAGAGCACGAAGAGTCTGTGAATGGGCATTCTGGAAGCAGACTGCATGAGTCCGAATCCCAGCTCTGCTCTTTCCTGGGTGTATGTCCTTGGGTGAGGGATTTCACTGCTCTGAGCTTCAGTTTTTCCCAATCGGTAAAATGGAGCCAATAATAGGGCTCCTGCTCTCATAGGGCTGTTGGTAGGAGAATTAAGTGAGGCAAATATATGTGTTTGTACTGGTAGTGAAAGGCACAAAACAGGCAAGCTAGGAGAGAGGTTTAGAAGTTGAAAAGGGCAGGCCTTGGTGATTTAGCGATTGATTGGATGCAGGATTAAGCAAGGGAGAGTGAGGGACCCTGTATGATGCCCAGCTGGGCAGCTGGCAGGGATTCTAAGCAACAGAACCAATGATTGGGAAAACCAGAGAGTTCTGGCAATTACCAGCAGCACCCAGAGCTTACCTTGATCTTGGGACCTGGACCAGAGAGAGTGTTTCCTTGGGAAGCTGACGGGGAAGAGTCTACCAGAAGGTGAACCCCAGGCCATCTGCCTGTTGCCTGCGAGACTACGCTTGGCAGCACCCTGCTCTGTGCTCACGCACTGCGAATGACTGGGTTGGAAGAGTTACTGTGCAAGGAAGGAGCAGGAGAGAATGACAGGTGGGGAGCCTTGGAGAGAATGAGGAGTCGCAGAAGGATGAAAGGTGAGAAGTGGGATTGGGAAGTGGAGTCTAAGGAGACAGACAGGGACCTGGAGAATTCATCCCACAGGCTTGAAGGCAACTAGATGGCATTTCTGAGACCTCTAAAGGCTGCTGCAGCCCCATTCTCCAGCTTACCCCTGGCTCACCAGGGCTCTGGGTCCCCAAGGCAACTTACTCCTGCTGCCCACCTGTTTGTAAAAGGCTGCGGAGGTGTTGTTGGGCCTTTGGCACGGACTGAAAGTGCTTGTCTCATGGGTTCTCACAGGCCCTGGGGAAACTGAGCCAGCCAAGGAAGTTAGAGGAACCCTTGGATCAGCCCAGTCTTCCATGGAGCCTCTCCCAATTCTCAGTGGACTCTGGTGACATGTCCAACAGTCCCTCTGGTCTGTGGAAACCCTTGCAGCTCTGGCTGAGCTCAGGCAGGAACTGAGCTTTCCCCCACTCCCCTTATCGGGCTTGAAGTCAGAAGACTTGCCACCAATATGCCATCTAGTCCTGCCCCCTTTTCCCAGAGCGGTCTCAGCACCAGAGCTGAGCCACGTCTGAGGAACTTGGCCTTGCCTCCTCCCAACACAGCCGCCTCTCCCCTGCCCGGTCCTCCTTGGGTTTCTAGGTCAAGAAGCACTTACTGGATAAAATTCTCCAGAGCTTGTGGCATTTGCAAAAGCAGGTCCTGCATGCTCCTTTCTGCTACGGAAATGTATGGCTGGTGGGCACTGGGGTATGACTGGGGGCAGGGGAAAGGATATCTTAATGCTTAGTGCCACTGAGTTCTCTCTTCCCCTGTGGGCTGTGTTGAAGAATCCCAGAAGGGCACACAGAAAGTGAAGTGTGGATGAGGGTCTTTTGACCCTCTGAGTGGCCTGGGTCCTAAGGACTTCCAGCTCCCTCCTCCACCCACCAGCATAAGTCCCTGTTTCCACTCTGAGCCTTCTATCCAAATGTTTGCTTCCTTCACCTTGAACCTCAGGGAGGACCACTTAGAGAGCAGGGTCTCCACTTTGGGCCAAGCATCTCCTACTCCCTGCCTGACCCTGTGTTTATCCCCTCCGCCTGGAGCCTGCTGGCAGGCTGCCCACCACGCTCCAGCCCTGGGTTCTGGGCCTTTTCCACACCCCTCCCCGCCTCAGTCTTCCCCACCAGCATCCTTAATGATTCCCAGCTGATCCCAGCCACATCCTCTCCCCGGGGCCCTGGCTCAGAGAGCAGGCCCTTCTCCAGTGGGCCCCTTGGAGTGTTAACCCCTGGATGGCTGAGCCTCTGGGCTCCAAGAAGCAGCCAAAACAGGAAACCTAAGAAACATAGAGACAAAATCTGACAGGGTGGTCAGACTTTCCTCTAAGGATAGCTTAGGCCACCCTCGACTTTCTGTAGGCCAACATATGCCCTAGGAAGGGTCTCCAGCTGATAAAACTCTCACGTGCTTGCCCACCAAAGTGCCCTTGGCAAGCCTGCCCTATATTTAACCCCAAATCTTCTTGCTGCAGTGTTCAACCCTCTTCCTTTTATTCTACATAATGCTGGACTGTGAGTATGGGTTCTGAAAGCAGTCTGCCTAGGTTCAAACTCTACCTTTATCACTTGCTATCTGTGTAACACTGGGCAAGATACTTTGCCTCTTGATGGCTCTGTTTCTTCATCTGTGAAATGGGGATAATAATAGTACCTATCTCATACTGTTGCTAAAGGGATTATATACATTAATCCATAAGAGCTGCTTCTAACAGTACCTGGCACAGGCCAGTCAATATTAGTCCTGTTGTGTTATTATTGTGGACAGTGACTGGGAGCTCTGTGAGGACAGGGACTGTGTCTTATACTCATACCCCCAACACCCAGCACAGTTCTAGGCACATGGTAGATTCTCAGTATATATTTGGTATATAAGGCAGTAAACTATAGGCAGACAATGCTATCATGTACCTTCTCAGACAGGGACCCGGGTGCTCCCCCAAATGAAGCACAGAGATGGGTACCGGGAAGGGCCTCCATTCTCTTGCAAGGAGCCTGAGCCTGCCTTGACCTATCAGCTCCCCGACCAGTGGTTTACTGGGCAATCCAGTAGGGGCCATAGGGACTCTGCTTAAAAAAGGTTGTTGACAATCAATTGACAAGCCCAGTGGTTCACACAGGCCACTGGCTAGTGACTGGGCTGAGGGAAGCCAAGAACTCAAGCTACAGAGTATGGCTATAGGGGGAAAAGCATAGACTCAGGAGTCACACTGACCTGGATGTGAATCCCAACTGCCACTTACTGGCTGTCTAACCCCTAGAAAGTTGTACATTCATCCCAGCCTCAGTTTCCTCACTTGTGACATGGGGCTAATCATCTCTGCTCTCAGAGCTTGGCAAGGGTTCAATGAGAAGACCATGTCAAGCATGCAGTAGAGTGCCTGGCAGAGAATCGGTGCCAAGGCCATCACTAGAAGTTCCTGCCCTGCCCTGGGGCCCTGAAACAGGGGAGTACTGGCTGGGGTGGGGGAAGCATATGTGGGGTCCATTGGATCTAAGCCTTCTAACCACAGAGGTTTCCAGGTGGTGATTCTGAGCAAGGCCCAAGCCAAGGGGCCACAGTTGGGGGCCCCCAGCTGCCCGTCCCTTACTCCCTGGCATGGTGGGTTCCTGGTCTCCTGCCACAGTCAACTGTGTAAATAAACCAGCTTTTCGCTGGCTGGGAGCGAGACTGCCCTAAGTGACACTTCAAATTAGTTCTGCTATATTGGGCTTGAGTTCTGAAGGGCCTGGGCATTTTTCCTTCCTAGCTCATCCCCTTTTCTGTGTGGTGAGAGCTCTTAAAGCACACCCGGCATGGGCAGAGGGCCAGAGCAGGGTGGGAGCAGGCCTTCTGCAGTGACCTGCTGAAGTACTTACCAGGCCCAGGGCCACAGTCTCCCTTCCTAGGGAGGTCAGGAGGCCTGCACCAGGGCAGCGCCGCCACACCAGCCCTCCACAGCTGCCATGGCAACCCGGCCTCCTTGCACAGGGCTCACACACCAGCTGGCAGGAATGTGGAACGGAAGGAGGGCTGCGTTGGTCGCTGGCAGAGGAGAGGGGGCTGGGCACTGGGTGGGAGGCAGGGGCACATGAGGGGTGGGCCAGCTGCAGGCTTGGCAGAGCTGAAAGGGAGATGTGCTAGCCACATGGCCTGCCCGGCCCAGGCTGGGGCTGGGGCCATGCCAGGCAATGAGACCATGGTAGGAGAGGAGAGTCAGGATCCTGGACACGTGCCACCATCATTCTGGCAAAGCACTATGGCTTCTCTGCAGGGCTAAGGGCAGAAGGCAGTGGATTCAAGTCCTTTCTTTCTGGGCAAGTCGCCTTACCCCTCTTGGCCTCCATTTCTTCAGGCTTGAAGCCTGAGAGTGTGAAAGAACTCTGGCTGTGGAGCTGGACAGAGCTTAGGGACTCTTGGCTCTCACACTTCTGCTGTCCTACATTTCTGAGCCTAAATCACCTCCTCTGTAAAATAGCAATATGAGTTGCACCCACTTCATGAGCTCATTGAGAGCAAGAAATGAGACAATGCATGCAAAGCATGTAGCACAGTGCCTAGCACATAGTAATAGCTCCGTAAGTGGCCACGATTATTTTTGTTACTGCTCTTCTTTTATCCCTTTATTCAAAGTGACAGTTTCTGTGCCTGCGTGCCCCATCAGACTGGGGGACCCTGGAGGGCAGAAACAGGGACTTATTCCTTTCTCTATGCCCAACAGAGAAGATTCTGGGGCAAGGAGGAGATGGTGCATATATACCAGGAATGCCTTGGGCTAAATGGCTTCAAAACTCCTGTGAGGCTTGGACATTCTGTGCTTTTAACTCTGTAAATCCTAAGGAAGGGCTCCTAGAGTGTACAGGCCCTGGACAGAAAAAAAACACACACACATATATATATATACACATCCCATCTATATAAACAAACCAAGTTACCCAAAAGCAGTATGGTAGCACCATTCTGGCAACCTAATCTCTCCCATGATCCTGTTAGAAAAGTACTGTGCCAGTCAGCAGGAGTGATCTGCCTGCCAGATTGTGCTGGAGCTGGGATCAGCCCAGGGTCCCAGGGAGATGTCATAGATGAGAGTCTAGGAGCTTCTCAGGGCATCTGATTGACCCCGTGCATCGGGTAACCAGGCAGAGAAGTGTCCTAGAAAGGAGAAACAGGGACTGGGGACTACATGGGTCCATGCTTGGCCTCAGAGTGCCCTACCCAGGAGGTAGTACTGGCCTTGGCTGGTACTCATACTGGAGGGGACATTAGCACATTTGAAGGAAGACTCTTCAAAGCACAGGGTCCTGTGAAGCATTGGACTGGGGCAGGGGCCCTGCTCTGCATGGGGTCATGGAATGTACTGTTCCAAGGTGACAGCCACTGAGCCGAACTAATTTGAACTCTGGCCAAAAAAAGCCTTAGCCCCTCCATGCTGTGGATTGCCCATGCCCAGAATTCTAATTTTCTCTGCATCTTCCATTGGCCAGGAACTGCTGGTCTGAGCAAGGCTGAACAAGAGACCCCATGGCTGGCTAAGGGGAAGTGTGGTGCGCAGGGGGCAGTGAGACTAGCACACCAGGCAGTGGTGAAGGGAGGTTTGTCTTCCTGCAGGCCTAAAGGCTCAGTTGCCCGCTGGCAGGTGGTGGGGAAAACCCTTCCGGGCCCTCTGAAGGACTGGAGGAGGCAACCCTGAAGGCTGCCTGTAGAAACCAAACCAGGGAGGGTCCTGATGGTGAGAATTTCCCAGGCTATAAAATCACCACCACCACCTAGGGCCACCCAGAGCCCAGGAAAGGTGAAAACAACTATGCCCCATGGTGGTTGCTGGGTAGGCCTTGGGAACCTGGCAGGTATGAGGGAGGGGCCTGTGAAAAGACCATGAAGTCAGAGGGTGGATGGCAGCAGCTCGGTTGCTCTCCGTTAGAGCAGGAGCGTACAAATTAGCAAGGGGGAAGGCTGGAGTGATCCATGTGGTAACGGATTAGAATGGGAGACATTAGTGTCAGCTCTTGTTTAGCTTAATATACAGTTACATAGAGAAGCGCTTACAGATATGTGTCTGTACACAAGTTAGTATACACACAAATATCTTCTTACTGTTAGTTGAGAGGGCCTGGTAGCAATGAACGCACCCAGTGCCCAGATCTTAGTTTCCAATACCATTCTCCAATAAAAGGACCCAGAGCTCTTCACAGAAGTGGCTGGGGCAAGAAAGGTACAAGATGAGCCTGGAGCATCTTACAGTGCCAGAAAGAAAGGAAATGCTCCAAAAATAAAACCCACAATGATGGGGGTATGTCAAAGGGACACGGGAGCATCTAAAAGAGCTCCCAAAGGCCAAAGCTGTAACAATTTGAGCAACAGAATAAATAATGTAGTATTGAATTCTTTATTTTTATTTTTATTTTTTACACTTTATTTTATTTTAGTATCATTAACCTACAATTACATGAGCAATATTGTGATGATTAAACTACCCCCTTCATCAGGTCCCCCCCACCAACCCTATTACAGTCACTGTCCATCAGTGTAGTGAGATGAGAATCATGTAGTATTGAATTCTAATCCAAAGCATAAGACAAATATTCATGACACTATAGTGATATAAATAAGTGATTGAATAAATAAATGGAGAAGGAGCCAATCTCCTGTGTAGAACAATCACAAATAATTTATGTTGATCCCCCTCCCACAAGGAGGGGACACGTATCTCCCCCAGTCTCCGCTTCTTAAGTGCGGGCTGTGCACAGTGACTGTCTTCCAAAGAGCACTGCTGGAAAGGGGTGAAAACAAAGAGTAACTTTCCAGTAGAGAAACCTGACAAACACACCTTTGCCAGGTGATCATGGTCAACATTGTGCTAAGTCATGTTGAGAGCACATGCCCTTGATATGCTGAGAGGAAAAGGACGCTTTACCTCTGTGGATGCCTCCTTAAACCCCTAGCCCCAGTCTAAACATAAGAAAAACATCAGACAAATTCCAATTGACAGAGAGTCTACAAAATACCTTACCGGCGTTCTTCAGAACCATGAAGGTCATTCAAAACACGGAAAGTCTGAGAAACCGTCCCAGCCAAGAGGAGGTAAGGAGACACGATGACTAGTTGTACTGCGGTGTCCTGGATGAGATCCTGGAGCAGATAAAAGAAACTAGGCTAAAGCTGAGGAAATCTGACTTTTATACTAATGTATCAACTTTGGTTCATTAATTCATTCAAAGGTACTATACTAATGTAAAATGTTAAGAATGGGAAAATTAGGTGTGGGTATATGAAAACTCCCTGTGCTATTTCCCCCTTTTCTGTAAATCTAACTGTTCTGAATTTTTTTTTAACTGTAAACAAAAAGAACTTGAAGTCTTAGGTTTGAATCCCATTTCTGCCCCACCTGACTGCATGGCTTTAAGGACATTATTACCCTTTCTCAGTATGTTTCCACTCTGTAAAATGGGAGAAATAATTTCTCTCTCTAGACTTCTAGAAGAACCAGAGGTAATGTAATACAACTTAACTACACACAGAGACAATTTCTTTCTCTCTTAATTTTCATAAGAACCCTGTGTGAAATACATGGGACCACTGAGGCTCAGAGAAGCAGAGAGACTTGCCCAAAGACACAGAGCTAGGAAGCAGAGGAAGGAGGATGTGACATTTCCTCTAAGGCATTCTGGGTATAGATAAAGCTTGGGCTGCAGTGGGACCTGTTGTGTGTGGGTGAGAAAGCTAGCTGTCTGGCTAGTGGCCCCAGGGCCTCCGAGGAAGTGTGCAAGGTAGTACAGTACAGTGGCTAGGTAATAGGCTTAAGAATCAGGCTGCCTAGTTCAAGCCTCCATTCTACTACTTTCCAGCTGTGTGACTCGGAAAAGTTATTTCACTTCTCTGAACCTTATCTTCCTCATCTGTAAAATGGGCATTGATAATAGTGCTACCTTTTGATGTTTTGAAGGTTAAATCAGTTCATCAGTGTTAAGTGATTAGACTCACATCTGGCACATAATAAATGGTCAGTAAATCCTAGCTATCATTACATGCAGGACGGCAGCCTTGGGTTCAGTTTTCCCTATAGGCCCTTCCAAGTCTTCTGTTGTGGATCAGGTGGAAGACGTGCCAGGAATTGTTTCTTTGAAAGTATCTAAGAGCTTTTGCATAAAATAATAAACACTCATTTGTAAATCAGTCAGTGAATGACCCCATTGAATCCTGAAGTTTGAAGGAAGCTTAAAAATTATCAACATCATTTTAGATGGGTAAACTGAGGCCCAGGAAGGGAAAGAGACTGGCCCAAAGTCACACAGTGGCTGAGCTGAGCCAAAATGTAGAGCTCCTATTTCCATCCTAGACTTTTGCCATTCTACCAGCTGGCTGCTGTGAGTCTTTGCTAAACACCTCTATAGTCCTCAGGCCTGTGCTAGGCACTATGGGGAACCAACAGAAAAAAAGATATCAACTATGTCTCTGCTTTCACGGGTTTAAAAATAAGATTCAAGGATGAGACTCTCATATTCACGTGGAGAAAAAGAAGACAAAAATCAATATATAGAAATGCTGGCTTAGGTACTGTAGCCTGTGGCACTGAGGCCATCAGCAGGAGTGAGATCAGGGAGGCTGCATGGCTTTCTGGGGGTGTCAGTGTTTGATTTGGACCTTGAAGCCTGGCAGGCTTGACTCAGGCAGAGATCCTGGGGCAGGGCACTTTGATAGGGCTGTGAGACAGCAAGGAGTGAAGCGTAGTGGTAGTGTACTGCTAAACTGGCTCTTTGTGGTACCCGAGTTTGTACTGTTTGCCACTTACTGTGGTGTAAATACTCCCACCATGGCTGCTCTCAAGCTACTATAGTTTAACAATCTGCTGGCTCTCAGTTTCAGCATGCCACTGCCTGTGGGCAGACTGGGTTTGCTTCCAAGGCAGTAGGGGCTAGGCCTTGCAGGAAGCAGGATGGTGGGATGGAGGACTAGCTGGCGAGGGTGAATCTGGCTCAGGGAACAGCTGGGTGCCAGCCAGTGGGCCACATGCAGATTCAACTATTAGCTATTGAGTTGTGCTCTTTGCTGGGCTCTGTTCCAGACATTTAACTTGAATTAGCTCATTTAATCCTCACAACAGCTTTAAGAAGTGTTCATTCATTCACTGCTCCAACCATCCACCTATCCATCTGTCTATCTAACAAATCTATATTGAGTACCTACTACGTGCCAGACACTATCCAAGGCACAATAGCGATGAAAACCAAGTCATTGCCCTAATGGTGCTTATATCTGAGTGGGAAGAAAGACAGTAAACACATTTCCAAAAGGAATTAGAAAATAATTACCAGTTATGGTATTTGGAAGGAAATAAAAAGAGCAAGTAGAAAGGCCCTGAGCTAGAAATGAGATCAGTTTTTTCAAGCAACATTAAGGAGGCCAGTGTGGTGGACCCCGGTGAGTGAGAGAAATGGCCCAGAGAGTGAAGTCAGAGAGGTACACAGAGGGTCTGATAATTCAAGTCTCCCAGGCTGTGGTGAGGGCTTTGAAGGACACAGTGCAGGGTTATCACATGGGCTGTGTCATGCACAACCATCTCACGCTGGCTGCAGTGTGAAGAGCACATGTCCAGATAAGAGTTGTGATTCTAGGTCCAGAGTGGTGGCTGTGCAGACAGAGAGAGGCAGAGTGACATGCTCAAAGTCATACAACTAATAATTGCCAGAACCTGGCAGAATTCAAATCCAGGCTCTGCAGTTCAGGCTTCTTCCCAGGTCCCCAGAAGTCTCATGCAAAGAAACCCAAATTTGCTGTCTTAGGGCTTCAACACCTATGAATAATTTCTAAGCAGAGGAATGACATGATGAAAGAGCTGTATCTCTTTACCTACAGTTTTATACTTCAATGATTTGCTATTCAAATGTTCATAGACCTCCACTGGGATAGAGCTCTTTGAGGAGGGCTCTGAGTCAGCCAGGATTTCCAGCCCAGAGCCTTGACCTGAATCAAAGGAGGAGGGTTTCCCGAATCAAAAAATGACCAACTCTCTCCTGTGCCAGGTCTGGCTGTGCCCAGCTTGGTCCACCCAGGAAGTCCTCTTGGCTGAGTGCCCCTAAGCTGCACCACAGCACAGGGAAGACACTGCCCATCCAAATCCCTCTGTGAGCAGCATAAACCCTCTGATCCTTTCACCTGGATGGGTAGCAGAGGCCAAAGACAGCAGCCCTAGCCTTGGAGTCAGGGCCAGGCCCAGCTCCTCTGCTTCCCTGTAGCTTGAGCTCAGACAAGGGGCTTAACTTCTGGACATCTCTGTTTCCCCATCTATGAAATGGACAGAGAATAGCTCCTGCCTCTGAAGATCATTGTGAGGATCAAATGAGACCATGCAGAGAACAGGCTTGGTAGTGGCCAGCACACAGTAGGTTCTCAGGAAGCTTCCTTCCTTTATCCCAGATGGGTGAGGTGCCTGAGGTGTTAGTGAGCTTGGGGTTGGGGTTCCTGAGGAGTCCCAAGCCCGGCCATAACAGGTAAGCAGCTGAGAGAGGGGAGGATGGAGCACCGTCCTTTGCCTTCCTCACCTGTCCCCCCTTCCTGTCCCCCCAATCAGCGTCTGCCTTAAGCACCTGTGAGTTGCCTAATTAGAACTAATTAGTTTCTCCTGCAATAAAACCCCAGCTATGGAAAGGTTCTGTAGTTCAGTCCTCTGGCAGTAATCATGTTAAGTAGATATTTATTTATCCCTTTATTAAGCAAGTCAATTAGCTTGTAATATCTGAGAAGCTGATTTTCAGGCCTGAGAGCTGGGCACATGCTATCAAGAGTCGAAGGTGACACTTAGGGCTCCTTGGTGTCTTGTCCTCCCTAAGCCCCAGAGAAGCCAGGATTGGCAGAACTGTTGGACACATCTGTACAGACTAGAGACTGAGGTCCAGAGCAGGGGTAGGGGCTTGCCCAAGGTCACAAAGTGGGATGTAAACGACTGCCTGAGAAGGTAGAATATATTAAGGAATCCTCTAAAGTGTACCCACTCTAGGCAATGGGGGTTCATGGGGAAAGGAAATCACCTTTCCATTTGGACAGGGTACATGGTCAGGGAAAGTTTCACAAAGAAGGCAGAATATGCACTTTGACAAGAGAACACTGAGGGGGAAGGGCATTCCTGGCAGAGGAATAGTGTGAGCAGAGGCACAGAAGTGGGGCAGTGTACAGCATGTCTGAGAAACTGGTATGCTGTGTGGCCAGTGCCCTGGCGGTGTAGGGGCAGCAGAGTAGGCAGGAAGGTGTTAAAGAGCGTGGGGCTGGGAGTCCTTGAATACTGAGGACTGAGTACCAGCCAGCCAAGGTCAAAGTGTGACTGTAGGTTTGAAGGCTAGCAGCAAGGGGCCCAGTTAGGAAGCTGGGCTCTGGGGAGGGAGGCTGGAGGCTGGACCCCTGATAGGAGCAGGTCTGTGGGGGAAAATTGCTGCATCATTCATTCATTCATTCATTCAAGCCACACTTGTTAAGTTCTCCTGTGTGTCATGCATGCCCTGTGCCCTGGAGATTCTTACAGTTAAGTTAGGTAGGCAAATGTGCTAAAGAAAGAACTGCACCCCAGCGTGATAAGAATTGTGGTGGAGGAGAGGTAGCTTCCATCCGCCAATGCCAGAGGAAAGGAGAGATCAGCTCTGCCTGCTGCTCTCAGAAATAGCTTCTCAATGGTGCGCAGAAGCCCAGAAGACCGGAACTAGACAGTTATAATTATCTAGTGTCCACCCAGTACTTTTTTTTATAGTTTTATTTTATTTATTTATTTATTTATTTATTTATTTTTATTTACAATTTATTTTGGTATCATTAACCTACAATTACATGTGCAATATTGTGGTGATTAAACTACCCCCTTCATCAGGTCCCCCCCACCAACCCCATTGCAGTCACTGTCCATCAGTGTAGTGAGATGAGAATCACTACTTGTCTTCTCTCAGTTGTACTGCCCTCCCCGTGCCCCCGCTACCTTACGACTGCTAATCGTAATACAACTTTTACCCTCTTATCCCTCCCTTCCCACCCATCTTCCCCAGTCCCTTTCCCTTTGGTAACTATTAGTCCATTCTTGGGTTCTGTGAGTCTGCTGCTGTTTTGTTCCTTCAGTTTTTTTCTTTGTTCTTATACTCCACATATGAGTGAGATCATTTGATACTTGTCTTTTTCGGCTTGGCTTATTTCACTGAGCATAATACCCTCTAGCTCCATCCATGTTCTTGCAAATGGTAGGATTTGTTTTCTTCTTATGGCTGAATAATATTCCATGGTGTATATGTACCACATCTTCTTAATCCATTCATCTACTGATGGACACTTAGGTTGCTTCCAATTCTTGGCTATTGTAAATAGTGCTGCAATAAACATAGGGGTGCATCTGACTTTTTGAAACTGGGCGGCTGCATTCTTAGGGTAAATTCCTAGGAGTGGGATTCCTGGGTCATATGGTATTTCTATTTTGAGTTTTTTGAGGAACCTCCACACTACTTTCCACAATGGTTGAACTAATTTGCATTCCCACCAGCAGCGTAGGAGGGTTCCCCTCTCTCCATATCCTCGCCAACATTTGTTGTTGTTTGTGTTTTGGATGTTGGCCATCCTCACTGGTGTGAGGTGATATCTCATTGTGGTTTTAATCTGCATTTCTCTGATGACCAGCGATGTGGAGCATCTTTTCATGTGCCTGTTGGCCATCTGACTTTCTTCTTTAGAGAAGTGTCTATTCATGTCCTCTGCCCATTTCTTAATTGGATTATTTGCTTTTTTTTTTTTTACAATTTATTTTATTTTAGTATCATTAACCTACAATTACATGAGCAATATTGTGATGATTAAACTACCCCCTTCATCAGGTCCCCCCCACCAACCCTATTACAGTCACTGTCCATCAGTGTAGTGAGATGAGAATCACTACTTGTCTTCTCTGAGCTGTACAGTCCCCCCCGTGCCCCCCCACCCTATGTCTGCCAATCGTAATGCCCCTTT
>JAQQAC010016209.1:52310003-52362519 GCA_029783875.1 Phataginus tricuspis | reverse complement strand
GATTCTCTTTTTCTCTTAATAAGTCTGGCTAGGGGTTTATCTATTTTGTTTATTTTTTCAAAGAACCATCTCTTGGTTTCATTGATTTTTTCTATTGTTTTATTCTTCTCAATTTTATTTATTTCTTCTCTCATCTTTATTATGTCCCTCCTTCTGGTGACATTGGGCCTCCTTTGTTCTTCTTTTTCCAATTTCAGTAATTGTGTCTTTAGACTGTTCATTTGGGAATGCTCTTCCTTCTTTAAATAGGCCTGGATTGCAATATACTTTCCTCTTAGAACTGCCTTTGCTGCGTCCCACAGAAGTTGTGGCTTTGTGTTGTTGTTCTCATTAGTCTCCATATATTCTTTGCTTTCTGTTTTGATTTGGTCATTAACCCATTGATTCATTAGTAGAATGTTGTTAAGTCTCCATGTATTTGTGAGCCTTTTTGATTTCTTTCTAAAATTTATTTCTAGTTTTATACCTTTGTGATCTGAGAAGTGGGTTGATAGGATTTCAATATTTTTGAATTTACTGAGGTTCTTTTTGTGGCCTAGAATGTGGTCTATTCTGGAAAATGTTCCATGTGCACTTGAGAAGAATGTGTATCCTGTTGCTTTTGGGTGCAGAGTTCTGTAGATATCTGTTAGGTCCATCTGTTCTAGTGTGTTGTTCAGTGCCTCTGTGTCTTTACTTATTCTCTGTCTGGTTGATCTATCCTTTGGAGTGACTGGTGTGTTGAAGTCTCCTAAAATGAATGCATTGTTGTCTATTTCCTCCTTCAATTCTGTTAGTATTTCTTTCACATATGTTGTCACTCCTGTGTTGGGTGCATATATGTTTATAATGGTTGTATCTTCTTATTGAACTGACCCGTTTATCATTATGTAATGTCCTTCTTTATCTCTTGCTACTTTCTTCGTTTTGAAGTCTATTTTGTCTGATCCAAGTACTGCAACACCTGTTTTTTTCTCTTTGTTGTTTGCATGAAATATCTTTTCCATCCCTTCACTTTTAGTCTGTGTATATCTTTGGGTTTGAGGTGAGTCTCTTGTAAGCAGCATATAGATGGGTCTTGCTTTTTTATCCACTCTGTTACTCTGTGTCTTTTGATTGGTGCATTCAGTCCGTTTACATTTAGGGTGATTATTGATAGATATGTACTTATTGCCATTGCTGGCTTTAGATTCGTGGTTACCAAAGGTTCGAGGGTTGCTTCTTTACTATCTAAGAATCTAACTTAACTTTCTTGTTAAGTTATTGTGAACGCCATCTGATGTTTCTTTATTTCTCCCTTCCTATTCTTCCTCCTCCATTCTTTATATATTGGGTATTTTATTCTTTGCCTTTAGTTAGTATTTGGATGGTCTGCTTTCTTTGCTATGATTTTATTTTCTCTGGTGACATCTTTTTCGCCTTAGGGGTGCTTCTCTCTAGAGCAGTCCATTTAAGATATCCTGTAGTGGTGGTTTATGAGAGGCAAACTCTTTCAACTTTCCTTTGTCTGGAAATTGTTTAATCCCTCCGTCATATTTAAATGATAATCGTGCTGGATACAGTATTCTTGGTTCGAGGCCCTTCTGTTTCATTACATTAAATATATCATGCCATTCTCTTCTGGCCTGTAAGGTTTCTATTGAGAAGTCTGATGATAGTCTGATGGGTTTTCCTTTGTAGGTGATCTTTTTTCTCTCTCTAGCTGCCTTTAATACTCTGTCCTTACCTTTGATCTTTGCCATTTTAATTATTATGTGTCTTGGTGTTGTCTTCCTTGGGTCCCTTGTGTTGGGAGTTCTGTGGGCTTCCAGGGACTGCGAGACTACTTCCTTCCCCAGTGTGGGAAAGTTTTCAGCAATTATTTCTTCAAAGACACTTTCTATCCATTTTTCTTTCTCTTCTTCCTCTGGTACTCTTATAATGCGAATATTGTTCCGTTTGGATTGGTCACACAGTTCTCTCAATATTCTTTCATTCTTAGAGATCCTATTTTCTCTCAGTACCTCAGCTTCTTTGTATTCCTCTTCTCTAGTTTCTATTTCATTTATTGTCTCCTCCACCATATCCAATCTGCTTTTAATACCATCCATTGTGTTCTTCAAGGATTGGATCTCCGACCGGAATTCATTCCTGAGTTCTTGAATATCTTTCCGTACCTCCATGAGCATGTTCATGATTTTTATTTTGAACTCCCTTTCAGGGAGAGTCATAAGTTCCATATCATTCAAATCTTTCTCAGGAGTTGTGTTCATAATTTTACTCTGGACCAGGTTCCTTTGGCGTTTCATATTTGTGTATGGAGCCCTCTAGTGGCCAGAAGCTCTACTCTCTGGAGCTGCTCAGCCCCTGAAGCAATGTCAGGGATTGTAGGGGAGTGGTATTGGTGCCTCGGGGGAGGAAAGGGCTGTTTCCTGGTTCCTGGCTGCTATGCCTGTCTCCACTGTCTGAACCAGTGGGCTGAGCACACAGGTATAAGCCTCTGTGCTTTGCCTTTTTAGTTGCTGTAGACAGAGCCTCCCTCCGGCTGGCCCAACACCAGGGAAGGGCTTCCAGGTTTGCAAGCCCGGTGGGGCTGGCCAGGCGAAAGGTGCACTAGTCTGCCTGTCACAGAAGGGGTTCCTGGAGCCGTGCAGGCAGCCAGGGAGCTGGCACACCTGAAGATCAGAAAACTCCCAAACTGCTGGGCAGAGTACACCTGGACAATCCTGTCCACCTGTCCTTTCTCCCGAGCAGCAAGCTCCGTGCAGTCCTTGCCCCCTCAGCAGGCCTCCTTCCAAGGACCTCCCTGCCAGGAAGTCTCTCAGACTGCCTGCCCCTCCCCCGTCCCAGAGCAGCTGGGTATGGATCCCTGATCTCACAAGCAGCCAGAATCTTAGTCTCTCCAGGAACTCCGCCTGTCTTAGCTTTCCAAGCTCCTAATTACAAGAGTATCATGCAAGCACCATGAAATGTAGGTTTGTGCTCCCAGAGTAGATCTCCAGAGTTAGGTATTCAGCAGTCCCAGTTCTCCACTCCCTCTCTGCTCTGTTCCTGTTCCTCCTGCCGGTGAGCTGGGGTGGGGGAAGGGCTTGGATCCCGCAGGACCACAGCTTTAGTACATTACCGTTTTCTGTGAGGGCTGCTCTTGTCTCCAGGTGTATGCAGTTTGTTGTAGTCCTCTTTCCCGTTGCTCTTTCAAGAGTAGTTGTAGTAGCTTTATTTTCATATTATATGCAGTTTTAGGAGGAAGCCTCTGTCTCACCTCTCACGCCGCCATCTTTAATCTATATCCACCCAGTACTTTTTGACTTACACATCACTTTCACATACAACATGAGTTTTTAATCCTCCCAAGAACTCTGTGGGGCAGAGTATTAGCCCCATTTTACAGATGACAGAAACTGAGGTTGAACAGTGAAGCGAGAAGCAACACTGTAGGGTGCAAAAGGCACAGCCTTTGTGCTCTCTGAGGTCTGAGTTCCAGTTCTAGGTACTTACCAGTTGGAAAGTAGTAGTGAGCAAGAAACTTAATCTCTTGGAGCCTCTGTTTCCTTATTCATAATATGGGTATAATACCTATATTTGATTCATTCAACAAGTAGTATTTGAGCATATAGGGAGCATACTACAAATACTAGTTTACTTAATCCCTGCACTTAAAGACTTGCCCAAGGTCATACAGCTAGTCAACACTCAAACCTAGGCCCTTCAACTCTGAAATCTTGCTCTCTGTGAGATCCTCACTGTCTCTTCCGAGGTAAGAAGAAGGCTGGCAGTAAGGCTGAACAGGAAAGGTCTTGGCCATATAAGGACAATAACCTTCAAGGGAAGCCAGAAAGAGAAAGACAGCTTACTCAAGCTTACAGCAAGGAGGATGGAGGCTAGACATTGGGATGATCTTGATGACAAGGTTGTGAGTCACCAACCAGAAGAGCTGTGGCTTTGTGGGCCTGGGACATCTTTAATAACAGGAAGCATCCCAGTGAGTCTGAGCTAGGGTGAGGCAGCCACATCCAGAAGAGGAGGGAACAATGAGATCATCAAGGCTGCAGACTGGAAAGAACCCAAATGGGTCATCTGGTCCAGCCCCCTGCCTCTGGGCAGAATTATTCCAGAACCAGGCAGATGAGGATCTCTCCTGCTTTTCAAGGTCTCCAGGGGAAGAGATTCCTCAGCCTTCCTTGGTGATTGGAGAACAGGTTCCACAGCTCACACCTGTAAAGTTCTTTCTTTGACTGATTACAATTTCTCCTGCTGTCATTTCAGCCTTTAGTGGCAGAGTGGAAAGGGTGCTGGCCCACTTTGGGCCCCCTGCCCTACAAAGCAGAAAGGAATGATTATGTCCTCTGTTTGCTGATGGGCAGCTCACAACTCCCCTGGGAAGGCTAGACCAGAACCTAAGACCCTCCATAAGAGCCATCCCCTGAGCTTCTCAGGTTCCTCTGCAGCTCATTGGCCCAGACACCAGGCCATCCTCATCCCCACACAGGCCCCGTCTGATCCCATAACCATCCTCTTTTGATGCTTTCCCGTCCTTTCTACCAGGGTATGCAGCCCATTGCAGCCCAACCCATCCTTCAGGAATCAGTCAAAGGTTGCTTCCTCAGTGAAACTTTAATTTTCCCAGCAACAGAAACTCATTCTCCCGTTTTCCATTTTGTATTTACTTCACTGTGTCTGATGTCTGAAGTAGCAATGGGTTGTATGCCCAAAATGACTTAATGTTGGCCATTTCTCATGGTTCAACACAAATTCTTTGTCTGCTTCTGTTCCTAGACTGTAGGGACTGTATTGTACTCATCTCTACACACCCCTCCATACCCACTGCTTCCCCTCCCCAATACCTAAGTGCCTGGAATGATGCTTTGTGCACCAAAGTGGCCAAAGCATGTTTGAATTTGTTGAATAGTCATGGTAATAAAGTGGTAATATTCAGATGGGCCTTTACCAAAATCCATTCATACATTTTCTCACTTAGTCTTCATAACCTGTCCATGAAGAAGGCCCTCTTGTTTGTCCATTTGTAAAATGGTGAAACCAAGGCCCAATGAAGTTACTTGCCTAGGGTCATGCAGCCATTGTGATCCAGGATCCCTACCCTTAACATCTATGGCTAAACTTGGCCTTGAGAGAATCCAAAGGCCTCCTCAGGATTTCTGTAACATCCAGATGGTTTGCTGCCTGGATTCTGCCTTATTCCATCAGCCTTGAGATCCAGGCCCTTCACTCTTTGTCTCAAGCTTTCTGTGAGGGGAATGACTTGGTTGGAGATTGGAGGTAGAGGGGGTCCTGAGAAGGAGTCACCCGCAGTGTACTGGATCTTCCACCATCTTGCCAACTGCCCTTCCTCCTGGCCCCTCTGGTGTAACAGCCAAGCCTTCAGTTGAGACCACTTTCCAACCCTGGATCCTCAGCATCTAGTCCAAACAGGGTTGCCAAAGTGAAGTCCAAACAAAGGTGGTCTCCATGCAGGCTTGCTTCCAAGCAGCTAAGGGAGGCATATTTTCTTTCTCTTCCAGTGTTTCTCCAAGGTATGGTACTCATATTGCTGGTATTGAGAGGATTTTCCATGGCACCTAAATGAAGATTTATATGTCAATAGTGATATATTCGTATTATATTAAGGTCTATTAGGGAAAAATGCAACCAGTGCACCATAAATGGTTTCATGGATATCATTGCTTAGTATGACACTAAGGTAAACTTCCAAGTTTATTTTTCAGAAGTGAGTCCATTTAAAGAAAAACAGCAACTAAGTAATGAAACTGGTAGGATGAGACTACAGCAAAAGTCATGATGGTGGCATGTAACCTGCTGATACTCGGGAAGGCTTGTACTCTTCCTTCGCACGTTCCTGGAAAGACCCAGTCACAGGACAGCTGTAGGAAGGCTCGCTGGGAAGTCTGCATGGAGGGAATCTGCATGTGTGGCCGAGGCTGGGCGGCCTGAGGGAGGAGCACTTGTGGACTCAAGTGGACCTGGCTTGTTATCCCAGCTTGACCTCTTTCTAGAAATCTCCTTTCCTTCTCAGAAACAGAGTGCAATTCCCAAGAGGGGCTGGACCTCACTCACTTCTGTACACCCAGCACTTAGCATAGTACCTGACACATAATAAGTGCTCAATAAATATTAGTTAAGTGAATTCCTCATTCCTCCTGTAAAGTGAGACAAATACTTCCTACTGAAGTAAAGGATCTCAAAGCATCTTGCATCAGGCCTAGCATATAGTCAGCCCTAAATCAGTGGGGTGGGGAGGGCCATGATTGTTGCAGCTTCTGTGAGAGGAGCATATGACCTAGGCCTTGGAGGAGGTAAGGCAGACACTAGGCCTTTGTACACACTCATGTCCTCACTCACACTGGAGGGGACCAGAAACACCCCTGTGGCCCCCTCCCCTGCCAGATCCTGCAGTGGGATTTGAGTTCCTTTACCACATGGCCTGCCGGGCAGGCCTGGGTTGGTGACCCAGAGCAAAGAGCAATGGATCTGGGGTTCTGCTGAGTGAGTCCCTGGAGGAAAGGGGGGAGGGGCAAGGAGGTGTCCCCCACACCTGGCAAGGCCGACACCAGCGGATCTGATCAGAAGCTGGCCCCCCCCACCCCCCGCAGCCCTAGAGCACAAGAAGAGTCTGTTTCTGTGACTAACACAACAGGTCCTGCTTGGGGTGTGAGGTCTGGCTTTTTCAGGGTGTGCAGAACCTGAGAGGGACCAGCTCTCACAGCAAAAGGGGCCGTGTGCAACTGTTTACAGGTCCCTCTCATTATAGACACAGGCCAGGACCTAGAATGTTAAGAGTTGGACTAGTGGTCCCCAAACCTGGCTGCATCTGACCCACTCTAGAGGCATGTTAAAAATACAGACTTTCAGGCCCAGAATCACAGGAGGTGAGGTAGTTCTGGAGTAGTGATTTAGCCAATTTTGTAAACTACTGCTATAGTTCATTCTTTTTTTTTTAATTTGAGATAATAATTCACATGCCATAAAACCAGCCCTTTTGAAATATACAGTTCTTTGGTGTTTAGTATGTGCAATTAGATGGTATTACCACTAATTCCAGAGCATTTGCCTCATCCCCCCAAAAGAAACCCCATATCCATTAGTAGTCACTCTCCATACCCTTTTACCCTCAGCCCCCACCAACCATGAATCCCTTTTCTGTTTATGGATTTGCCTATTTTAGATACTTTGTATAAATGAAATCCTATCATATGTGCCTGTTTATATTTGGCTTCTTTCACTTGGTATAATGTTTTCAAGGCTCATCCATGTTGTATCATGCATCACTACCTCATTCCTTTTTACGACCAAACAGTATTCCATTATCTGGATATATGGCATTTTGTCTTATCCATTCACTATTTGATGGACTTTTGGGTTGTTTCCACCTTTTTGGCTATTATGAACACTGCTGCTATGAGACTTCCTATACAAGTATTTGTGTGGACATGCATTTTCATTTCTCTTGGGCATATACCTAGGAATGGAATTGCTGGGTCAAATAGCAATTCTCCATTCAACTTTTTGAGGAATTGCCAGGCTGTTTTCTACATTGGCTGCACCATTTTACTTTCCCATCAGCAATGAAGAAATATTCCAATTTCTCTCCATCCTTACCAACACTTTTTATTTTCCAAGTTTCTTTACCCAGCCATCCTAGTGGGTATGAAGTGATATCTCATTGTGGTTTTGATTTGTATGTCCTTAATGACTACCATGGGATCATCTCTTCATGTGCTAATGGCAATTTATATATCTTCTTTGGAGAAATGTCTGCTTCCCCCAATTTCTCTTGCCCATTTTTAAATGGGGTTATTTATCTTTTTATTCTTGAGTTGTAAGAGTTCTTTATACATCCTGGATACTGAACTCTTATCAAATACATAATTAGCAAATATTTCCTCTCATGATGTGGGCAATCTTTTAACTTTCTTGATAGATGGCTCACTCTTAACCCTCTTTTTACAGAAGAAGAGACTGGGGCTCAGAGAGGAAAGGGGCCTGCCTGAAGTCACATTCAATGAGCTTCAGTAGCAGAAAGCTCTTTCCACTTATCCATATGGTGTGTAGGGAGGTGGGCTGGGAGGACAGGGCAAGGCAGTGGCATGGATAATTCAAACCTGGGCCTAGCCTACCAATTATTTCTATTTGCTGTTGGAATACATAATCCCATTTGGTGGATAGCTTCTCTTGATCATTAACGTCCTACTCAAGCAACTCCTAACATTAGATCACTTTCCTGATAGCTCATCAATGCCTGGAGAGAAAAAGCAGTGCAGAATCCAACTTTTTCTGGGGATGATTTACAGAGGATGATCAAGAATCCATGCCAAAAAAGGGCCTGGGGAGGATGGGTGGGAAGGGATGGATAAGAGGGAAAAGGGGCATTACGATTAGCAGGCATAATATTGGGGGGCACAAGGAGGGCTGTAGAACTCAGAGAAGACAAGTAGTGACTCTATAGCATCTCACTACGCTGATGGACAGTGACTGTAATGGGGTAAGTGAGGGGGACCTGATGAAGGGGGTAGTTTAATCACCATAATATTGCACATGTAATTGTAGATTAATGATACCAAAAAAAAAATCCATGCCATTGTGCTTCAGGCTTAGCTCTGTGGTGCATCATGGTCCATGGAGGGCTGAGGGCCTAGAGGACCCAAGTGCTGGCTCGGGGACAATGAGGAGCCCAGCTGAACCTAACCACCCTCTTGAGGTGTGAATGTACTTTTGGGTTCACAACTACACCTTTCATACTTCAACCTCAAAGCAAGAAGTTTTTCCTTTTTTCCTTCTTCTTCATGTCAAACATTAGCAAGCTAATATTAAACCCATGATGGAAATTAACCACAATCTACAGAAGAACGTTACACATACTTCCTGACTTGGACATCGGGAAGGACAATTAGTCAATTTTATGAATGGCCCCTTTGCTTACACTTCAATTATGAGAGTTTTCTATGATTTTAGGTAATTCCCAATATTTGAGCAAAGTCCCAACTTTCTTTATTCTCCCTTGTGTGACAGTTTTCTCAGATAGACTCAAAAGATTGCAGGTCTTATAGAATGGTCTATATAAAATGAAAGTGAATTTGGTTATGCCTTTAAATTATTTGAGAATTTCATAGCATTCAATCACTCTTTCTACAAATGTTTATTGAGAACTTTCTGGGTGTAGGGCTCTATGCTACATGCCAGAGCTACCTTAGTTTACCTTTCTAGGCCTTGGTTTCCCCCTTTGAAAATTGTAGGAATGTTAGTCAGGGCTTTTAACATTCTTTTTCTTGGTGACAAAACACTTTTTCTGAACAAAATCTCACCTGGAATTATAATAAAAACAACAGACCAAGTAGACCTATTCTGGAACCAGGGATGGGGTGGGTGAGCTTGAACACACCACCCCATGCTCATACCTAATGGTCCCAGATCCTCCTGTAATTCTGCAGAGACACAGAAAGGCTGACACCAGCAGAGCCCTGCCTTCTGTACTGTGGATCCATGCTGCTGGGATGGGTCTTAGCTCTTTCTACCTCCTACCGACTGGGAAAAAGTCCAGTTTGGACCTGGCTTAGAACCATATTATATACTGGAGCTGAGCACCCTCTCCTCCTTTCTCCCCGACCAAGTCCCCTCCTGTCCCTTGCTGTCTCCATCAGTCCAGTTTTTCCAGAGGCCTCAACAGACCCCAGACACAAGATTCTCTGGGCCCAGTCTGCCTCTCCTCTCTCCCTGAACCAGAGGGAACTTGGAGCCCATTGCCTCTCCTACACAGAGGGGAGGGCTCACAGGAGGATGTCAGGAGGGAGAACGGAGACTGGGCATTCCAGCATTCTGGGGCTGATTGTTGGTTCCCTCGGCCTTCCATGCCTGCTTCAGCCAGAGCAGGTTCAGAAGGGGCCCCAAAAGGGAACAGGATAGGGGAGCCTTTAGTTGGAGACCAGTTACTCTTGCCTCATTTTGCTCCCTGCCCGGCTGGAAGTGAAATGCAGGCATCCTGTGGCACACAGAAGAACAAGCAGGGGTTGAGGTTAAGAAGCAGGGAGTAGGAACCAAAGATAGCAGGCACTGGGGAGGAGTGGGTGCCATTTACCTAGTATTTAGTGGGGCTGGTCAGCAGCTGATGGGTTTCCAGGCAGGGGCTGAAGGCTAGGGGCAGGGCTTGGAACGTATGGATGGGGCCATATTCTCAGGGTCCAGGTGGGCCGACTGACTTGAAGGACTGGCCCTCAGACCCACCCCCACCCCCACCCCACAAATTTCCCCAGCACGCTAGGAAAAGCACAGGGTGGCCAGGGAATGTTCTGCCATTTTCCAGATGGAGAAAAGTGAGGCCCAGGGAGGGGAAAGTACTGGCCACTGGCAATAGAACCTGAAGCAAGAGCCATTGCCAGCCCAACGGCATGTTGCGGGTGGGGTCATGGTTGAGCTGTGCAGGCTGGGGCTCTAACCACTTCCTCTTTATTTAGCCTTGGGTCTGAAGCAGCTAAACCAATGCAAATGAAATTCCCCAAGTAAATAGGATTTCTCGGGTGAGACTCCTGTTGGGGGCCTTGAAGCCAGGTATTCGGGATGCACCCCAGGGAAGATTGGCATAGAGCCCAGGGAGCCACTGGGTGGTGCTGTCTCTCCACCCAAATTACATAGGAAGGTTTCAGATGCCAGGGGCAAAGAAGTCACCCGCGTTCGTGCCCCATCCATCCTGCCAGGGCCTTAACAAAGGCTGCCTGGTTTAGGGCGGGGAAAACCAATTTTGACTAAACTACGTATTTCCCCTGGCACGAGGGTGGGGAATGCGGGGGTCCAGACTGGCAGGGCTCACGAAACCCAGTGGGAAGGAACACAGGCAGTTGCATTGGGGTCCCAGGAGGCCGCCCATTTCTCAACCACCCACTCTTGGAGCTGAGAAATTCCAGGAGTCCTAAGCCTGGAAAGGAGGGAGAACAGTTCTCCCATTTCATAGGCAAACAGACTGGGGCCCAGAAA
Organism: Phataginus tricuspis; assembly: GCA_029783875.1. Taxonomy (NCBI): domain Eukaryota; kingdom Metazoa; phylum Chordata; class Mammalia; order Pholidota; family Manidae; genus Phataginus; species Phataginus tricuspis. Next base: position 52,351,581 of record JAQQAC010016209.1, on the reverse strand, counting down.
TAAAGGGTCTAAAGGCAAGTTGTTTTAACAGCCTAGGGAGCACCCTCTCCCAAAACTTAGGTTTCAAACAAGCCCTTTTTTGGCGGAGGCCAAGGCGGCGACTAGAGATGCCAGCTTTAGAAATGCTAATGCCATGCCTGAGTGACAGGCCGCGGACAATGGCGGAGGGCGCTTTGAATGGGGCAGCCGGGCCTGGGAGCGATGCTCCCCACGTGGGAGCCGAGTCGGGGAGGGAGCGGGAGGCGGGAGGCCGTTCCCAGCAGACGGGATCCAGCCTGGACTAATTGGAAGGGGCTGGAGCTGCGGGGCAGGAAGGGGGAGGGGATTACCTGCGGGTCGGCGCGGCCGGGGGCGGAGCTCCCAGGAGGGGCCTTGACGAGGGGGGAGGACGGGGTGGGGAGGGGGTTGTAGGAGCCTTGGGCGTGGGGCCAGGATGCAGACCCACCGAGATGGACGCCCCCAGAAAATGGGTGGAAGGCTGAGGGCAGTTGTCCCTAGGCATGGGGTCCAGAGCAAGCACGGAATTCAGGAAGGGGACAGCAGGTGCCTTGGGAGAACATGAAGGGGGGCGCAGAAACCATTCTCTCTCTTGTTCATTCAACATCAAGGTGGTGAAGAGGCTGCCCTCCAGCCAGACTGCTGGCAGTTTGTTTCTCTGCTCCCTCACTGATTAGCAAAGTATGCACTGGTCAAACTGGAGTAAGAGCATGTGCCTCCTTTGATCCTTGGGAAGATTCAAAGAGCCTGTGCATGGCCGGCGGGTAAGGAAGTACACATGTGCTCAGTAATGGCAGCTACATTATTAGCCATTCAATGTATGGTAAGCTGGAGCCAGCTTTGAGCTCTGGGCTTGTCTTGCTTGCTCTGTGGCAGAGAGAGAGGTTGGTTCCTCACCCTGTGAAGCTGGCTGTGCTGAGACAGGAAGGGGCCACACCTTGACCCCAGGCTCCTGGCTGAAGAGAACCAGGCCTGGGGTATGGGCAGCAGAGCCTGTGTGCTGTCTGTGAGGCCCCCCCACCCCCCCCACACCAGCCCTCAGGGGCTGGGGAGATGGGAGGGGACTCCTGGAGCAACATGGGCTCTGCAGGAGTGGTTGTGTGGTGAGGGGCAGGCCCAGGTGCAGGGGGGCTCAGGGGCCCAGCCTCAAACTTGGGCCTTCCTGGTAGAATCAGTGAGAAAGCCAGAGAGAGGATTCTAAGCAAACTGTAGAACAGTCATCATGCAAAATGCACTAAGCAACATGCTGAGGGGTAAGAAGAACATATTACACTATATAGAGTATTTTATTTCTATTTACCTCATCCTTTAACAATTTTGACATTCGACATGCAGTTTGTGAGCTACATCATCGATTAGTAAAGTCATACATGTGTAATAAGAGCAACACATATGCACTCAGCCTGCCGCAGACTGTTACAACCATTCAATGGCAGTGAGCAGTACTCCTGTCTCCTCTTTTACAGGCATGACTAAGGCACAGAGACCTCAAGTTACCCAGTGGAAGAGCCATGATGCACATTCATGGCTGACCCTAGAGTCTGTGTTCTTACACTAGGTTATGTATAAGTAAATACCTGTGGCTATATTGGGTTGGCATGCTCAAAATGCTCCAGTGAGAGGAATCCATGATTTAACAGTGTGGTGACTGCTACCCTGTTGAGGGCAGCAGCTCTGGAAGGACCCTTAAAGACGCACATGGTGTAGATGGGCACATTGAAGACCCAAGAGGAGAAGGACTGTCCTGGGTTCCACAGTGAGGGCATGGCACTGCTGGGCTGCTAGTGAGATGTTCTGACTCCCATAATTACCATTTCCAACTGCTCGGTTGCTCCCACATTCCCCATGCTCCCTGACTTCCTCACCCCCAAAAGATTCAAGCAAAGCAGCTGGCTTGTGAGAGTGACCTTCTGGACTTTGGCCAGTTTCCTCATGGTAGCCCCTTGGCCCAGGCCCAGGATGACCACCGTCCAGTGGGAAAGAGGGGTGGGATGGCAGGCCTCACAGAAATGGTGTGAAGGCAGGCAGTGGCCATGGAGAGGGGCAGCTCAGGAAGCAGGGGCTCTAAATGCCCCCACATCTCCATCAGCCACTCCCATAAAGGGAGAGAGACATAGATACAAACCTGTGTAGATATGTAGCAAAGAGATACATAAACACATATAGACTTACATAGAGAGATGGAGATGCACAGATAAATAGGTATAGAGATATAGAAATACATAGACCTGTTAGTTACATATAAGGATGGAGATACAGAGATAGATACATAAAGAAAAACATAAATACATAGATATTATAAATAGTTACATAGCTATAGATATTACTACATAGCTATATAAAAGTTCATATGATGGAAAGATTTGAAACATTCTTACAAAAAGTGTGAATAAAAGCCTTGTTAGAAAGCTTGGCTATTTAAAGTAACGCCGCAGTAATCCCCCTTCGGGCTAGAAAGGTGTGTTGCTTGCTGAGGACAGTGGAATCATGGGATCAGCCAGTCTCAGGCTCTCAGGTCTCAGTCTCGCTGAAGTAGCATCCCTCTCTACCACCACAGGGTGGTCAGCTAGTCTTTCTTGTACACCTCTGTGCTTGGGCCCTCGCTAGGCCTTGAAAAGCCCTGGCCCTCTGCAAAGAGCTTCTGCTGGCTGTGAAGTTCCCACCATTGCACTGAATGCTGCCTCTGGGTGGGGCCCTGCTCTGCTTCCCAGGGCCACCAGAACTGCAGTGTGCTCCCTTGGCCCAGTGAAGGCAGCCCACCTCTGCCTCCAGTTCTCTGGCTTCCCAAGTCCTGGAGCAATTGTGGCCCCACTGGGAGGCTCTTTCTGCCAAAGTCACAGCCATGAAGAGGCTGCCTAGTAGCCTGGGTCAGGTCTCACCTAGGGGGCCTCTGGCCTCAGGCATGTTCCAAGGCCTTGACTGAGGTAGCTGGTCCAGCTGCCCTTGGCAAGCACTCCCTTGCCTTTGAAGAAATGGGTAGGGTTACAGGGTTAGCTAGGAATAAGGCCTCTCCAGAAACTTCAGAGCCACTAGTAAAGACAAAGGAGCATGATGTTGGGGAACAGGTTTCTGTCTCCAACTTTCTCCCTGCATCTGGATTAATGCCTTTTTTTGTATGTGTTTTCCCCCTTTGTTTTGTTTCTGTCTGTCCTTTTGTCTCTGTTCCTCACATTCTATTTATCTGTCTTTCTTGTTTTCCTTCTCCCGGTCTCTTTCATCTTTCTCTCACTTGTCTTTTCTCTGTTTCCTTCTCTAGTTCCCTCTTTAACCGTGTCTTGGATTTGTTCTTAACCTTGTTGTTTCTGTCTTTAATTTCAAGAACTTGCACAGATATTCTGGTAAGGATTGCTGACCAGCAGGCAAGTGTCTCTGTGGGGTCTGTAGTGGTTGAAACAGCAACAACAAAATAAACAGAGAGGAACACAAGGATAGAATGGTCCCACCATCCTTTCACTGGCCCTTTATAGCATCTCTCTTGGTTGTCCGTCCAGCCTCTATTTACACACCACAGGGGATGGGGGCCTCATGAGACCTGAGACAGCTCAACCTGATGGGAAGTCCTCCTCTGAAGTGGGCTGAAATCTCTATCCCTATGGCTCCCACCCACAGGTCCTAACTGTGGTCCTTGGGGTCCCTCAGCCCTTTGACAGCCCTTCAGAGGTCTCCCTGAAGAAGAAAGTTCTTTTCCAGCATGCATCCTCTCAATGTGGGTTCTCAGGAAAGGATTAGAGGCCTTCCAGCCCAGAGCAGTTGCACTGCATGCTAGGAGGAGGCCCTCTGCTCAAACTAATCTGGGTGAGACTTGGTAGGAGCCCAGGAACATCCTACGGAGGGACCACTGGGCACACACAAAGCCCTGCCAGGACATGTCTGAGAAATTCAGTCTGAGTTAAGGTGAGGGGAACTGGAAACAGGCCCAGCCAGAGGAAGTAGGGAAGATAGGGAGGAAATTGGAAAGAGGCCTGGGCAGTAGGCAGGCTGGCCCATCCTTGCCTGAGACCCAAAGCCCCTGACAAGAGGCTGCATGTGCCAACACAACTGAGTAGAAAGGAGCCAGAGAGCAGGGAGGCCTTCCCTGGGGGCACATCAGAAATGCTTGCCCTACGGAAACAACATTCAATCAGTTCCTTCAGTGCCAAGACTGGGGAACAGCAAGGTGTCCTTCCAGCTGCATGCCCTCAGGAGACTAGGCTGATGTCTTGAGGTCCTGCCAGCCTGCACTCCTCAGCCTGCATGCAACTAGGCAGGGACCTGGGCTGGCAGACCAGTTCTGCACCTTCCCCCAGCTTCTCACAGAGTTGGCTCCCCTGGAGACCCCCATAAAAGATTCCACTCAGGCCCTGGCCTCAGGAACTTCCAAACCCCTTGGGGTGACACTGGTTTCTTCTATGCCTCAATCCCTGCAGCAGAGGTGACAGGAGTCCCTGGAATTCTTGCCAGCAGCCAACCAGGATGCTTCATGCTGTACTGTTACTCTGGTGCGCCCTTAGCAGGTGGCGCTGTTTGCTGCATGGTAGGGGGCTCCCTCTTGCTCTGGGGCCAGGCCTCAGGATGATCTCTTTGTACACATATCACTACTGAAAGGGTTAATACCGTGTTCCACTCCAAAAGCCCTGCCTCCCTTCTGGCATCCCCCTGTACCCCTCAGGCAGCAGGAGTCATATTCCCTAAGGCAGTGCTTGGCAGACAGGAGCCTGCTCTGTCCAGCTGGCCACATGTCCCTTCCCTCCCCCTTCCTTCTTCATGCCTCATGCAAATGTCAGGAAACAGGATCCAAGGAGAAAGCAGGCACCTGTTCCTGAAGTTCCTGACAGACCGCTCTTCCCTGGCCCATCCCCTGGGCCCCCTGCTGACCCTAGGGCCTCATTGGAAAGAAAAGCCTCAGAGGCACAGGCCTTCTCCTCCCTGTCGCATGTTTATTTGGCCTGCCCCATTTGGCAAACCCTGTCATCAGAGGAGAAGCAGTAGAATGTAACAGTTAAGAGCACACAGTCCATGACCAGATGACTACATAACAGCTTTGTAACCTTGGGCAAGTCACGGCATGTCTGTGAGTCTCAGTTTACTCATCTATAAAATGGGCGTTGATAATAGTATTGATTGTTTTGAGGATTATTTGACTTGATGTACGTAAAGTACTCAGAATAGTGCCTGAAACACAGTAAACAAACAAAGCGATTTGTTAGATGCTTCCTCTCTGTTTAGAAGATGCTTCCTCTCTGTTCTGGGGACATGCCAGTGTCCCCAGGCTTTGCTCAAATCCTACTGGCTGGTTTCCTCAGTTTCTGCCCTATCTCAGTGTTCTAGGACAGTGGCAGCTCTACCCTTGGCTCCTGTCATGCCCCCCCATCACTGTCCTGGGCCTCCTGAGGCTGGGCCCTGTTCCCCGGGGTTCACACACCTGAGGAGGATGCTGGAGGGCCCAAGGAGCCATCTCTGCCACATCAGAGCCTGTCTGCGAACAGGCCTTCCTTCACTTGCGGCTCAGTGCGGGCCTCCCCCTGGAGGCCTCTTGCCTCCTCCTCCCAGGGTAGGGCAGCTGCTCTGCCTCTTTAAGGCCCTAACTAGGTCATTGCCCAGCCAAACAGCCCCCTCACACTAAACAATCTGATCTGATCACTGGTGATGAGGTCAGTTTCACATGCTTTGTTCCTGCAGTGAGCTTGTCACGACCAATCATTTCCAAGCGAGGGGCCCATAATCCTGCACTGGCTCCCTCATCCCCAGAGGCCATGGGCCTTTTCTTGCTCACCAGTGTGAGGTCCCTAAGGGCCGGCTCAGCACAAGTTTCCTCATGGCCTCTCTGTGCCCTCCTGCTCTTCCTTGCTGGAGTGAGAGGGAGCCTGGGTTGGGGTCCACCATGGGGCTGCCAGGAGAGGGCTGGCTAACCTGGAAAGAGATCAGTCCCCAGGGAGGGAGGTGGGTGGCTAATGCAAGAAAGTGGCAGTGGGTGTGCCTTTCTGGGCCCACCCAACTTGGGGTGCAAGCTCTTTCTTGGAGCCTTGTGTCCTGGGGACAGGGAAGATGGGTCAGGGGCTTGTTAGAGATTCTGACATAGATGCCTCCCAGCCCCCTTGCCAGGATCCTTGCATAGCATGGTGGCTAGTGGGGACACACGTGCTCACATGCCAGGCGTGTGCTGGTTGGGGTGTAGTGTGGCTCTGGAAGCAAAAGCATACTTCTGGGAATGGAGACTTGACTTGGGTTTCATTTCTGGCCTGGCCCTCTCAGTAACTAGCTGTGTGCTCTTGGCCAAGTCCCCTCTCTCTGAGCCTCAGTTTCTCCAAATGTACCATGAGAGTGGCAAGCTAGAGCAAGCCAGTGCTTCCTTTCAGTGTGTAGCATTCCTGACCCTTTGCGAGAGGAGACCTGGAAGCCTGGAATATGGATGTTCTGCTGCCTCTCTGTCTCCCCAGAGGAGCTTGCAGGGCCCCCACAGAGTAGATGTCCATTATGTTTGGTTGTGGTGGAGATGAAAAGCATCATGCCAGAGGAAATGAATTTTCCTTTTTTCTTCTGTATCCTTTTTGCATTATAGGACTCATTCCATCTGCCTGGCCCAGAGGAATGGACAGTAAGAACAGGAGAGAGAGAGTCTGGCTAGGCCCTCCCTAGGGGTGCAGGCTTCTGAGTTGGGGTGCTGGGGTGGGGAAAGGAGCACCAGGGCAGCTAGGGCAGCCTACTGGGCATCTTCGCCCCAGGAGGACCCCATGGCTAAGAGGGAAGAGAGAAGTAAGCATGCCACGTTCTGGGCAGGGACACCTCATCTCATGTCTCATTCAGTCCTCACGTCATCATAGAGGCAATGGACTGTGCCTGTATTGGGCACACTAAGTCTGCTCCCTCTTCAGCTGCAGAAGCAGCTGGTCTCTGGGGTGAGGGAGGAGAATGAGGGAGGCAGAGCAGGGCTCGTGACCAGGTTTAGAACGTAGCAGTGGTGGAAGACTCCTCTTCAGAGAACTGATATCTGGGAAAGTGAGATCCAAAAGCCTGGCCCAGCCCAGGCCTGGGTAGTGGTGTCAGGGAATACATTTTGGAACCACACAGATCGGGCTCTTAGCTCCAGTCTGCTACTTCCTTGCTGTGTGACTTTGGGCAAGCCACTTGCCTCTCTGAGCTTAAGTTTCCTCCTCATCTAACGAGATAAACCAGCTTGACTTTGCAAGGCATTAGGAGGATTTAGTAAAATGGTGGCTGCATGATAATAGATGGCAAGTAAGCCTTTTTTTTATTCCAATTCATTAGCAAGTCCTGCCATCTTCATCTCTAAATAAGGCCCAGATCTGATCTCTTCTCTACATCTCCACTGTCATCATGCTCTCCAGGCCACTATCACCTCTTGCCTGGATCACTGCAAAAGCCTCCTCATGGTCTCTCTGCTTCTGTTTTTGTCACCTGCCAACTGTTATTCACACAAAGGCTGAGTGGTCTGTTATAGTCCTAAGACAGTCATGTCACTTCCCTGCTCAAAACCCTCCCACGGCTTCCCATATCACTCAAAGTCAAATGTGAAGTCCTTACCAATGGCTTACCAGTCTCTCCAGAGTCTGGCCCCTCAAGATGACTCTGGCTTCACCTAGGATCGCTTTCCTATTACTCACTCTGTTTCAACTGCCCTCATTTTTTCTGTGCCTTGAGTCCACAAATCTGGCTCCTGCCTCAGGGCCTTTGCACTTGCTGTTCCCTCTGTCTGGAACACTCGTTCCCCAGTTCTTCTCATGGCTGATTATTTCATGGAATATAGGTCTTGGCTCAGATGTTAAGCCTTTAGAAGATGCTTCCTCTCCAAAGAGGAACTTTTTTGGTTCTAAGTCCTCATCATCTGGGAATTCTTCCTAATGTCAAACCTAGAGCTATGCTGCAGTCATTTACAATCATTCTTTCATGCTCTGTACTTCCCATAAGATGACCCTTTAAGAACTCATTACTCAACTCTGGAGCCCTCAGCACTTACTGCTACTTGGGTTCCTCTGGATAAGGCCTCCAAACAGTGAGTTCCTTGAGGGACTTGGTGGAAGAAGGAAATGGTAGTTTATCTGGGGGCCCAAGAAAGGTCCAGCACTTGTACACAGATGCTCTCCCCTAGTCCTCACATTCTATCATTTACTTCCCACAACAGCCCTGTGAGGTAAGGATTTCGGTGTCCATTGTACAGATAAAGAAACTGAGGCTCAGAGAGGACTGGTGACTTGGCCAAGATCACATGGCTGATTGTGTGGTGGTTTTCTGATTCTAGGGCCTGTTTTCTATCCCCTACATTAGAACAGACCCCTTCTCACAGACTCAGCAGAAGTATTCCCAGGGTCTCCTAATAAGCCTCTTTAAGGACTTGCTGAATATCCTTAGAGTTGCTTATTAGCTGTCTCTTCCTCAGATGTCATCTGACTGCATCTGACTCCCTGGTCCCTGCTACCTCTGAAAGGACTGCCCCATTCCCATAGGGGAGGAGACTCCACCCACCTCACTCTCCTCTGTGCCGACCACCCTGCTGCTGCTGTTCAATTCCATTGCACAAGGCAAAATGCCCCCGGGCCTGTCCTCTGGACTGGGCTCCAGGCTGGCCACAGGGGACCAGAGAGAGTCAGCCCCACAGCTCATTCTGGAACCAGGAGAGGGTGACACAAGGCCTTAGGAGTGCAGGCCTTGGCCAGGGTTTCCTTCACAGACTGGGAAATACTTGCACTGGGAGCTGAATGATGAGTGGGACTCTGTTACACGGAGCTGGAGCAGAGGGTGGGGGAACAGCTTAGGTAAAGGCCTGGAGGTGGGAAGAGTAGGGGGAGACGCTGGGTGTGGGTGGAACTTAGGTTATGTGAAGAGAGCAGGTGGAGCTGGGGGGCGTGGTGGACAACCCTGGCCGGGCCTCCTCTCAGCTCCCAGCCACCTCTGACTCTGTCAGCAATCCACTCTGCCCAGTTCCCCTGGACAAAATGGGCAGGAGGCCTGCTGGGCCCATGTGTGCCAGATTCTGACAGCCAGATTAGTGAGGGCCAGGTTCTAGGGCCTGCCAGCTCTAAGGTTTTCGGAGGGGTTGGTCCTGGTCATTTATACAGACAAAAGAGTCTGCTGTGATGGGAAGGGCCGGTACTGGGGATCAATAGGTCTTGGCACTTGGGCCAGGAAGAAGAGAGAGGAATGAGCCTTGTCAAGAGCAGATAGCTTTCACCCTTGGCAAGAGACAATTACCACTGTTCAGGTCCATTAACAGCCTAATAAATTAGAAAGCAGGCATTAGCACTTGGGGGAAGTGAACAGTGGGAGGGGAGGAGGGGGGTGAGGGAGGGTAGGCTCCTTGCCCGTTCTGGGCCTGAGAGGGTAAAGGGCCTCTGGGATGGAAATGTCCTGAGTACCCACCACAGACCAGACTGAGAGCTTTCAGACAGTTTCTCACAGAATTGCCATGCCAGCCTGTGGGCCAGGTATTGTTGTCCCCGCTGTACAGAAGGGGAAACCAAGGTTTAGAGAGAGCGAGAGCCCTGCAGGAGTTTGCCTAGGACCACAAAGCAGGCTGACAAGGAGAGGCCCCGAGGACCCCCCCCACCCCACATGGAAGCTGGAGGGAGCTGGTGGGTTGCACAGTGGGGAGGGTTGGCTGGCTTGCCCACCTGAAACGTTTCAATTACTTGCTTGTAAAGTATAAATTCCTGACTACAGAGAAGACTGGCTCACACCCCTTTTTGGTAGCCTCAGTGCAGAGAGCTCAGAAGATCTAATTGCTTACGTAATCTCCGTCGAATTTGGTCTATTGGAAAATATCTCTTCAAAGTGTTTATCGCATCCCATGTTATAAATAGCCAAGGCTGGCTCTCCTCCGCACCTTCCAGTGGCTGCCTGGGAGCTGGGCTGGCAGGGGTCGGGAGAGCGGAGCTGTGGAGTAAAACAGGCCCTGTGGGGAAGAGGGGGCACCTGCCCTGGCCATGGGCTCTTGGAGGCAAGCGGGGCAGCCACTAGCCCTCATCAGACAAAGAATCAGAGCCACCTATTATTTTGCTCAACCCCCACCACAGTCTGAGAGGGTGGTCCTAATATTCCCATCCCCAACTTTGGATCCCTTCATATGAAAAGCAGCAGCCCCATTTTTCTGGTAGAAGAGAAGAATCAAGGTAACAAAGGGAAGCTGGAAAATGAGAAAATGTCCTTGGAAACAATGCCAATATTAACATTCCCATTTTACGGACCAGGAGACTGAGGAGGCTCAGCGAGGCAGCAGGCATTGGTACAAGGTAGTGCTCAGCCTGGAACCAGGCGTGTCTGAGCCACATCTAGGCTTTTTCCAGCATGGCAAAGCGCCGCCCACCTGGTGATGCAGGGTGCTGCTCATCCCTCCCTGGGAGGAAGGGAAAGTGGCAACATGGCAGGAGGTGTCCTTCACACACATACACACACCCCGGCCCCCCTTCTCTTCAGCTGGAGTGTCCTCTGGTCATATTAGGCCTGATCTGCCCCATTTCCGCAGCCTGGAGAGCTCTGTCTCCCCCTTCTACCAGTCTCCTCCAACCCCGGCTCTTGCAGCCCCAGCTCCAGGCTTGACTCTTCCAGGAAGCCTTGCCTGAGGTTTGCAGCCACCAGGTTCATAACTTTCCTTGCTTTTGGTCTATGCCCCTCACCCACCTGCTGTTCTTCTTCATCACCTGGATTAGATTCCAGTGACTGCTGTAATTAATCAATTATCACAAATTTAGTGGCTTGAAACAATACAAATGTATTCTCACACAGATCTGGAGGCCAGAAGTCCAAATTCAGTAACACTGGTTTGAAATGAAGTTGTAGGCAGAACCATGCTTCGCCTGGAGGCTCTGGGGAAGACTGTTTCTTTTCCTGTTCAGCTTTTGGTAGCTGGTGGGATTCCCTGGCTTCTTGTCACATCACTCCAGTCTCTGCCTCTGTGATCACATGGCGTTTCTCTCTTTTTCTGTCTGTTTCAAATCTCCCTCTGCCGGCCTCTTATAAGGATGCCTCCCTCCTACAATGTGGTTGCATTTAGGGCCCATCCAGATGGTCCAGGATAACCTCATCTCAAAATCCTCCACTTAATGACATCTGCCTAGACCCTTTTTCCAAAGAAGTTAACACAGGTTCCAGGAATTAGCATCTATTTTCTTTGGGGGACCTTATTCAGCTTACTGCATGTGTTAGGAGCCTACCTGGTCTTTCTCCTTACAAGGCTAAAAGCTCCCAGAGGCAGAGGCAGGGCCTGATGTCTCCTAGTGTTCTCTGCAGCATCCTCATCACACTCAGAGCCTCCAGCAAGGCTCGGGAAAAGTGGGCTGACTGATGGCTGGCCAGGCAGAGTGATTGGTGTCTTGTCCCTTCTTCTTGTGGGTCTACCATCAAGTCCTACCCATGCTCAGTGCCTCCTTTAGGCTCCCGGGGCCACAGGCGTCATGGGGGCAGCTGATTTCTCACCTCCAACATCTGACTAGGTCTTTCAGGAGGAATTCACAGAGACAAGGGCCTGGTGAAATACATGCAGACATAGCTGCTCACTGACCAAGACTTGGAGCATGAGCCCAACTGTAGGTGGGAGAGCAAATTTCATGGGCCTTCAGTCTGTTGTCAAAAAATTCCTGATAGACAAGAAGGAGGGGTTGAAGCTTACAAAGTAATTATGACAGGGAGAAATGTCAGGTCTTACTCTTGGAGCCGAGAGCCCAGTCTCCACATGCAGGTTGGCCAGAGGGAAGCAGGTGAGACAGCAAGAAGCAGAGTGAGGAAGTGTACTCCCAAACGAGTCCAAGGAGCCTTGGGTTGCATCCAAAGGGAGCATAGAATTTTCTAGAACAAGGACAAACTGCCCAGACACATGGTGTTAGCTCTGGGTCCCACATATTAAGGGTGCCACAGACAAACTGGAGCATGGCCAGGGAGGCAAAAGCACACTGGGGAGGAAGCTGGAACCCTGGTCTCATGAGGCCAGGTGAAGGAGCTGTTTAGCTTGGAGAGGACTCGGGGGTTATGGTGAATGGGGATTCTTCAGACCTTTGGGGGATTTTTTGAGCAGAGAGAGAAAACAGAGTCTAGGTGGCCCCAGGAGGCAGCACTGTGACCCACAGGAAGACACCACAAGGAGACGAAATTCATCCCAATTCAAGAAAACACTTTCTTAGAGTTAGGGCTCTCCTGAGATAATCTCTCTCTTGAGAGTATATCAGCTCCCTGCCTCAGGAAGTAGGAAAGCAGAGGCTGGTCAAGCATTTGGATGAAATATGGTAGGAGGCTTGAACATCACATGGAATTTGAGCAGCCCGGCCCAGCCCCTGTAGGCCTGAGAGAGCCTCTGCCTGTAGAGCCTTTCCCTCCTCTCCATGCCTTCTCTGGGGGTCCTTTCCTTACCCTCCCAGCCCCACCACCCACAGACATAATGTCCCTTTCTGGGAGACCCAAAGCGCCATCTGGTGTCTTGGAACAAATCATTCAGGCTTTGTCTCCTGCGTGAGATGGAAAGCCTTCCAAACAGAGAGGACTCCTTCAGCTAGGGTCTACTCCTTTGCTTTCCCCAGACATGCCCAGGGCCTGGGCCCCAGTAACCACTGGAGAAGAACAAGAACAGTGCCAAGGAATAGTGGGCAGGGATAGTGGCTAATTGCCAGCCAAGAGCCTTTGGAAACTGGAGAGATTCACACAGAATCAAAAACAGTTGAAGTGCATCCTGGATGGAGGCAGAGAGAGCAGAGGTGACCTCTTGATGTTCTTTCAGGCCTCAGAAGACTCATGAATGCCAACTCAGATACCTGGCTTCTCCTCTTCTCCTTTGTGTCATTCTAAGAGTGCTCCCAGCCCAGGCTCTGTTCCCAAGGGGCTCTCCCTCCGTGCTGGCCCCTCTGGCTCACTCCAAGCCCCTTCCAGATGGACCCCATCTTCCTTCAAACCCCCAGCTGGGCCCACCAGCTGGATCTTCTCAGGGAGTGAGGCCCCAGGAAGATCCAGAGCCCACCCAGCAGGCTAGAAGGCGAACAGCTGCCTGTGGGGTGAGGGGTATGGGGTGACGTTCTCCCCCATAGGCAGCCTGCATTGGAAATGGATGAACTAAGAATAGGGATGGAAGTGGGAGTGGCTTTGTTGGCCACATAAAAAAAGTGTCAGACCCAGAGATCCCAGGCCCAGAGTGGCCATTCTCTTCTGCAGCTCCATTGGCTCTGTGCCCACTTAAATGTTACATGCATGTGGTGGTCTGTGCCCCACACTGAGAAACCCAAATCCTGGGGGTCTGCCCTTGATTCTCTGTGTGACCTTGGCCAAGCCCTGCCCCTCCCCTGGCCTGGGCCCCACTCAGGCATCCCTTCTAAAATGTTAGCAGTGACAATTTATGACATGGATGACAGTGGCATGGACAGAGTCTGGGGTCCCAGCATTACCATTTGTCTTGATGCGGAGATATTTTTGGTTTGCTGTCTCATTCATTGACTCTCCCTAGACTGGAAGGAAGCTACCTGGAAGCAGGAAGCTCTGGCTTACTCATCATAATACCTTTAGTGCCCAACTCAGTGTGCTACATAGAGAAGGCATTCAATCAATATTTACTTAATGAGTACATGAATGGTGAAAGCTATGGAGAGCCACTCCAGAAAACACATCCATACACAGTCTGGCCTACAATTCCAGCAGATTCTCAGATCCCACAAACCCATCTCTCAGACATGCTACAGGCCCATAGTCCCAGGTTAAGAGACCTAGGCAAGACCCAACAAGGTAGCACGCATTCATTGTATTATGCAATGTGAAAAAAAAGGTTTCCATGGGCCTAGCTGGAGATGAGAATGGTGGCAACCAGGAAGCCAGATGTGAGGGGGTCTCAGGCTTGGCTGGGATAGAGGGCCATGGGTTACAGACCTACCAGAAGCACCAGGCTCTGACTGCCTCGGCTGTGGGCTTACCTTATGATAAGAAGCCAATGAGAACACAGAGTCTCCTAACAGTTTGATGCTTTACCCCAAGCACATAAACAGACCCCTCTGATTGAGACCTCAGAAATCTTGGGCTTGGGCCAGTGGCAGTCAGTGGCCCTGGCTCTGGCAACCTTGGTGGAGGCCCTGAGCCCCCAGGGATGAGAAACAGCACCTTGGTCAGGACCCTGCCAAGGGGCCGTCCCTTGGTAAGCTAGGTCTGGTAGCCAGTGGGCCTTTCCCTATGCACCTGCCTGCATTCATGCCCACTCTGACAGCTCTCTCAGTCTTTACCAGCTTGCCCTGCCTATTTACAGGCCAGTGGTGGCCAGGCAAATGCTTTAGATACTGTAAAGAGCTGTGCCCCGGGAGTGGTTTTTGCTGTCATTTTGAGTGCTGTTTTGCCGTCCTTTCTCAGTGGGACAGACATCCTGAAGGATGCCAGGTCACAGGGAGGTTATTTAACAAAATGGAACAAACTGGAGGTTGGGAGTCAGCCTGGCCTGAATTAAAATCCTGCCTCTGCTACTTAAAAGCTATGTAACCTTTGGAAAGTCATTTGATTTCTCCAAGCCTCAGTTTTCTCATCTATAAAATAGGGATGACAATACATACCCTGCGGGGCTGTTGCAAGGGTTCAGTGGGATAGTGCATACAGAGAGCCCTTAGCCTATATCCTGGCTCTGGCTTTTCAATAATTGGGAGCTCTCCCTGGGCAGTTAATATTGGCAAGGATTCCTTGAGGTGTGGTCCTTGGACCAGCAGTGTCAGCACTACCTGGGATATTGTTAGAAATGCATAGTCTTCAGCCCTACCCCAGACTTGCTGAGTCAGAATCTGCATTTTAATAAGACCAACCCAGATGATTCCTATTCATGAGAAAGTTTGAGCAGAGCTGGGCTAATGCCCAGCCTTCAGACATGCAGATATGAAGAATATCCCCTCCTGGCAACCTGTACAGGAAATTGCTTTATACATCCTTAACTAGTAGTAATAGTGGTTGTAGTAATGAACACCTACTGAGCACTTACCATGTATCAGACATTATTGTGGGTGCATCACAGCAACCCCCTGAAGTCAGTACTGCAAGCCCGCATTTTTCTAAGGATTGTAAGGCAAGGTGCATAAAGGTTACGTCGCTGGCCCAAAGATGCAGTTAGGGAGAGATGGAACCGCAGTGCAAACCCAAGCCACCTGCCCCTAGAGCTCATGCACTGAAGGCATACATAGAAACTGTATTTAGTGAGCAAAACAGTCGATTCCATGCCACAGGCACCCATTGAATTGCTTCTTCATGTCTGCTTGGTCCAAGCCCTGCACATATAGTGATGGAGAAGACACAGGATCCCCTAGCCTGGCGCAGGAGACAGGCACACAAATAGATGAGGAAAGGAGGCAGTCTGCAATCGCTGCATGCTGGCCAAGGTGAATGCGGCACTGGGTGCACAGAGGAGGGCATCTGGGAGTCCTGCCTGCTCCCAGCCAACTGGATTGCCCCGCCTCAGCAGCTTTCCAGCAGACTGGGTTGTTCCCAGTTATAGCTTCCTTTGTAAATCTCCAGCTTTTTAGGCATGATTAAAGTGCCTTCCAGATTGCTAGGATTCTCTGGAGAAGAAGTTGGGCAAGGCGGGGAGGTGGTGGTGGTCAGGAGATCTGGATTTGAGCCCTATTTTAGGTTGTAAGTCTCCATGGAGCTTTGGACAGTTGGACACCCTATTTCTCTAGGTCTTCAGGGACGATGAGTGGATGCTGCAGAGGGGATTTTAAGCCCTAATCGAGGACCCAGATGCCTGCTGCAATTTCTCTGGGGAAGGGACCGCATCTGCTTTGCCCATGGCTGGATTTCTGGTACTCAGCCTGGTCAGGAGCTGTTGCTCTATGATTTGTTGAATGAATGTTGAATGAGCAGCTGCAGGAAAAAGGGCCTGGAGTGAGCAGCTCCCAGCTCCCAGCTCCCTCTTATGCCCAGAAGCTCTTTGTCCTCAACAGAAGTGCAGAATCCAACCAGCCTCCTCTCTTACTCCAGGGCTCTGTTCCCACCCCTGAGCTGGAGCCAGTTGTATTTCTCTCCATCAGGGAACTAGGCCTGTGGAGATGCCCAGCCACTGCTGCCTGGTGAGGAACCCAGAGCTGACAAGGCCTCGGAGATAAGCCCATTGGGCATACAGGGAAAGAAACCAGAAGGGAGAAAGGACTGGCACCCAGACATGCAGGGAATCTGCAGCAGAGCCCTGTGTTCTCGTGCTTTGTGCAGGGCCTTCTGCCGGTCGCTGTGCCTGCCTCGCTGGGGGCTCCCAAGGGCCAGAGAATGAGAGGGGTAAAAGTGAGTAAAGGAGAAAGCTTCTGTAATGCAGAAAGATTGTCCTTTAAGGCCTCAGGGCCCAACCTGGGGGAGGGGAGAGGGTCAGAGGTGGCAGCACCTGGAAGAGGCTGTCCATGGGAATGAGCTGGTGGGGAAGCAAGGGGCAGGGCAGGGGCGCGGGCAGACAGGAAGCTGCAGCTGGAATGTGAAGGACACATGCTTCCCATTAGGCCCTCCTCCTCTTCCGCCTACTCTGTTCTCTGGGCAGAGAAGGGAGATTAAAGAGGATGTGATAACTAGGTGAGCTCCATTATGTAAGGAATGTGTTGGCGGGAGTCCCCCGGGCCCCCTCTCTGCAGCCCATGCCACTAGGCCCAAGGCCTTCCTACAGTCCAGAGCCCCAACCTGCTCGCCCAGCTATTCTGTCTCCTTGAGGCTGCATCAGCCTCCTCAGGGTCCCCGGCCTGGACACCCACAAGATGTCCTCAATCCACGGACTCTGAGTCAAACACACCCAGGCTTGAATCTCTCCTCCAGTACTTGTCAGGCTGTGTGAACTTGTTAACTTACTTCTCTGGTCCTTGGTTCCTGCAACTATAAAGTGGAGAAAATGATCTTTGCCCTGCCTCCCTCTGAAAGGCAGAGTATAGGGAGGTGGTAGAGACTACACACAGAATGCCTGGTGCCCCTGCCTTTCCATGGGCGGTGGCAGCAGCCATGAGTCCCTTGCCTCTTTCTTTCCCTCTATATGTTCTGGCCATACCTGGTGGGGAGGCACCTCAAATGCCAGGCCCTCCCTGTGGTGGTAGTACCTTGGGCCTCTCTAAACTGTCCCTTATACCAGCCCTCCCAAAGCAGTCTCAGCAGCCTTTTCATGGCACAAAACACAGCCACAGATTCACCATCTCGGCACGCATATATACCCATGCATGGGCTAAGGAAAGGGAGGCGCCCAGAGAGCAAGCCACCAGATGCCCCACAGCAGGGCCTCCACCAAGTGCTTGCTGGGTATCATGCTCCCAACGCTTGGCCACACCCACAGGATGGCTTGCCATCATGCTTTCCATTTTTTAGATAAGACAGAAGGGATTGCCTTACTGCAAATCTCCCAGCTCTGGAGTGGTCAAGCCCATGTTATAACTCATATCAGTCAGCCCCCAAAGCCCAGGCCATTCCCACCCTTCTATATGCCCATCTAGCAGGCTTGAAAAGGAGACTGGCAGGAACACAATCATTATAATGAAACGGGCATAGTCATATGATGGATTACTGCCAGGAATGAAAAAGAGCAATCTACTGCAGCGTGTACAACCTGCATGAATCTCCCAGACCTTATGCTGAGTGAAAGAAGTCCAGTGCAAAAAAGGACATCTTGTCACATGCCCCATATATATTCCATGTATGTGAACATCAAGAATTGGCAGAACTGATCCATGGGGATAGAAGCCAAAATTGCAGCTCCCTTGGGGCAGGAGTGGGGATGACTGACTGGGAAGAGGCCAGAGGCATCTCCCTCTAGGTGGTGGCTACATAGGTTGATGTATGTATAAAAATGTATGGAGCTGTAACAATATCAGTCTGTGAGCTTGACTGTAATGTAAGTTACACCTCAGTAACAAAAGCATTTTTAAAAACCCAAGTACCAAGAGCTTCACTCAGATCTTTGCATGGCTGGCTCCACATCATTCAGGTCACCCACTAAGAGTCACTTCTTCAGAGAGGCTGTCCCTGGCCTTCCCCACCTAATCTAATCTAGTAACACCTGCCACCTGTGTGCCCCAGTTACTCTCTATTCCATCAGCTTGTTTTCTTTTCTTTTTTGGCATGTGCCAGTAGTGTGCTGGTGCTGCTCCGTGGAAATCAGCAGAAGCTGCAGATCCAGGCTGCCCTCTTCCAGAGCTAGTTGTCAACCGTTTACCAGCATACCCTGTACATCTCACGATCTGAAATTTTCTTATGTATTTGTCTACTTATCTGTTATCCTTCTCCCCTGCATGTAAGATCTGGGAGAGCAGGGTCTCTGACTTAATCATTTTTAACATTTTATCCCCAGTGCCTAGAACAGTGTTTGGCATATAGTAGGTGCTCAGTAAATGCTGGTTGAATGAATAAAGATCTGGTGGTAATGCTATGGAAGAACAAAAGAGAAAACAGTTAACTTTGTACCAGAATAGGGAACATTAGAGCAGAGGCTTCAGTGATGAGGAATATTTTGCCAACTAGTCAAGAAAGAAAGGAATTCCCAGGCAGAGGGAACAAAATGGAGGCATGAAAGAGCATAGGAGTGGCTGGGAGAAATCCTGCAGCCAGAGTGGCTGTAAGAGGCTTAGGGAGTGATCTAGAAACGTAGGCTGGGGCTACATCTGAAGGGTCATACCTCCTTGAATGGAGGGCTGGATTTTCCCCCTGTAGGCACTAGGGAGCCCTTGAAATGTTTCAGTTGAATAAAGAATCTGATCAAGTCTTTGCTGGTGCAGTGTGGAGGCTACACTGGCAGAGGTGGCTGGAGGGCCAGTCGCCTCTTCATGGTTGTCTACGATGGAAGGCTAGTCTTTTGGACCTTCAGTCCTTGCTGTTTTTCCTGTCTGCTGCCTCTGCTTCAGCCCTCAGTGAAGATGGAAAACAGCTGGCCCTCCCCTCAAAACCCAGTGGCCCTTTAGGCTCCAGGCCTTGGTTTCCATTGGCTACACTTCTTCTCAGTCTGGCCTAGCTCTGAGGGGCAGCCCATGGGCCCTGCCAAGACTCTCAGAGGGACGGCGCTCAGTGTGGCTGCAGGGACTGTCTCTGCCTTCCTAGCCATTTGACAGCCTCCCCACACCCTGTACTGGGGCCCATCTTGCTGAGCCCCAGAGCAGCAGCAGCAGCCCCTGCCATAGTTATGTTAGAGAAGGAAGGCTCAGGGGCCTTTGTGGTCTGGGGCGTTGCTATGCAAGGCCAGCCACAGACAGTTCTGAGACTGGGCTGTGGTCTGCTGAGGCTCATGCTCGGAGGCCGAGGCAGGCTGCCCCAGCCTGGGCTCCTGCTCCAGGCAGGGGAGCTAATTAGAGCCTCTAGTCTTCCAATTTAGAGGACCAAAATAAACCCAGGACCATTCCTGCTGGGGTCCCAGTGCTCCATTCTCTAGGCAGAAGCCAGGCTCTATCCTTAACCCCTGAGTTATGGAAGTTGAGGAGCTAGGCAGCCAGGGATGGCTAAAGGCTGGGCCATGGGGCAGACAGGCAGCAGGGGAGGGACTGGGCCAGGGTATTTGTCCATGTTTCTATAATCAGTCCACTGCAGTTTAGTCTGATTCAACCCATAACATGTTTAATATCAAGCACTGTGCTAGCTCAGCGCTAAGATGACCATGGGATGTAATATTAGAACTTACCTATCTGGGAGATGCCTTAGAGACCATTTGGGCCATAGTTCTCATATTACAGTTGGAAAAATGAGGCCCCAAAAGGAACAGGGACTGATGCAAGATCATGCCAAAAGTCAGCGGTAGAGTAGGGCTAGCATCTAGGGCAGCACAGAACTAACTCAATCCCAGGCAGGCCCTGAGGGCAGGTGCTGCTGGAGCTTCAGACGGCACATCAGGGTGCACTGGAGGACCCCTGGAATTCAATCAACATGCAGGAACTGGGGGAAGCTCTCCAAAGTTGGGGACCTGGAACTGGCTGAGACAGAAGGCAATTTAGGCTAGGGGAAGAACGGGCCTGAGAAACCACAGAGGTGGTAAGTTTCACAGGAGTGCCTCTTAGCCAGAAATAGGAACCTGACATGGCCCAAGAGTCACATAACTCCGTGGATGTCTCTTCCTAGCATCAGTTCCAGTGGAAACATCCCCACAGGAGCACCCGCTGCCCCTCTTTCTGAGGAAGGAAGCTGAAATGGTGACCATCATCAACAAAATACTAGCTAACACTTATTGAGAGCTTACTATGTGCCTGGCTCCGTACTAAGTGTTCACATGTGTTGTCTCATTTGAGCCTCAGAACAACCCTATGAAGTGGGACCTATTACTACCCCCCTTTTAAAGGTGAGCAAACTGAAGCACAGAGATGTTAAGTGACTTGCTTGAGGTGACACAGCTAGTGGGATTCAAACATAGGCAGTTTGGTTCTAGGATCTGTGCACTTAACCACTACACTATAATAGTATTAATGATAACTACAAGTTCATGTTTATTGAGTACTTATCTATGGGCCAAACATTGTTCAAAGCATTTCACAGGGAGAAGCCCATTTAATCTTCACAACAATGTTATATGGTAGGTATTATTACTATTATCCCAAGTTACCGATGAGAAAACTGAGACATAGAGGTAGAGTTAATATTGTTTCTGTAAGACCTTGCCAAGCAGATAAAGGGGAAAGGATTTCTCAGGCTGGGGGAGCAAAATGGAAGCATGAGAAAGCATGGGAGCATCTGGGAATCCCAGCAGCAGGAGAGTTTTGCAGAGTAGGGGGTGGAGAGGCATGGACTGGTCCTGGAGGTCACCCCATCCCTAGCCAGGGGAGTACTTTGCAATGGCCTGGGTGAGAGGGATTGAGGGGCTTTCCCTAGCTGATCAGGATGTGGGAGCCCAGCTGGTAAGCCAGAATGGTCCTAGGAACTCTTCCTGCCTCAATGGGCCAGGCAGGGCTAGGGCAGGCAGAAGTCGGGGAAACAAAAGGCATAGCACTCGCGCCACCTCCCGACGGGCTGGCAGGCCAGAGGGTATCTCTGTAGGTCCTCTCATAGTCACCAGGAGCTCACCGTCCTGAGGAGTCTGATCATTCTCAGATACCCAGAGAACATCAGGGCCACAAGAGAGGCCTTTAGTGTGTCCATCCTGTCACATGCTTTCATGGCAACAGTGTCAAAAGTAAGACCCAGAGCCGTGGAGGGACTCCTCCAGTTTCACTCAACTCAGAAATGGTGGATCCTTCAGTTCATCTCCCAGTCCCCAGAGTTCTTTCTGCTCCCTACCCTACTTCCTTTTGAGCAGGTCCTTGAAGTCAAAGAGACCTGGGTATGAATAACGGCAGAGTTCTCCCCTAAACCCATGGAGGCCAGAGGCGTGGGCCACAATATTTCTAATATCCCAGAAGAAAAGAACTGTCAACTCAGAATTGAATATCCAATGAAAATATCCATCAGGAATGAAGTGGAAGTCAAGACCTTGTCAAACGAAGGAAAACTAAGAGAATTGGTCACTGGCAAATGTGTTCTAAAAGAAATATTGAAGAAAGTTCCTCAGATGAGAGAGTAATGAGAGAAGCTTGGGAAGGGGTAGCTTTGCTCTTTTTGGCATGTTGGCCCTCAGGCCCCTCCCTCATCCCCAACCGTGTTCTCTAACACTTCTCCCCAACCTGAACACCCATGCCCTTCACCCCTTGGCTGGGGCAGAGATTCAGGAGCCCCTGGCCTGGGCCCATAGGCAAGGCAGAAATCTGAGGGAATGTGCCTGGGATGTGGAACCCTGGAATGCAGAATGACACCTAACACTCCCACTGGCTTGCTGAGCAACCTCACCAGGTTTCCTGTCCTCTCTGAGCCTCTATTTGGCCAATGGGGATAATTACCCTTTTGTGTGGTTGAGACAAGAGGAGGGGTGGAAGACTAGTTAGCGGTGTGTGAAAAGACTGTCCAGATGCAGGGATGGTTATTACCATTCCTTTGCTGGCCTCCCTCCTTTCCAGCCAGCCAGGCATCTGCAGCCAGGGCTGGGGGCAGGTCACTTAGGAACTCGACTTCCTTTTACTTGCTCCCTTGGGCCTTTACAGTTCTGGATTCCAAGGCTTTGATGGAAGGGACAGGAGCTGCCTCTTCCATTAACAGCCTGGGTGCCTCACCCAGGCCTATCTCTTTCCATGGATTCTATCAGGTATGAATAGCTCCTTCATACATGCTATCAAAAGGGAAGGAAGTGGGCTGGAGGTGGGGTGACTCTTCTGCTGGAGATAGCTTAAGGTCACCAGCTGATCCTGGTGTGCTCTGTGCTCGGATGGAGGGTGGAAGCTTCTCCAGCAGAGGCCAGGCCCTGAATGCAAAGCTTGAGGACAGGATGAAGAGGGGAGCAGGGTATAACAGCTGCTATGACTGGGTTACAATGTGACAAGGACAGGAATGCAGCCTGGACACAGAGCAAAGGCTGCCAGAGTTGTCCAATGATCTCGCTGGCTTCTAAACCCATTGAGTCTCCTTTTGGTAGCCTTTGGCATTCCCTTTTCCCTCCTAAAGCCTCGATTTCCCACCTGTGCTCTGCATGTGCATGTGTGTGCACGGGTGTGTAGGCAAGGGCTGGACTCCTGATCTCTACAAGTTCTGACACACTGTGGTTCTAAGCGAGTGAGGTAAGCCTGAGGCAGGAGACCCTAGGAAAAGGAGGTCCTCAAAGCCACTGGAGGAGTTGGTACGATGTGGTTCTGCTGGAGCACTTTGTTGTCTGATTGAGGGCCTGGGAGTTCCAGCTCTGCTCATTATCTACATAACCTTGAGCAAGTCACATAGTGTCCCTAATGTCCTGAGGTCCATTTTGCTTTTCTCCCATGGGTCCCGCCTTGGTAAGGCATTGACATCTCAGCAGGCCATGTGGAGCTTAGGAGATCCCCTTTGCAGAACAGCTACAAGAGTGGGATCAGCACCAGTAGGTCCCTAGCATGGTTCCCATGTCCAGCCCAACCTGGCTCCCTGCACAGCTGGGCTCCTTGGCAGGATGGCACCAGGCTCTTTCAGCCCCTGGGGCTTTGAACAGACTGGCTCCCCTCTGACTAACTCTCCTGGGGGCAACCGTGGGTCTAGACCACACTGCTTCTTCAGCAGGTGCCTCCCTCAGCAGATGGCAAAGGGTTTTGGCACCCCTCTTTCACTTTTTACCCTGAGGTGGCATCACATACTAGCTCACAGGGCTTTGAATTATCTTGGAGCCAGGCACAAGGTGATCAGCACCAGCAAGGGAGATGACTATGTTGGCCCCTCCAGCTGTGACCCTAAAGGGCACACATGGATAGGAAGAAGAAGTTGTTTAGAGGCAGGGTGAGTTCAGAGAGCCCTGAGGTTCTTGGGGTGTTGGGAGAAGCCTGAAGGGCTTGGTCAATTAGTAAACAAAGTCAGCTTGGGTCTAGAGTATAGTAGTTGGAGAAAGGGCAGGGAGGGAGGGGAGTTTGAAGGGGAGAAGGAGAGAAACTCAGAATTCTTTTTTCCATCTCCCCACATGAAAACGCCTGGGCATTTCAGACATGATTCCCAGTGTCAGTGTCAACTGGCTGGTGTCAGGGTGGAGAAGGAACAGTGCCCCAGGTAATATACCAGCCTGATTGTCCCTTGGCTTTGAAACATTCTTCCCTGCCTTGCTAGGTACTTATGCTTTCTCTGAGGTTGGTTCTCCACCTTCCCCAACCAGACTTCTTTGGTTTAACTTAGCCAGAGTAGGATTCAACCCAAACCCCTACTGGATATTGCCTGCCTGCTGAAAGTGAAGAACCAGAGTCCTAGCTCTAGAACAGACTCAACTTACCATGAGGGGTTAGGCCAATGCAGAACCTAGGTCCCTTGAATAGTAGAGCAACACTTCAGGGTGCCCTTTGTCCAAGCCGCTGGGCTAAGGCACATGGTAGGTGTTTAATGATGATGGATGGATGAATGGATGGGGGAATGAATTTCCTTCACTCCCAGCTGTCTCACGCATCCTGTTCTCCATGCCAGATTACATATACCCCTGACCACCAGCCTGCCCTGGGCCTCCCTGTGCACCTGACCTCAGAGAGAAGGAAGAGGAATTCACAGAGTCATGGGATGGCAGAGCTGGCCTGGCCCTTACTCTGTGGAGTCCAACTGGCCCGGTTGGGGAGGCCATGGCCCAGAGAGGTAAAAGGACTGGCCAAAGGTGTTGGGACTTGTCTCTTCTGCTTCCATTGTAACACATGGCAGGAATTTTTGTTAAGTTTGTGTTCCAGAGGTCCCACTGCAAAGCAAGTCCCTTCCCAGAATGCACTGGGACTTCAAAGCATGGTGGGATGGCATCTGTGCTCTCCCCACTCCTCTTTGCTCCCCACACTCCTGGGGCCAGAGGGTAGGAGTGCCTTTGATCAGCCAGGAGTGTTGACTGTCCTTCACTGGGCCTGACAGCAGAGATGAGCCAGAGGCTGGCCCATGCCCTCTGGATGCCAGGAGAGCACACAACGTCACTAGAGAGAAAGTCCAGCCTCCAGCCTGGGGCCTCCCGCATCTGGGGCACGCCACCCAAAGCCTGCACAGCTGGCCAGCAGGGAGGATGTTTGTACTAATCCTCAGCAATGGAAGCATCTTGACAGTCAGGCTGATGTCTCCAGGGTGGGCTGCCACTCAGCACTGTGGGCTTTCCTTCCCAGTGGCTTTCCATTTCCACATTCCTCCCCTCAAGTCCCTGCCTCTTACAGCATCCCACCCCCAGCTTCACCCACCAGTTATCACCACTTCTTCAGATAAGGTAGTGGGTGTGGGAGAAAGCTGTGGACTGGGAGCCTGGAGACCTGGGCTCTGCCATTGTCTTGCTGTGTGATCTCAAGTCAGTCTCTTGCCCTCTCTGGACCTCAGTCTGCCCAGCTGCAAAGCAAGAGGACTGGGGTAGATGGAACTGTCCTGGCATTGCTACTCTGTGAGTTGCTGAATCAAGAAATGTGATTTGTGACTGACGATGACCCATCTACATCTAAGGGGTGCTTCTTCTCTGTCCTGTTGGGATTAGTTGGCTTGCTCAACACTCTATCCCCTGGCCATGCCCCTGAACCCAGTGTGAAAGGAGCAGAGAAGTGAGGTCTTGGGCAGGCTTTGATCAGGCTGGGAGAGGAGAGGAACAGAGGGAAGTACAGACTGTGTGTTCAAACCCCCAATGCCGGTCTGTCCTTGGACCCATGGCCCAGGGGACAAAGCCAAGAAGCCTGAGGGGCAATGAATCCAGAAACAAGGTGTCCAGGCCTCCTCTATGAACAGGTTTTTTCTGAGTATAGAGCTCACCCCTTGTTACCAGAGCCCAGGGATGCTCAGGCCAGGTGCTCTTCCTTGGGGAAGACCACAGCATGAGACCTTCCGAGCCAATGAGGGATGGAGGCTTGTGCTTGGCTACTAGGCCAGTCTATATTACTCCCTGAGGCCTTGGTGCCCAGTGGAGCCAGAAACCACCATCACCACCACTATCGGCTGCACAATGCAACCATCCAGGCCTCACTTGTGAGACCGGGGCAAACCGGCACATCAAGCCCTAAGCCAAGACTGGCCAGTAAGGTGCTTCCCTCCCCTGAGGACTCCTCAGGACCACTGGGTGGGGGATTGGGAGGGAAAAAAAGAGGTAGAAAGCCTCCAAGGGCAGGTAGTGGTTGAATAATCCTTGGCGGTGTGAGGGGGACCAGAGGCCTGTGGGCATGGAGTGCCATTGGGCAAAGGACAGGGACTCTCACATAGCCTGTTCACCTTGAGCCCATCTTCTCTCTTCAGGCCTCATAACCCAAAGGAGAGGTCTTCTTGGCTACACTTTCTAAGTAAGGAAACTGAGGCACTAAAGGGCCTTCCCAGATGTCTAACTGTCCAAAGTCAGGAGTCAGGCCCAGTTTTATCTCCAAATCCCATGGTCTCTCTCAACCCCCATTCACACTGATGTAGTCCAGAAATAGCAAAGGGCACATTCAACAGGAGAGACCAAGGGGGCTTCACAGAGGAGGCAGCCTTCAGAATGGGGCTCATATATGGACTTTGGGGTAGAAGGATGGGAAGGAGGGGAGTATTCCAAGGGCATGGAGGAATGTGGAAGATGGGACTGGATACATCAAATACAGGGATCAAGGCACAGAAAAGCACGTTGGAGGGCAACAAGGAGGCCAGATTAGCCAGAGGGAGTGGATGGGAGAGCAAAGGACGAAGCTCAACAGGGAGTTTGAGCTCCCACTATGGGGGACTTTAAATGTTAGGATAAGAAATTTGGCTATGGGGAACCACAGAGGATTTCCTGTCCTGGTGGCAGTGTGGAAGATAGATAGGACGGGAGATGAGACCAGAAGCATGAAATAAAGAAGACCCAAAAGAAGGAAGTAATGCTGAGGAAGGAGAAAAAGAGGAGCGAAATTTAAGAAATTTGGATGAGTAGGACTGAAGACCCTCTAGGTACTACAAGGGGTAAAGAGAAGGAAGGGGCAATAACACCCAGGATTCTAGCAGTTGGGAGAGCCACCATGGGAGATGAGGCTCTGGGAGGAGGAGGAGGAGGAGGAGGTCTCAAACCTCAAGTTAGATGTGGGTGCAGGGAAAATGCCAGTGCAATTTTAGCTGCAGTGGGTTTGAGGAGCTTGTGGAACATTCCCATAAAGGTATGCTATGAGCAGTAGGAGGAAAGGAAATAAGGAGAGAAACTAGCTAAAGAAGGAGTGGTTTGGGAGTCATCAGCCCCTTCCTAGATAGACAACCTTAAACAAGTCCAGAAACCTCCCCAGACCTGTTTTCCTTTTTATTAAGGTATCATTGATATACAATCACATGAACATTGTGGTTACTAGATTCCCCCCATTATCAAGTCCCAACCACATATCTCATTACAGTCACTATCCATCAGCGTAGTAAGATACTATAGAGTCACTACTTGTTTTCCCTGTGCTATACTGCCTTCCCCGTATCACCCCCCCACTACATTATGTGTGCTAATCATAATGCCCCTTATTCCTCTTCTCCCTCCCTTCCCACCCAGCCTCCCCAGTCCCTTTCCCATTGGTAACTGTTAGTCCATTCTTGGGTTCTGTGAGTCTGCTGCTGTTTTGTTCCTTCAGTTTTTGCTTTGTTCTTATACTCCACAGATGAGTGAAATCGTTTGACACTTGTCTTTCTCCACATGGATTATTTTACTGAGCATAATACCCTCTAGCTCCATCCATGTTGTTGCAAATGATAGGATCTGTTTTCTTCTTATGGCTGAATAATATTCCATTGTGTATATGTACCACATCTTCTTTATCCATTCATCTATTGATGGACACTTAGGTTGCTTCCATTTCTTGGCTACTGTAAATAGTGCTGCAATAAACATAGGTGTGCATATGTCTTTTTGAATCTGGGATCCTGTATTCTTAGGGTAAATTCCTAGAAGTGCAATTCCTGGGTCAAATGGTATCTCTATTTTGAGTTTTTTGAGGAACCTCCATACTGCTTTCCACAATGGTTGAACTAATTTACATTCCCACCAGCTGTATAGGAGGGTTCCCCTTTTTCCAAATCCTCACCAGCATTCGTTGTTTGTCCTTTGGATGTTGGCCATCCTAACTGGTGTGAGGTGATATCTCATTGTGGTTTCAATTTACATTTCTCTGATGATTAGCAATGTGGAGCATCTTTTCATGTGCCTGTTGGCCATCTGAATTTCCTCTTTGGAGAAGTGTCTGTTCAGATCCTCCACCCATTTTTTAATCAGGTTATTTGCTTTTTGGTTATTGAAGTGTATGAGCTCTTTATATATTTTGGATATCAACCCCTTATCAGATATGTCATTTATTAATATATTCTCCCATAAGGATGCCTTTCTATTCTACTGATGGCGTCCTTTGCTGTACAGAAGCTTTTTAGTTTGATATAGTCCCACTTGTTCATTTTTGCTTTTGTTTCCCTTGCCCGGGATGATATGTTCATGAAAAAGTTGCTCATGTTTATATTCAAGAGATTTTTGCCTATGTTTTTTTCTAAGAGTTTTATGGTTTCATGACTTACATTCAGGTCTTTGATCCATTTCGAGTTTACATTTGTGTATGGAGTTAGACAGTAATCCAGTTTCATTCTCTTACATGTAGCTGCCCAGTTTTGCCAACACCAGCTGTTGAAGAGGCTGTCATTTCCCTATTGTACGTCCATGGCATCTTTATCGTATATTAATTGACCATATATGTTTGGGTTTATATCTGGGCTCTCTATTCTGTTCCATTGGTCTATGGGTCTATTCTTGTTCCAGTACCAAATTGTCTTGATTATTGTGGCTTTGTAATAGAGCTTGAAGTTGGGGAGCATAATCCCCCCAGCTTTATTCTTCCTTCTCAGGATTGCCTTGGCTATTCATGGTCTTTTGTGGTTGCATTTGAATTTTAGAACTACTTGCTCTAGTCCATTGAAGAATACCATTGATATTTTGTTAGGGATTGCATTGAATCTGTAGATTGCTTTAGGCAGGATGGCCATTTTGACAAAATAAATTCTTCCTATACATGAGCATGGGATGTGTTTCCATTTATTGGTATCTTCTTTAATTTCTCTGATGAGCATGTTGTAGTTTTCAGGGTGTAGGTCTTTCACTTCCTTGGTTAGGTTTATTCCTAGGTATTTTATTCTTTTTGATGCAATTGTGAATGGAATTGTTTTCCTGATTTCTCTTTCTGCTAGCTCATCATTAGTGTACAGGAATGCAACAGATTTCTGTGTATTAATTTTGTATCTTGCAACTTTGCTGAATTCAGATATTAGTTCTAGTAGTTTTGGAGTAGATTCTTTAGCCCAGACCTGTTTTCTTTGTACCATGGGATAATAGTAATGCCAACCACACTGGGGTGCTATAAAGATGAAATGAACCAACACATGTGCAATGCTTAGAACAGTGCCTGGCCCAGAGTAAGCACTCAATGGATCTTAGCTCTTATTGGTACTATGAGCACTGAGGTGGTGTGGGCAAACTGACGGGTGGTGAAGTCATGCAGGAAGTGTGGGAGGGCGAGAAGAGTACTGGGCCTGGCAGAGCTCAAGGAGCAGCAGCCTGTCAGGAATGGGCAGAAAGACCTTAAGACAACCCTCAGGAGTGTGCCAGTGAACAAGCCTGGGAGGGCCTGGGTCTTCAGTATTAATCTCGCTAGGTTCCTGTGACAGACTCTTCCTGCCTGTCTTGAGCACCAGGATTTAAGCTGTGATAGCTGTGGGCATTTGGGGCTCCAGTGTTCTTGCCTCACCTCTGCTCACTGGCACCCCATTCCCTCACACTGAGCCCACAATCAAACATCTCTGTGTGCCATGGCACTGAGCAGAAAAAGATGCCCACTTGGCCAGGGCCTCCATGTTAAGCTACCATGGGCCTGAGCCTAGCCTCTTCAGGTTCCCATCTGTGGGGTGTTTGGGATCTGCCCTTCTTGCCATTCTCTCCAGGGCAGAGGGGGTAGATGAGCTTATGACTTTGAAGTGGTGTGGGCACCCTCGGAAATTCTCAAGGTAGGCCCAAGCCCTAACTGTCCCCCAGAGGCAAAGAAAATGCAGGCTCAGCCAGAAGAGGAAGGCCTCCTCTTGCTTTTTGTAGTCTCCCATGGGTCATCTGCACCCCGCTGAAAGAACAGGGGAGACCTATTTGCAGGCTTCAGCCCTTGGCTGGGAGCAGGCTGGAGGCCTAGTAGCAGCCTCATGTTCCTCAGCAATCCCAGCCTTGCAGCCCTCCCAGGGTGCAGCAGTGTGCAGAGCCCAGCACCGGGTGCACACACCTGGTGGGGGGCTGCCCATGGTTGTGTTGGTCATCTCAGCCAGCCCAGCTCTGTTGAGGGTCCCCAAAGAGGCCAGAGCTTCAGGATCCTTGGGTTCATTCTTCCCTTTTGGCAGAAGGGAGCATAGTGGGCAGAAAGACTGAAGGAGGCTGGGGCTCTTGCACTGGGGAAGACACTGGATGTGCAGTCAGGACATGGTGTGTCCCAGCTAATTGGCTGGGCAGGTTTGGAGAATGACCTTTCACCATTGTTGTCAGACACAGACTTAATTTTAATCTCTTTTATGGGCCAGGCACACAGGACTTCCTTTAATCTTAACAGTGCATTTCTAAGAGAAGCCCTATATCCCTGCTTTACAGAGGTGGAAACTGAGGCCTAGAGAGAAGTGACTTGTCCAAGCTAAAGAAGCAGGAAAGTAGCAGAGCTGGTATTTAAATCTCAACCTATGGAAATCCAGAGCCCATGCGCTCTCCCCTGTTTCTGGTTGAGAAACCAGAGGAGGAGGAGCCCATGGCTGCTGAAGTAGTGAATAGCTGAGCCCAAGTGGCAAAGCCAGTGTTTGTGAACCCCTGGGGTGGAGGCTGCGCTGGAGTGCCTAAACCCAGACACCTGGGTATTGCCCACAACCCCTGCATACTATGGCTCCATGGAGGGGACCAAGTTCCTAAATGCCTGGATCAGAGAAGACCTAAAGGCCTACCCTCTGCAGTTCACGTGTGCTTGTCCTCAGCTTCAGGCAGACTCCTTCCTACCAGTGACAGCTTACATGATCATCTTACCTCTCTGAGCCTTGGCTTCCTCCTCGGCCAAATGAGGATAATGTTACCCTAGCCTGTCAGGATGTTGTGCAGACGGACTGAAATGACTCATGGGAAAGAGCTGGGGTCCCAGAAGGACTGGGAGCAAGGAAGAAGTGATCTGAGAATGCCTCACCTGTGTACACCAGGTTAGAGCTTAGAAGAGCACAGTCTTGTTTATTCCAGGGCCTTCTTTGTTCTGTTCCACCAGTCGGATGCTGGTGATGGTGTATCGTGATGGTGCTGGTGGCGATGGTTGGGTGGTACATATGAAAGGAACCATGTATCCACTTGAAACATGTCTGCACCCTTTGATCCAGCAATTTTGCATTAGGAATTAGACAAGTACATGAAAGGTGTTTGTTGCCTACTTGTTTGTATTAGCCAAAAAATGAAAACAACCTAAAAATCCAACACTAGAGGATTGATTAAATAATTTATGCTTATGGTACATAGAGCACACACAATAGAATTAGAGTACACTTCCAGTTAAGGTGGGCACAGATCCCTCTGTACCAGACCCAGAGCATTGGAGCATTGAATGATCACTACACTGTGGGAGGAGAACCCCCCGAGACAGTGCAGTCATGCACTGAGATACCCAGCATGTACAGAAGCATGTGTTAGTGAACATTGCCACAGCCTGCCAGCCCCCAAGTCAGAATGCAGGCTGGGGGTGGAGAGAACTCAGCCTGTGGGGTGCTGCAAGAGACATGCTCACTGTCATGGAAGCCAACAGGAGGAGGGAGAGGACTCTCTCAGTAGCTGCTGCAAGTTCTGCCTACAAGGCAATCTGGGCCAGGCAAGGGGGTGCTGGGAGGGGACAGGCCTGGCCTCATGACCAGGAAGTGAACTGAGCCATGAGGACTCCATGTTGGAGCAGCACACCCCTGTCATCCCCTAGGGCAGAGTCCTGAGCTATCATCATATGACCCAATTCTGGATTGGGTGGCCTGGGGGGTGGGCAGTGGAAAACCACTGGATAGGGAGGGAGACGTAGCACTGAGGGAGAAGGACCAAAGATAAAATATAAATACAAACAAAATGACACCATCTCTCCCTCTCCAAATGAGGCTGCAACCCAAAATTCCCAAATACAGAAAGAAATCTAACACTCAGAGAGAGCCAACAAAATCTACAATCAGCACATAAATTGACTCCAGATGAAGTTTTGGAGAGCAAGCTGACAGATTTTGAAAATAAGCATGTCTAGGATGTTAACAGAGATAAATGAGGGCATGATATTCCTTAAAAGGATAAGGTATGATTGCCCAAAAGCAGGAAGAGAAATATGAAAATAAAATCAATTATAAATTTTTGAAATAAAAAGTATGGTCATTGAAGTAAAAAGAAAACATCAAAAAAAATGTGATAGCTGTAGCCTGGAACCAGTCATGGAAAGAATTAGTGAACTGGAGGCTAGTAGTGAGGGAGTCATACCAGCAGGGAGAGACAAACTTAGAAAGAGCAGTTACTAGGCCTGAAGGTGGGCACTGAGAGGCCCCAGCCTAGGTCTATCAGACAGTCCACACACATAATTGGGAAAAATGAGGAAAAAGGCATTAATAGCTGAGAATTTTCCAGAGTTTAAAAAAGTAGTGAGTTCTCAGGGAGAAAGGACACTCATTCTAAAGACTGAGCAGAATAAGTAAAAATAAGTCTACACCTGGACACTTTGTGGAAAATTGGCAGACTTGAACGTAAAGAGAAACCCTTACAGGCACCAGCAGAGAAGAGGCCCTCTTTGCCCAAAGGAAGAAGCCCACCTACCGTGAGGCACAGCTGCTGGCATGAGGCCGAGCCATGCATGGCAGATGGCTGCTGGGACACAATGATGGGGAAGGTGGTGTTGGGGCTTTTCTGGTAGGTAGGCCTCCTCTAATGATGGCCAGAGACACAGTTTTGATAACTTTGAGCTGCACCTCCTTGGCATTCCTGCTGACCTGCCATTCCCTTTCTGATCCTCATTGTGACTATTCCCCACAGCCCCTCTAACCAGCGTTCCACTCCACAGTGCTCATGTCCTCTGGGGCAAAGCTTTCACTACTGTGTGCCTCATATTTCTATTAGGGGTAGTAGCAATCCCTACCTCCCAGAGCTCGGGGCAGGATGAAATGAGGCCTATGTAAAGCACTTAGCACCATGCTTACTTAGGTGGCCTGTCTGCACCCCTTCCCAGCCCCTAACCCTGGGCTCTGCCCCAGCCCCCAGCCCCAGAAGTGTCTCCCTTGCTCCTGGTTCTTCCACAGCTTTCCTCACCTCACATTCTCAAGGAGGCAAAAGCCCAGACTGCCTGCCTGTTGGAAAGATGGCAGTTTCTATGTCTAGCCTGGCCCTTGATAAGTAAGACTGGAATTTTTATGCATTCTTTTTTTGCTCATTTATTGCAATACTTATGGACCATCTACTATGTGCCAGGCACTGTTCTAGGCATTGGTGATAGAGCAGCAGGCCAAACAGAACATGCCTTCATGGAGCTCATGTCCCCATGGAGATGAAACCTGCCTTCCCTGGGGAAGCCCTGAATACAGTCCTACAACCAGGTCAGCTGCCATGTTAGACATGGATTTTCAACTCCCTCTGAGCTGCCCAGCTTTAGGGCCACAGCAAAGAACCCAAGAGATCATGTAATTGCCCTCTGTCCCTAGACAAGTGCTCCAGCCCAGAATGCCAAACCCTGCTGCTCTCTCTAAAGCAAAGTCCTGAGACGTAGGATCCAAACCTGATTCTGCTGCATGTTAGCTTTTTGACCTTGGACAAGTTCTGTAACTGCTTCAAGGCTCTGTTTCCCCATCTATCAAATGGTCATGAGAATAACACCTGCCTCACAAGGGCATTGAGAGGAGAAAATGAGATAACCCCTGGAGTGTCCTTGAAACAGCACCTGGCACATGGCATGTGCTCAGTGCAGGTTAAATGGTACTATTATTGTTATTACTATTGCTATTATTATCATTAACTGACCCAGGCTGTCAAAGACCTTTGCTTTTGTGCTAGGCTTCAGTTTTGCAAGATATGCCTATTCTTGACCCTGTGGCTAGCCCCAAATCCATACAGCAGCCTTCCAGGAAGCCCTTACACCATGGCCCTAGGGGAAGCCAGTCTGAGGCTGAGGCCCACTCCTGGGCAGCCCCATAACACTGCGTAGAGAGCACTGGCTCACTCACTCACTTCTGTTAGGTTTGCCTCAAGCTCCCCTTCTCCAAGAGCCCTGCCTGACCATGCCATCCGAAACTGTGGCCCCTGGCACTCCCAGTTCTCCTTCACTGCTTTTTCTCCACAACACTTAGCAACATCTTTCATGCCACATGTTTTACTTATTTGTTCTTTTTAAAAATTCTGGCCTGCTTGTCCCCCCTAGAATGTAAGCAGGAAGAGACTGTCAACTCTGTAGGGCTGAGCAGGCCCCAGGCAACTGGCCAAGAGATAAGCCAGATACCTCGGCCTGCCAGGTAATAACTACAGGACAGCCCCTGCCTAAATCTGAGCCTCAGTTTTCTCATCAGAACCATGAAGTGGGTGGAATTGGTGGTCTCAAAAGGCCTCCCCAGCTCTGACCTAGAACATTCTGTGCTTTTGTGCCAGTTCTCATGACACACAGAGCAGGGCCCCGGCCTTCACTCAGAATAGCCTGTTGTAGGGAGCCACGCCCCAGGCAGTGCCAGGGCTACAAGCAGAATTTCTCTGCCCCTCAACCTGGCCTGCCCCATTCTGACCTTTGTCAGGAAGGCTTGGGCTTGGGAGAAGGGTGGCCTGGTCCCCTGCCAAGTGGTGCGAGTATTCAACCTCAGCTCCCTGTCCTGGCTCATGGGGCTTCAGCCTAGGCCCTCCTCCCCTCTAACAACATTGCCACGGGCTGTGGCCATGTCCATGCCCCCCTTAAATGTGACACAGCTCGACATGTTATGAGCATATGTACTCACGAGCTGCCTTGTGGTTACCAAGTGGGGTGAACCATCCCCACAGGACAGCTGGCTGCTTGGCTCCTGGGTGCAAGTCCTGCCTGGGATTCTGTTTTCTCCCTTATTCTGAGTATGAGGTATCTGCTAGGTCCTAGCATACAAAAGGCCAGGACCTGCTAGCCAGCACCCAGCCTCTCTGTCTGCCCTACTGCCCTGCCAAGAAAGAGGCCCCATCTGGAGGAGGCAGCTGTCTCCATCCTAGCATGGAGCCCCTCCCTTTGTGCCTTTGACAATATTTAGGAGGTGACTACTAGGTGCCAAGCACTACTGGAGGGACTGGGGAGACTACAGCAAGCAAACACAGACACAGTCTCTGCTCTCTGGCTGCATTTACAGTCTCAGGGCAGAGGTAGCATTAATACAGGGGCCCAAGGTATATTACAGAAACCTGGGCAGGACACCCACAGTTTGCACATACATAGTGGTAGAAGCTATGACCCTGGATGAGATGGCTGAAGAGAGTGTGCAGCATGAGAAGCAAAGGGGCTTTGGGTGGGACCTGAGAAACCCCAACATCTCAGAGGTAGGCAGAGGAAAAGATGGCAGAGAGGAAGCAGTGGGGGCAGGGGGCTCCTGGGCATCAAGCCAAGACGAGAGAACAGACTTACTGGAGGAAGGAATGATTATCCATGAGGTGAGTGCAGTGAAGGAGAGACAGGCCCGGGCAAAGGCTGGACGTTACCTGCTTAGAGAGAAGCATTGTTGAGTAGTACACTGGGAAGGCGGTCTGCCATGTGCTCCAGAGCAAAGAGGCAATGGTGACAGCAAGAAGGAGAAAAGCCATGTTTATTTGGCACCTACTATGTGTCAGGCCCTCTGCTTTGCCCCCTGTAGGCCACATTCTTACAGTCAAGGAGAGGTTTGAATGTACTACCTATTTAGAAATAAATCATTTAAAAAGCCAAAGTGACAGGAAGTGAACTGATCAGGATTGGTGATGGGGTGGGTGATGTGGGAGACTTTGAGAATGACTCCTGGGCTGAAGTCTGTGTGAGTGGATGTAAGGGGTGACCTTTGTTATGTTTGATGAGGGAGAGGGGAAAACAGCAGGTTTGCGGAGGAAGATAGCATGGTCAGCTTGGGACAGGCTGAGTATGATGTACCTTCAGAGTGAGATAAGGAGACATGGCAGTAGCTCAAGAAAGAAGTAGGGTCAAGGGTGGTTGCTTGTTTCAGTGGAAAAGTCCTGAGCACTTGAAAAGTAATTGAGAAAGATCCAATACAAAGAGAGAGGTTGGTTGTCCTTAAGAGGGAAGGCATCATGGTGGCATTGGCTTCAGGGGAGGTGGAATGACAACAGACCCAAAGTACAAATGGAACTTTGGTCTTAAGTAAAAAGAAGTTCCTCTATTATAATAGGAGGTGAGTGGCCAGGGAGGGAAGACTTAGGAGCCAATGTGGC
This sequence comes from Phataginus tricuspis, assembly GCA_029783875.1. Classification (NCBI taxonomy): domain Eukaryota; kingdom Metazoa; phylum Chordata; class Mammalia; order Pholidota; family Manidae; genus Phataginus; species Phataginus tricuspis. The sequence goes on along the minus strand of JAQQAC010016209.1, from coordinate 52,315,811 downwards.
TTTGTCTTTGCCCTAAAGGCTCCCTGGGGGTCCCTGGAGCCCAGAAGCCTCAGCCCTGTGCAGATGCCCATGCTGAGCTCTGTGGAGGTGGTGGCTGGGGAGCCGGATCTCCCCTCCGTCAGCCCCTGGGTCCTGATACTGACTGAGTGCCTGCCATATCCCGGACCTATGCTGGCAACTTCCCAGACATTTCACCTTCTCAGTAGTCCCAGGTGCCATGTGATTATTATTAATCGCATTTAAGAGTTGAGAAAGTGAGACCCAGAAAGGCTTGTGGTCACAGAGTGGCAGAACCAAAATCAAGCCGCATCTCCAGACTCCCAGACCAACAGATCCATAGAGAGGTGCTGGCAGAGAACCATTTAGGAGATGGGATTAATGAAGCAGGCCTGGGGTCTCAGAAAACACCTGTGTATTCTGAAAATCCCTCCAGAGCAGTAGTTCTCATGCAGGTGACAATGTTACAATGCCTGGAGATATTTTGGTTGTTATAACATGGGGCAAGGGGCTGCTCTGGACACCTCTTGATCAGAGACCAGGGAGTATGCTGAATGCCCTTTGGTGGCAGAGCAGGCCTGGCAGTAAACAGGTATGGGGCCGAACGTGCCAATAGTGCACAAATGCAGAGCTGAAAACTACAAGACACTCCTAAGAGAAATTAAAGAGGACAGTAACAAATGGAAATTTATCCCATGCTCTTGGCTAGGAAGAATAAATATTGTCAAAATGGTTATATTACCTAAAGCAATCTACAGATTCAATGCAATCCCTATCAAAAAACCAACAGCATTCTTCAACAAACTGGACCAAATAGTTCTAAAATTCATATGGAACCACAAAAGACCCCAAATACCCAAAGCAATCCTGAGAAGGAAGAATAAAACAGGGGGAATCATGCTCCCTGACTTCAAGCTCTACTACAAAGCCACAGTAATCAAGGCAATGTGGTACTGGCATAAGAACAGACCCACAGACCAGTGGAACAGAATAGAGAGTCGAGATATTAACCCAAACATATACGGTCAATTAATATATGATAAAGGAAGTATGGATATACAATGGGGAAATGACAGCCTCTTCAACAGCTGGTGTTGGCAAAACTGGACAGCTACATATCAGAGAATGAAACTGGACCATTGTCTAACCCCATATACAAAAGTAAATTCAAAATGGATCAAAGACCTGAATGTAAGTCATAAAACCATAAAACTCTTAGAAAAAAACATAGGCGACTTCCAGGAAGATGGCGACGTGAACAGACCGGCAGAAAAATTCCTCCCAACATTATATTTATCCACGAAAACACAACAAATACAACTATTCCTAAAAGAGAGACCAGAATACACAGGAAAGCGCACAGCGTGCAGGTACACCTGAGAGAGGACTCGGCACCTGGCAAGGTGGGTAAGATACGGAGCCGCAACCTGGTGGGACCAAGCGCTCCTCCCCCTCAGCGCTCCAGCGGGAGGAGAGGATTCAGAACCAGGAGGGAGTGGAAGTCTGCACTGGGAGCGCCGACACACAGCGCGCGGTGTAGCCAAGATTGGAGAGATGGAGGGCACACGGTCTCACCAGGGAACGCGCCAGTTGCCCGCGGCAGGCTCCGGGAAGGAAAAAGAAAGGAAAGAAAAGGGAAGAAAAGCACGTGCTCTTTCTCAGCGGTCTTAAAGAGACAGGAGCCCATCAGAGGGGCCGGATCACCCCAGCACACTGAGCCCAGCAGGCTGGGAGTCCTGGGGAGCTTTGGACCCCTTAGCTGGCGACTGGGAAAGGGTGGCTGCACTTAAGACCCCCAAAGAGATCAACAGCTTCCCATTCGTTCCCAACCCAGCCAGAGCTTTAAAGGTCCTTGCGGAGCAGCACTGCCATGGCTCTGGAATAGTGGAGAAACAGCGCCACCTACAGCATTCTCACAGAACCCACTCTCAGTGGCGGGTTTTTATTTTTAGTTGTTTTTTCTTCCCTTTCTTTTCTTTTTTTCTTTCCCTTTTTTCTATTATTTTTTTTTCTATTTTTCTTTTCTTCTTCTTTTTTCTTTTTCCTTTTTCCTTTTTAAAGTCATAAACAGCCCAGCTTACATATGTGGCAACTACCAGCAACCAATTCTGTAGCCATGAAAAGACAGAGGAATATGGTACAGACAAAGCTTCAGACCCAGACAACCCCAGAGGGAACCTGAAGGCATGGACATGCACAGTCTTCCTGAAAAAGAATTCAGAATAAAAGTCATAGCCATGCTGATGGAGCTACAGAAAAATGTGCAAGAGATGAGGGAGGAAGTGAGGAAAGAATATGCAGAAATGAGACAAGCCATCATTGGGCTTAATAGCAGACTGGATAAGGTCTCAGAGACTGTTAATGGATTACAAAATAGAGAACAGGAATACAGAGAAGATGAGGCAGAGAGAGATAAAAGGATCTCTAGGAATGAAAGAACATTAAGAGAACTGTGTGACCAATCCAAACGGAACAATATTCGCATTATAGGAGTACCAGAGGAAGAAGAGAGAGAAAAATGGATAGAAAGTGTCTTTGAAGAAATAATTGCTGAAAACTTTCCCACGCTGGGGAAGGAAATAGTCTCGCAGTCCATGGGAGCCCACAGAACTCCCAACACAAGGGACCCAAGGAAGACAACACCAAAACACAAAATAATTAAGATGGCAAAGGGCAAAGATAAAGACAGAGTATTAAAGGCAGCTAGAGAGAGAAAAAAGATCACCTACAAAGGAAAACCCATCAGACTATCATCAGACTTCTCAACAGAAACCTTACAGGCCAGAAGAGAATGGCATGATATATTTAATGTAATGAAACAGAAGGGCCTTGAACCAAGAATACTGTATCCAGCACGATTATCATTTAAATATTATGGAGGGATTAAACAATTTCCAGACAAAGGAAAGTTGAAAGAGTTTGCCTCTCATAAACCACCACTACAGGATATCTTAAACGGACTGCTCTGGAGGGAAGCACACCTAAGGCGAAAAAGATGTCACCAGAGAAAATAAAATCATAGCAAAGAAAGCAGACCATCCAAATACTAACTAAAGGCAAAGAATAAAACACCCAATATATAAAAAATGGAGGAGGAAGAATAGGAAGGGAGAAATAAAGAAATGTCAGACGGTGTTCACAATAACTTAACAAGAAAGTTAAGTTAGATTCTTAGATAGTAAAGAAGCAACCCTTAAACCTTTGGTACCATGAATCTAAAGCCAGCAATGGCAATAAGTACATATCTATCAATAATCACCCTAAATGTAAATGGACTGAATGCACCAATCAAAAGACACAGAGTAACAGAGTGGATAAAAAAGCAAGACCCATCTATATGCTGCTTACAAGAGACTCACCTCAAACCCAAAGATATACACAGACTAAAAGTGAAGGGATGGAAAAAGATATTTCAGGCAAACAACAAAGAGAAAAAAGCAGGTGTTGCAGTACTTGTATCAGACAAAATAGACTTCAAAATGAAGAAAGTAGCAAGAGATAAAGAAGGACATTACATAATGATAAAGGGGTCAGTCCAACAAGAAGATATAACCATTATAAACATATATGCACCCAACACAGGAGCGCCAACATATGTGAAACAAATACTAACAGAATTGAAGGAGGAAATAGACAACAATGCATTCATTTTAGGTGACTTCAACACACCACTCACTCCAAAGGATAGATCAACCAGACAGAGAATAAGTAAAGACACAGAGGCACTGAACAACACACTAGAACAGATGGACCTAACAGATATCTACAGAACTCTGCACCCAAAAGCAGCAGGATACACATTCTTCTCAAGCGCACATGGAACATTTTCCAGAATAGACCACATACTAGGCCACAAAAAGAACCTCAGTAATTTCAAAAATATTGAAATCCTACCAACCAACTTCTCAGATCACAAAGGTATAAAACTAGAAATAAATTGTACAAAGAAAACAAAAAGACTCAGAAATACATGTAGGCTTCACAACATGCTCCTAAATAATCAATGGATCAACGACCAAATTAAAACAGAGATTAAACAATATATGGAGACAAATGACAACAACAGCACAAAGCCACAACTTCTGTGGGACGCAGCAAAGGCAGTTCTAAGAGGAAAGTATATTGCAATCCAGGCCTATTTAAAGGAGGAAGAGCATTCCCAAATGAACAGTCTAAAGACACAATTATTGAAATTGGAAAAAGAAGAACAAATGAGGCCCAAAGTCACCAGAAGGAGAGACATAATAAAGATCAGAGAAGAAATAAATAAAATTGAGAAGAATAAAACAATAGAAAAAAATCAATGAAACCAAGAGCTGGTTCTTTGAAAAAAATAAACAAAATACATAAACCCCTAGCCAGACTCATTAAGAGAAAAAGAGAATCTACACACATAAACAGAATCAGAAATGAGAAAGGAAAAATAATGACGGACCCCACAGAAATACAAAGAATTATAAGAGAATATTATGAGCATCTGTATGCTAACAAGCTGCAAAACCTAGAAGAAATGGACAACTTCTTAGAAAAATACAACCTTCCAAGACTGACCAAGCAAGAAACAGAAAAACTAAACAGACCAATCACCAGCAACTAAATTGAATCGGTAATCAAAAAACTACCCAAGAACAAAACCCCCGGACCTGATGGATTCACCCCTGAATTCTACCAGACATATAGAGAAGAAATAACACCCATTCTCCTTAAAGTTTTCCAAAAAATAGAAGAGGAGGGAATACTTCCAAACTCTTTCTATGAAGCCAGCATCACTCTAATACCAAAATAGGGCAAAGACCTCACTAAAAAAGAAAATTACAGACCAATATCCCTGATGAATGTAGATGCAAAAATACTCAACAAAATATTAGCAAACCGAATTCAAAAATACATCAAGAGGATCATACACCATGATCAAGTGGGATTCATCCCAGGGATGCAAGGATGGTACAACATTCGAAAATCCATCAACATCATCCACCACATCAACAAAAAGAAGAACAAAAACCACATGATCATCTCCATAGATGCTGAAAAAGCATTTGACAAAATTCAGCATCATTTCATGATTAAAACTCTCAACAAAATGGGTATAGATGGCAAGTACCTCAACATCATAAAGGCCATATATGACAAACCCACAGCTAACATCATACTTAATAGCGAGAAGCTGAAAGCTTTTCATCTAAGATCGGGAACAAGACAGGGGTGCCCACTCTCTCCACTGTTATTCAACATAGTACTGGAGGTCCTAGCCACGGCAATCAGACAAAACAAAGATATACAAGGCATCCAGATTGGTAAAGAAGAAGTCAAATTGTCACTATTTGCAGATAACATGATACAGATTCAATGCAATCCCTATCAAACTACCAACAGCTTTCTTCAATGAACTGGAACAAATAACTCTAAAATTCATATGGAATCAGAAAAGACCCTGAATAGCCAAAGCAATTCTGAGAAGGAGGAATCAAACAGAGGGAATTACGCTCCCTGACTTCAAACTCTACTACAAAGCCACAGTAATCAAGACAATTTGGTACTGGCACAAAAACAGACCCACAGACCAGTGGAACAGAATAGAAAATCCAAACATTAATCCAAACATTTACAGCCAATTAATATTTGATAAAGGAGCCTTGGATATACAATGGGGAGATGACAGCCTCTTCAGCAGCTGGTGTTGGAAACACTGGACAGCTACATGTAAGAGAATGAAACTGGACTACTGTCTAACCCCACACACAAAGGTAAACTCAAGGTGGATCAAAGACCTGAATGTAAGTCATGAAACCATAAAACTCTTAGAAAAAA
>JAQQAC010016209.1:52260378-52309503 GCA_029783875.1 Phataginus tricuspis | reverse complement strand
CTGTCTGTGCTATGGAAGATGGGGAGGGAGGAGAGAGACAAACAGGAGTAGGGGGAGGGGAGGTGGCTATAGGAGCAGCTCAGGTGGAAGATGGTGGTGGGGATGGTTTAAGATGGTTGCAGTGGGAACAGAGAGGGGAAGGGGCTGACTGGAGACATCATGAACTGAGCATTAGAAGTGAATATGAAACTCAATTGTTTCTCAAAGCAAGAGCTGGCCCTTTCAGATGACTTCCCTCAGAAGAGGAGGTGGTGAGGCAGGGCATGTGTGTGCCTGTGCACAGGGGATTGTTAGGGAGGGTGTCCCATGTCTCCAGCATACCCCTCCCGCCAACAGCCACAACCATGCAGTCAGCCTGGCCTCTTTTCTAAAGAGCTTCCCCAGACAGCCTGAGAGAGAGGGAACGGGGGGCCGGCCACCCACACCACTCAGCAGAGGTGAGCTGAGGAGCAATGAGTCCTTCAACCCCCCTCCACCCAGCCACTACAGCCTGCCAGGTGCCTTGTTTGTAATGAAAGCTTTTAAAAACCCATGTGCATGGATGGTCATGCATTAATTTTTGTTCATTTCACTAATACTCCCTGGGCCTGGAGCATGCAATGTGCCATGGTCCCTGATCTCAAGAAGTTCCCAAGCTGGCGGGGAAAAAGATGTGTAATCAGGCAATTAGGAACCAGTGTGAGCGGGAGGTAAGCACCGGTTACTATGGGAACACGAGGAGAGGCCACAGCTGCTGCTCTTCTCTGAAGAGTGGTGGCAGGCGCAAAAGGAGGTGTGAAGCAGGCAGACCCGCTCGCCAGGCCCGACTCTGCAAGGCCCAGCCAACTAGTCCAGGAAAGATCTTCTGGCATGACAAAACCGATCACCTCTCTGCTTCTCTATCACCTCAGCTAAGAAATGGGAAGGGGGAGCATGATACAAATGCCAAATGAGACCCTGTGTGTCTATGCCTGGTCCATAGCAGGTCCCTGATACCTGGTAGCTGTGAGGAGTTTTTTTTTTTTCAAGAAATATTTGTTGGTTGAAAGTTACCTAGGCTACTGGACACCAGAGGTAGATCTGTGAACAAGATAAACAAGGCCCCTGACCTCATGGAGATTATAATAGTTTGAGAAGAGAGACAGATATGGGGTGGGGAGTGGAATTCATGGCACAAGTAATTAGTATTTTATGAGTATTGTGATGATGCTAGAGGGTGGTTCAGAGTACGAGCTGGCTTCATGGTATGCTAGGTGGCCAGTAAGACAGACTTCCTGGAAGAGGTGTTATTTCATCAGAAGGGGGAGGAGGTAGTCAGCAAGTAGGTGGGCTAACTGCACTCCAAGTGTGGTGAACAGCAAGTGTGAAGGTACTGAAGCAATAGGGAGTCTGTTATGTTCCAGGCAAGGAAAGGAGGCCAGTGGAACCTGGGGTGGGGAGGCACTATAGAGGTGGGGAGAAGGGAGGCTGGAAGAATGGAAGGGGCAGCAATGAATCCAAGCCTCAGGGCCATGGTAAGGAGTTTGCATTGGATCCTAGGATGACCCCAAAGTCCCAATTTTACTCTGACTTCCACAGCTGATCAGTTTGCCTGTCAGTGCCTGGGGCAGGGCTGAGCTCAAGGGGTTTGACTCAGTCCTGACTTATAGAAGATTCTAGACTATAAGAGCTATCAGTGCCCTTGGAGGGCATTTGGGTCTAAAGTCTCATTGTACAGATGGAAACACTGAGGCCCAGAGAGGAAGAAGACATATTCAGGGTCAACATGGCAAACAGGGTTATCAGGTCTGGAACTAGAGCCCAGTTTAAGGGGCTGCCTTTTGCTTCTGCAGAAGCCTGAAGGCAGGCCTTGTTTTTGGAGGTGCTCTTTTCTCTCTGTCTCAGGGCAACCAACAATGTTTATGGCTCTTTCTTGCCTTCTCTCACGTCCCTAGTACGCTTCTTTGCAAAAAGACACATTTTCCATAACCTCAGCTCCCTACTTGCTTACTCTCCCTGCTCCTATTGTGAATGGAGCAGCCAGGGACAGGGCTTGGCTCCCATGCCAGGGACGGACGTGTTCTTCCAGGCTCACCCTAGCTTCTCCCCTTGCCACTTCACCAGTCGTGTTGTGTGGGCAGAACTCTCCCTGCTGACACGGCCACAGCACGTCCCTGTCCAGGCAGGCCCTACCACACACATGCTGGTGGAGCTGGCCTGGGTTTCAGCCATCTTCTAATACAATCTCTCCATTGCTGAGATGGGAGCAGTGAGGCCTGGGGAGGGGAAGGGATTCACCCAGAGTCAGGCCTGAGCTCTTGCCTATGAACTAACTGTATTCTGAGTTCCCTGCCCCCACCTGCCACCTATCTTCCAGCACTGTCAGTCAGCTGGCTGCCTTCTCTTCCTATTGATGGAAACATAGAGACACCAAGCACTGAGGGGAAACCCTGTTTTCCATATTCTCCAGAGGCTGCAGGGGCAGGGGTGAGGGGAAACTGTTCTCTGCCCATCTAGCTTAACTTGCCAGCGCTTCCCCCTACCCCCCCACCCTGCACCCAGTTAGCTCTCTCTACTCACTCCCTGCAGTTCAGGTCCAGGAGCTGAACCATGGACCTTGCAAACTCCTCCAGGCCTCCACCAGGGAACTCCCTACTTGGTAGTCCTCCCCTTTAGTCAGGAACTGAGGCCACCACATTCCTCTTGACTTAGGCCTGGAAGCAGCTGGCTTTGGAGTTGACAGCACTGGCTCCAAATTCCAGCTCCGCCACCTCCACCCAAGTAGCCTTGCACAAATCCTTTACAATCTCTGATCCTCAGCTTCCCCACAGGAGCATAAGAACTGTTACTTCCTCACCAGCTTGCTCTGAAGATTAAATGAGAGAGAACATGTAAATGACCTGGCATATGATAGGTGTTTGACAAAGGTTAGGTCCTCTGCACACCCTGTCCCCCTCCAGCCCTACTGCAACAAGCTCTGCCTGAATCCTGCCAGAGATCCTTGGGGTGAGGCTGGAACCAGATCTTGGCAAAAGCCTTCTGCCTCCTGGAAGAAGAGAAGGGAACTGCATCCCACAGTAGCCAGACCTAATCCCCAAAACTCAGCAGGAGGCATGCAGTGGGAAGCCAAGCCAGGGGAAGAGGTGAAGGGCAGGGATATTGGAAGAAAGGAGGAGGAGGCAGGTGGCTTCAGGGCCTGTGGGAAGTCAGGACATGGGGGAGAGGGCCAAGCAGCTTTGGGGCCTATCCTGCTGGTCCAGGTGGTACTAGACACTTGGGAGAGACAAAGGAGGAGGGTTCTAGGTTGTATGCTGCTTGAACGTCTCTGATGGCAACTCCTTTTAGCTCATTATGGGGCACAGGATCTCTGTCTCACTGGGACCCACCCAGGCAGGGTACTCAGTCTGCCCTGTCCAGCTCCAGGCACCTGCTCCCCATATCCCTGTTCTGTCCCTACCACCTTTAGCCAGGCTCAAAGTTTGCTGCCCTTGTTCCCTTGCCTCCACAGACCAAATCCCTGATCCCTCCCCTACCAGGTTCCCTTTTGACCCATTATGCCTTGAAACCCAGAGATCCCCAAAATACCTCTGACTTAGGCTTTACCAATTATTCTTCACAAGGAATTCCCCTCTGTCTCCAAAGTCACCAGCATTAATTGCCACAAAAGGGCCTCAACTGTAGGTCCCAGGCTCTGGATGCATTTGGCTGTATCTACTGGCTCATGTGACTCCACCTTGCAGCCAGGAGCAACCCTCAGAGAGAGGCCCAGCAGGGATTAGTGAAGTCCGGGGCCAGGAACGGCCCTCATTCTCCAGCTCTGGTGACAACAGCATCAGTGACCTGGATCAGTGCTGAATCTGTAGCTTGGATCTAGGCTGTTTGTGACCAGGTTCAGGGCTCAGTCTGTGACCAGAGTTTATAAGTTTCTGTCCGTTGCAAACAACAGAATTCAACTCTGGCTAACCTGGGTAAAAAGTAAGACTGTATTTCAAAGACAGCAGGCTGTTTTTCAGAATTGATTAATGTGAATATGACTCAGCTCCAATCTCCCCAGTCTCTGTGTGTGTCACCTTTTGAGTTTTAATTCTCTAGAAGAAGAGTCCCCTTGGCCCAACATGGGTCAGGAATCTCTGCTCCATGATCAGTCGAGAGCAGACCACGGTGCAGGGCCACACATTGTCAGTAGAAATGGGAAGGGTTCCAGCCTTTGGGGTAAGCAATCTGGAAGCATCTACTAAAATTAAAAAGATATGTATCATTTGACCAAGCAATCCTACTCCTGGAACATCTTTCCCTGGAAATGAAAGCCCTGGCACCTAAGGATCTATATGTACAAAGATGTGTACTGAAGAATTCTTCATAGTGTTTAAAAAAACCCTGAAAATCATAATCACCTATCAATAAGTTGATGCCTGAATAGTTTATGGCACATCCACATCATGAAATCCTGAGCAGCCATTGAAGTAATTGGAGCCATAACAGTTGATTTCAGGATGTGTTATTGGGTGAGAACAGCAAGAAGTGGACAAGTAGATATATGATCCCGTTTTAATAAAAAAAGGACAAATAAAAACCCACACATGCATTGCACATATATGTATACATACACACAAGTATACACATATATGTATATGATTATATAAGTACAAATAAAAATATGAAGTAATGAATACTGGGTTATTGACAAAGGTTATGGGGAGCAGTGATACAGGCAGGAGGGCGGCAAGTAAAAATAGGGAGAAAAGACTGATTTTTTTAAAGCATGCACACTATTTTATGAGTCTATCTAAAATTATATAAATATCTGTGTGTAATTATAAAGATACTACTTTAAAAAGTATTTTAAAGAAGAAGCAAGTAAAAATATACCAGAAAAAAATCTTATCAAAAGAAAATTGGGTAGCAGGATTACTAACAAGATTGACCTTAACACCAAAAACCTTATTAGACACAAGAAGAGTCATTTCTTAGTAATCAAATGAACAATTCTCTGGGAAGATAAGGCAATCCTTAACCTACATGCCCATATGTCTTTGAAAAACATATGTAAAGGTCACTACATACTGTGCATATGCTCTTACATCTTATTTTTTTAATTTCATATTGTTATCAGCTGCATCCATTGTGATGCATGTAGATTTAGATTCTGCATCTTAGCTGCTCTTTAGTAAGTTTTTCACCATAACAATTATTCATTTGCTTTTTGATAAAAATGTAGGTTCTTTCTGGTCTTTTACTATTAAAAACAATGCAGCAATGAACATAATTGCAATTCAATCATGTGTGAATATATCTGTAAGTAAATTCCTAAAAGTAGACTTCCTAGGTCAAAAAGTATGTGCATTAGTAATTTTGATAGATACTGCCAACTTGCCTATGACAGAGGCTCTGCGAATTTACCTATGCCTCCCAGACTGTTTGAGAGCACCTGGGGCTCCACAGCCCCCACCACACGGTGTGTTACCAGGCTTTTTTTTTTATGGGGTTAAATAAAGCACATTTTATTTTACATTTTGTAAAATTCATTTTCCTCTATTTATGCCATGCATTTCTTTTTCCGTTTCTCACCGTGGCTGCTTGTAGTATAGATGACCCTCAGAAACCTGACTAAAGTGAAGCCAATCTGATTCAAGTGGCCATTTTAAGGGATGAACTGCTGGGGAGCATTCCAAGGGAGGGGGGAGGACTGTGCCCCCAGCCTCAGCCTGTAGGCTGGGGACAGAAGCCTGCAACCGAGTGCATGGAAACTGGAGACGAGCCCCCTAAACGTAGCCCCCTTCCCCATTCCCAGATAAAAGGCCAGCTTAATGTGCGGGAGGCGGGGGTGGGGCGTGACTTCACATGTTGCCCACCACTCTGTAGGTGACCCCTTAGGAAGACTCGTTCACTCGCCAAGCTGGACCCGCTAGCCCAGTCATTCTCCTGTCTCTTGGTTCCCTCACAATTCTGTGGGAAGCCTTTCCTTTACACCTCCTACCAGGCTTTTTTATATTTGTTAGTCTCATAGGTGAAACGGCATCTCATTTTATCTTTATGAGTGAGCTTGAGCATCTTCTCATGTATTTAAATGCCATTTGTATTTCCTTTCCAACAAAGTGCCTATTTATAGCCTTTGCTCATTTTAAAGTTGGTTTATTGGTCATTTATTGATTGACAGGATCTCTTCATGTATTTGGAAAATGAGCCCTTTGTCTGTAAAATTAGCAGCAAATATTTCCCCAAGGTTTTCATTGTTTTTACTTAGAATCTATCTATCTATCCATTTTGCCTGCCAGAAAATTATGTTTTTATGTAGTTGCTCGTGTGTATTTTGCTCCTGTATACTTTGTCAAACTCAGAGAGGTATTCTCTACTTCAGGATTATAAAATACATTTCCCCATGGTGTACTTTTAGTACTTTTGCAATTTCATATTTACATTTGAGGAAAACACCAAGGAGAAGATATTTGCAACTGTATAAATGTAACGGACATCTGGTATCCAGAAAATACAAAGAATTCCTAGCAATCAATAATAACAAGAAAAACAACCCTCGTAGGAAAAAGGACAAAATATATGAACAAACAATTCAGAGAAGAAATCTAAATGGCCAGCAAATGCAAAAAGGTGCTTAACTTCTCCAGTAATTTAGGGAAAAGCAAAGTCAATCAACATTCCATATTCATCAGATTTGCAGCAATTTTAACATCTGAATGCATAAAGAATGGTGGGATGTAAATAAACTGCAAGCGGGAATGTAAATTGCTACAACAGCTTTGGAAAGCAGATTGGCAGTATCTATTACAGTTGAAATGCTCCTACCCACGCCTGCCCCAATGACTCCCACCTCCTGGAATTTCTGCCCTTATGTGATCACCTCCCCTTGAGTGTGGGCTACACCTAGTGATTCGCTTTTAATAAATAAAATATGGTAAAAGTGTATGTCACTCCTGAGATCTGCCTTGAAAAACATCAAAAGAAGTTCTTCAGAAAGAGGAAAAACTATATAGGTCAGAAACTTGGATCCACATTTAAAAAAAAGAAGAGTGTTTGAGAAGGAATAAACGAAGGTATAAGTAAAAAAAAAATCTTCCATTTTTTTATTCTTAACTGATCTAATGAATAAATTTGTTCAAAACAATAATAGCAACAGTGTATTGGATAATTATAGCTTATGGATAAGTGAAATGAATGACAGTGATATTATATGGAACAGGAGGTAGGAATTGGAAATACTTTGTTATAAGGTAACTGCACTACCCATTAAGTGGTATAGTGGCATTAGAAAGTGGGCTTGGATTAGTTGTAAATGTGTATTGCAAACTCTGACAACCACTAAAAAAGGTAAAAATAAGAAATATAATTGAAAATCTAAGGAGAGAGAAAATGGCATCACATAAAATGCCCTAAAACCAGAGAAGGCAGAAAAAGAGTGAAAGACAAAAAAAGAAACAAAAACAAGGGCAATGAATAGGAAACAGTTATAAATATGGTAGATACTAATCCAGCTATATCAATAATCACTTGAAATGTGAATGGTCGAACTACACCCAAAAGCAGACTATCAGAATGGATTTTTAAAAAGGCTCAAGTATTTTTTGTCTACAAGAAATCCATTTTAAAGATAAAGACACAGATTAAAAGTAAATGGATAGAGAAATATACATTAAGGAAAAGAAAGCTGGAGTAATTCTGTTAATTCCAGACAAAGCAGATTTCAAAACAAGGAAAATTATCAGGGATAAATAGAGGCATTACATAATGATAAAAGGTGTCAATTCAGATCAGAGGATCAGAAGGAAATAAAATTTGCTCAATCTGTGTGTCAGGTACATGCAAATGTGCATTTTATACTCTGTACTTTTCTGTGTGTTTGAAATATTTTAAATATTTTTTTATAAAAAAGAATTCTTTCTTGAGTACAAAAAATACATATACATTAGATCAGACATACTGTGTCGCTCAACCTCTCTATATGATTATTTTGCAGTCTATGTGATCCATCTATACCAGTGTGTGATTAAGTCTCCCACTATAATTGCAGACTTTCTGATCTCTCCTTCTATTTATAGCAATATCAGCCTCATATATTTTGAAATTACATTGTTTGCCACAAATTTTAGCGACTAATCTTCTCAGTGAATGAAACAACCTGTTTTGTTCTCTTTAATGCTGTTTACTTTTGGGTTCTTGATTTTTTTGGTATTAACATTGATACACATCCCTTCCTTCCCTCCCTCCCTCCCTCCCTCCGTTCCTCCCTCACTGCATTCCTCCATTCCTTCCTTCCTTCCTTCCTTCCTTCCTCCCTTCCTCCCTTCCTTCCTTCCACTAGTATTTAATTGGTGTATACTTTACATTTCTATTTCTGCTTTAGGTGAAATTCATAAACAGCATATAACTGGATTTCTGAAAACAAAATGCTCAAAATGAAAGTTTGCTTTTCTATAGGAGAGGTTAACCCACAATACAAACTGATGTATGGGATTTACTCCTGCCTTTTCGATTTATTTTTTAACATCCTTTCTTGTTGTCTCCTATCCCATTTCTGTCCTTTGTTAGACTGTGTGTTTCTCTTTGGTCTACATGTTATTTCTTTAATAGTTGGAAAGTTATACATCCTATTTCTATTGTGTTGTTACCCCTAATATTTTTTGTGTTTCTATTATGCATTTCATTTCCAAGAACAAAAATTTGCCATTGTTGTGAACATAGGGAGTTCTTACATTCAATGCAAGTATTAGAGATACATTGGCAAGTGCAATTTTGAAAAAAATCAGAGTTCAGTAAAATTATGTAAATCCAAAAGGCACAGCTTTAATATTTTAAAACTGCAGTGCAATTACCAGAATGTGAACACGTGTTGTGTTTCATGATTGTTCATTTTGGACAGAGAAGCTTGATTTTGTAATTAACAACAACAAATTCGAGTGGAAACAGTTCAATTCACTTCAACCACCAGGTTAAAAAAAAATTCAGTGTACTGAAACCCTAAATACGGTTCATATTTTTTTTAATTTTGCTATTATTAATATACAACTGCATGAGCAACATTATGGTTACTAGACTCCCCCTATTATCAAGTCCCCACCACTTACCCCCATTGCAGTCACTGTCCATCAGCGTAGAAGGATGTTATAGAATCACTACTTCTCTTCTCTGTGTTATACTGCCTTCCCCGTATTCCCCACCCCACCCCCATCCCCTGCTACATTGTGTGCTAATTGTAATAGCCTTTTTCCCCCGTATCCCTCCCTTCCCACCCATCTCCCCAGTCCCTTTCCGCTTGGTAACTGTTAGTCCATTCTTGGGTTCTGTGAGTCTGCTACTGTTTTCTTCCTTCAGTTTTTTTCTTTGTTCTTATACTCCACATATGAGTGAAATCATATGATACTTGTCTTTTTCTGCTTGGCTTATTTCACTCAGCATAATACCCTCTAGCTCCATCCATGTTCTTGCAAATGTCTGGATTTCTTTTCTTCTTATGGCTGAATAATATTCCATTGTGTATGTATACCACATCTTCTTTATCCATTCATCTACTGATGGACACTTAGGTTGCTTCCATTTCTTGGCTATTGTAAATAGTGCTGCGATAAACATAGGGGTGCATATGTCTTTTTCAAACTGGGCTGCTGCGTTCTTAGGGCAAATTCCTAGGAGTGGGATTCCTGGGTCAAATGGTATTTCTATTTTGAGGTTTTTGAGGAACCTACATACTGCTTTCCACAATGGTTGTACTAATTTATATTCCCACCAGCAGTGTAGGAGGGTTCCCCTTTCTCCACATCCTCGCCAACATTTGTTGTTGTTTGTCTTTTGGATGGTGGCCATCCTCACTGGTGTGAGGTGATATCTCATTGTGGTTTTAATTTGCATTTCTCTGATGACTAGTGATGTGGAGCATCTTTTCACGTGCCTGTTGGCCATCTGAATTTCTTCTTTGGAGAAGTGTCTGTTCAGCTCCTCTGCCCATTTTTTAATTGGTTTATTTGCTTTTTGTTTGTTGAGGTGTGTGAGCTCTTTATGTAATTTGGATGTCATTTTATCGGATATGTCATTTATGAATATATTGTCCCATACTGTAGGATGTCTTTTTGTTCTACTGATGGTATCCCTTGCTGTACAGAAGCTTTTTAGTTTGATATAGTCCCATTAGTTCATTTTTGCTTTTGTTTCCCTTGCCCGTGGAGATATGCTCATGAAGAAGTCGCTCATTTTTATGTCCAAGAGATTTTTGCCTATATTTTTTTCTAAGAGTTTTATGGTTTCATGACTTACATTCAGGTCCAGTTCATATTTTTAATACTTCCAGGACAAACCATAACATCTAACGTAGGACATGATATATTACTATAATTACTTTCACGTTGGAATTAATCAGAAAGAATTTGCAGATTGAATTTTAGTAAAACAAAACGAAACAAAACAACCCAGAACAGAAAGGAATATGGCTAAATGTTTAACATTTGTTAAAGCTGGCTGTTGGTTACATTTTTCGCTGTCCTTTTCTGTATCCTTGACGATTTCATCATTTAAAATGAAATAATGCTTTCCGGCCCACCCTGATTGGCCGAGAGCAGCTGCCCCCCCCTCGCCACATCAAGGGGGCGGGCCCCAGCCGACGCCGCAATCACTTCCTCCGCCGCACCCGCAGCCCGCCCAGCTCTGTGTGGAGGGGGAGGAGCTGGAGACCTGGCAGCAGCGGATCTGGCGGTCGTGGCGGTCAGAGGTCCAAGCGCTCTGCTTCTCCGGAGAGCGTGCGGGTGTCGGGACTGGGTGAGTGGAAAGCTGTTTATTTCCTCGATCCATCCCGACCCAGCGGTGGGGCGAGTGGCCGGCCATGGGGCGAGTGGCCGGGCATGGGGGCAGGTAGCTGGACTTAGGGGCGAGGGTTTTGGGGGTCTGTAGCGAACAGATTTTTGGGCTCCCCCTCGGGAAGGGGGAGGGGGCGGACGCGGGACCTAACTGCAGAGTGAGGCCCGTGTCCTCCATCGGCCTGTTTTTGGGCTCCATCCCCAGTCCGCCAGCCCCCTTTCGGGTGGCGCAGTCCCTACCCGGATGGCTGTAACCGCTATTGAGAGGGGAGTGGCGGTCGGGCCCCCTCCCACCTCTTTCTGCCTCTCCTCCCTTCTTCTCCCTCCTCCTTCCTCAGCCCCTTTGCGAAGCACTGCGTGGCCTTTCTTCCCCCATTTTGCAGTTGTTTGGCTGAATGGTAAATTGTTAAGCTTTTTAGGTAAATACATTTTTCACAGGAAGAGAGTTGCTGTCAGAGAAACAAAGTATTCCCACGACGGAACTAGCCCCCCACTCGCCCTTTTCTTTCTTTTACCCGCTTCCCTGCCACATCGGTTTGGATCTGTCTTTTGAGCTGATAACGTTTCCACGTCTCTCATTATGACATTGCGGCCCCCTCCCCCACCCCGTGTCTCGCGGGCGCGCGCAGGGATACACACACGCATGCAGGTACCTACACACGGACGCTTGCACGCACACAATCGCGTACACACGCATGCACAGAAACCTTCCATTGCAGCCCCCTCGGCAACGCCCCCATACTCAAGGTTCCCGTACCGCACCCCCCCGCCCACGAAGGCGTGGAAGCACAGACACACACCCATGGCCTCACACCCTGCAGTACCTTTCCGTCCCTCTCACCGCCCGCCCCATACACACCTCCAGAAGCAGCCCCCTCTTCCCTCTGCCTCTGTGTGCTGTGGCAAGAACACACACAACACACACACACACACACACTCTCTTTTTCTTTTTCCCACACATCCTCCAGGACACCTTTTCCCCTCTCTGCCACATACATACAGGATATCCTTTGATTGCTGATTTCTCTTTCATATGCCACTTACATACATACATACATATGCACCCCCACACAGTCGTTCACACATCCCTGTTAAATGCTACCCTCTCCTGCTCCCTGCCTGCCACATATGTAGCAGCCCTCCTTTTCTGGTCCCTTCAGTGCACACCCTCACACTCACATAAATCTTCCAGGATGCCACCCCCTCCCTGCTAGCCACACTCATGATCTTTGGTTGCTGGTTCACTGTGCCCCACCCCCACATCCCTTTCCAGTGCTCCCATCGGTGCACTTGCACACACTGACATTTTTCCATTGTTCCCTCCCATTTTGAAGAACACATGCACACAGACTCATGGACACCTCTTGCAGTGCCACCATACCCTTCCTTGCCTGCCACAGACACATGACATGGTGTCCCTCCGCAGAGTTCAAGCCATCACACGTGCACATTCTCTTTCTCTCATACTTACACCCCTCTCCTCTGAAGCTGCTGCACCCACTCTTGTCATTTTCATACCCACATCCAGAATGGGTCTCATGCTGTCTGAGACACCTCTTCCCAATGCCACTGTCACCTGCCCATTCCTCCTACAAACACAGACATCTCTCCTTTGCATGATTGCTGGTCCCCCTTCCACCCACCCCTGTCCTCCTGACAGACACATAGGCATTCATGTATACACGGTGATCTATATTTTCCACCTAATTCCAATTTGCATTTCTCCCGTCTGTTTGCTGGGCTCAGAAAAACACAGACACCCCATAAAAAAAAACCCACAGCAGTCTTTCCTCTTCACATGTTGGCACAATGCCACAATACTTCACCCACCTTCCAAGTATCCACTCACCTCCCCCCCATTTCTATCAGATTCTCCCCTAAGCCTGGCTTTCCTACAAACCCAGTTTTGTAATCATTTTGCCAACATTAAAAATGTGTTCCAGGTCTACACCTGACAGTCTCTGGAATGCTACTCCAGGCCTTAGAAGAAAATGAAACTAAATTTAAAGGCCCCTTACCCTTTCTGTTACTTGCCTGCTGAAGTGAAAATAAATCTCCCTGCTTTGATTTGACTTTCCCATCTCTAAAGCATGTACAGGTAGCAGGAGCCTTTCGACTCACACCCCAACTCTCCTGGAAACCCTGCTAAGTCTGAACAATGGGTCGGGAATGTAGCGAGCCCATGTGGCCCAAGCCAGCAGGAGGGTATGGGTCTAATCCAGGCAGGAGGTATGGAAGAAGGCATGCTTATGTCAGTTTCAGGCCATCCACAAGCCAGCAGGGAAGGATTTCCAGCCAGAGAAAGATGACATCTGAAGTCCCAATGCACAGATCAGCCCCCAGTCAAACCACCAAGAGGAGCCGATCGCCATTTTCCATCACTCGTCGTAGTTGGGAAGACAGTGAGAGCTCTGGAACCAGCCTGAATCCTGATAATGAGGACTACTCCAGGTACCTGCCAAGAGAGTACCGGGCTTCGGGTAGCAGAAGAGGAATGGCTTATGGACATGTTGACTGTTTTGGGACAGATGATAGTGAGGAGGAGGGGGCTGGGCCTGTTGAGCGAGTGCCAGTGAGAGGGAAAACTGGCAAATTTAAAGATGATAAGCTGTATGAGCCAGAGAAAGCGGTGAGGGCTTTGGTGGGGGTGCCCCCACAGTTCTCTAGTCTTAACTGCAATGGGAGAGAAGAGCTTGACAAGTTAGAGCCAGTCCCTGCAGCAAGATGCTCTGCCAGCAGAGCTGAGTTCCTGCAGCCAAACAGCGTGGCCTCACAGATACCTGCTGCTGAAGGCAAGGTGGCTACAAACAGCCACAGCCTGGAGAGGGAGAGACGGGAGCAGGGTTTACCTGTGTGTCCTGGCAGGGCTTCTGTGAGTATTTGTGGTGGTGGGGAAAACACCCCAAAGAATGCAGAGGAACCAGTGGTGAGGCCCAAAATCAGAAATCTGGCAAGCCCAAACTGCATGAAACCAAAAATCTTTTTTGATACTGATGATGATGATGATATGCCACACAGTACTTCCAGGTGGAGGGATTCTGCCAGCACCGATGAAAGGCACTCGGATAGCCTAGTGAGAAGAGGCCGAGGTGACAGTTCAAGTGGCTACTCTGAGCCAAAGTACCCTGAAGACAAGAGGGAAGCCAGGAGTGAGCAAGTGAAGCCTGAGAAGGTGCCGAGGAGGCGGCGAACCATGGCCGACCCTGACTTCTGGACTTACAGTGACGATTACTATAAACACTGTGATGAAGATTGTGACAGTGACAGGGAGCGGACTGCAGCTCTGCGTCGGAAGTATCGAGGGCGGGAGCAAAATCTATCATCCAGTGGTGAAAGCTGGGAGGCTCTGCCCAACAGAGAAGAAAAGGAACCTGAGCAAGGCAGAGTGAGTGCTGGTGCCAGCACCAGCCCCGGTGCTAGTGCCAGTGCTGGCAGTGGTGTCGGCAGTGAGCTTGGAGAAGTTTGCCGGCCGCCTCTTCAGGAGGAGGCACAGGCAGCCCTGCAAGAGGGAGAAGCTCCTTGGCTCCAGTACAATGAAAATGAGACTAGCAGTGAGGGGGATAATGATTCTGGGCAGGAGTTCCTGCAGCCTGGAGTGTTCATGCTGGATGGAAACAACAACCTGGAAGATGACTCCAGTGTGAGTGAAGACCTGGAAGTGGACTGGAGCCTCTTTGATGGCTTTGCAGATGGGCTGGGCGTGGCTGAAGCCATTTCCTATGTGGATCCCCAGTTTCTCACATACATGGCACTTGAAGAACGCCTGGCCCAGGCAATGGAAACTGCACTGGCACACCTGGAGTCCCTCGCTGTGGATGTGGAGGTGGCCAACCCACCAGCCAGCAAGGAGAGCATCGACAGTCTTCCTGAGATCCTGGTCACTGAAGATCACAGCGCGGTGGGGCAAGAAATGTGTTGTCCTATCTGTTGTAGTGAATATGTGAAGGGGGAGGTGGCCACTGAGCTGCCATGCCACCACTATTTCCACAAGCCATGCGTGTCCATCTGGCTTCAGAAGTCAGGCACCTGCCCTGTGTGCCGCTGCATGTTCCCTCCCCCACTCTAAGACCAAGGCCCTTTGCTCCTGGTCGGATGGCTTTCCCCATCTCAGATCCATCATACTGCAGGAGCCCTTTCAAAATTCACAGTTGAAATGAAGCCAGTCACTCAGTTAACCTACACCTGTTGATTCCTTGTGATTATTTCCAATGTGAAAACGGTTGTGTACGATTGCATTAAAAATAATATTCTCTTTTAGAGGTTAGAAAGGGAAAATTAAACTTCCTGAATGCTGCTTGAGATTGCAGTAAGAGCATACATTTTCTGACCTGAAAGTTGAAATAAATGGCATTTGTTTTCTTTAGTAGAATATGTTGTTGTTAATTGTGATGTCAAGTTTATCTGTTAACTATGTCCAAAAAGCATCATTTCTGTTGCATGTTATGGGTTAATGTTCCTGTAATTGCAGTGCTGTAAAAGCTTATTAAAGTTCTTTTGATTTTACATGGTATAGTGGAATTGTTTGGTTTTGTATAAAGTGGTGGTACTGAGTAATTTCATAATTGATCCCTTGCATTTGCATCAAAAATAGGTTTTTCTTGATGTTACCAGTAGTAGAAAAACTTCAGTTCCACTGGAAAAGCTGACTTCAACAACAGCAAAAAATTAGAGGTAATTATTTCTAAAAGTAGGAATAAAGTACATGATTTTCAAAGTACTATGGGGGCAAAGATTGAATAGAGGATAGCCTGTCAGCCTTTGGGCAGGAAAGAAAAAGTGAGAAAGCATAGTAAAAAAATAAAGAAGAATGGTAAGACTAAATCCAAACTGAATGTAGGGGTGAAGAACTTAAAATCACCCTTTTAGAAGACAGAAACTCTCAAAGGGAATGGGTAAAAAAAAATAAAGCTGTGTGCTAATTGTATGCCTTAACACAGCGACACAAAACAGAAAAGTATATGCCAGACAAGGGTCGCAGAAAGTAGGGGTACTCATCTAACACGGAGTGAACAGGTTTTAACATTTGGCCATTTGGCTTCAGATCCCTCTCTTTCCCTCAATGAGAGGAATTTTTCTTCCTGACCCATCATATATTTACCTTCTTTCCTCCACAGAGGTAAGCACTACCCAGAAATGGTATGTTTACTAGTCATGTGTGTTTTTAGATATATGTGTCTATGTGTGTGTGCATACATGTGTACATATATATGTATATGTGTTTATATATCCATAACCAATATAAAGTGTTTATGTTTTTAAATGGACAAAATTGATAGACTGTCTATCATTCTGCAACTTGATTTTTTTCACTCAACATTGTTTCTGAGATTTAGCCATTTTGATAAATGTAGATCTAGTTCATGCATTTTAACTGCTGTATACTAAATATTCAATTGTACAAATTGCCACAATTTATTTATCCATTTCCCTATTGATGGGCATTTAGGTTCTTCCCAGTATTTCGCAGCAATGAACATACTTAAAAGATACCTCTTTGTGCACATGTGTGAGTTTCTTTTTCTAGGGTTAAGTATATGGAAATGAAATTTCTGGGTCTTAGGTTTGAGCATCTTCAGCCTAACTAGATACTGCCAAACTGCTTTCCAAGGTGATTGTACTCATTCATGCTCCTACCAACACTTTATGAGAGCTACTTTCAGCGCCAGCAGCCTGGATATTCTTAATATTCAACCTCACTGGCAATTAGTGGCATGCAAATTTAACACAACAGTGAAACATACTGTGTCCATCAGAAAGCAATAGTTTTTCTTGGTGATAATAGCTAGTGTGGGCTAAGAAGAGAAGAAATGTACATGATAGCAGCCTTTCTGGAGAGCAGTTTGGGGAGCAGCTTTCAAAATGTAAAGCAGTGCATGTCCTTCAGCCCAACTTAGATAATTTTGATAGTATGGAATTAATGCTATGCAGCAGTTAAGAACTGTATGTACTGATATGGAAAGATCTCCAAGACATAATGTTAAGTAAAGAAAGCATATTATAGAGCAATATGTACAATTTTTGTGTAAAATAAAATCTTACAAAACAAACTATGTATGAAAATGCATAAAAGTGTCTGGAAGGCTGCATACCTGACGGCAGTGGTTACCTCAGGAGAGGGATGGGGTTGGAAGAAAGGAGCGAGGAAGGAAGGGGGCTTTTGATTGTTTTCACCCGAAATAATGAGTTGCTTGATTTTGTCTTAACAGTGTTGGTGTATTTCATGAATATTAACAAAGAATATGTAAAATCAAAAGAACTTCCATTAAAACAAGAAAGAGATGATGATTCTCTCACTGCAAATACAGAAACATGGCTGGACGCCACAGTCCTTTTCTACAACTGGTCGAGCTGATATAACTTTGTCCCCCACAGCCTGCAGCCAGCACCTCAGCTGTCATGGAGACTCAGAGGTCTATAACCCAGGAGGGCTGTAGTGGTTGGCCCTGTGTTGACTTTGCTGTGCTCTCACTGGCACTGCACTGGGACGTATGTCTGGAGCACCCTTGAGTCCTGGCCATCTTCCTCCCTGCTCCCATGCACAGCAGTGGTCCTGATTCCCCTTAGAGTCAGAATGAGTAAGCGCACAGAAGGCACCCCTCCCCTGCCCCGTCCTCCAGTGCCTGCAGAACCCTGCTGCTGTTGGAGAAGCCTACCACTGAGCTGCAGAGGGTCATGCTATAGGTGAGGCTCTCCCGACTACAGACACCCGCAAGGCCAGAGACCTGGGGCCCGGCCCCGAGTAGCCTGCACTTGGGCCTGGGGCCTCAGCCAAGCACATCAGACGCTTGTGCCCTGTACCTTACCCGTGGAGGGAGGAAGTCAGAGGAGCCAGGGTCATGAAGCCTTTGCTCCGGTGCTGCTGTGGTGATGACAGCCATGTGGCCCATGGTGACGGCGCTAGTGGCCAAAAGCCTCTGTGTGGGATGTAACTGTCCTTGGCTGCCCAGTTCCCTATTCCTGCCAGTTTCAAGGTTCACCAGCCTCCCTGACAATCACCCAAGGTCCTCCATAACTTTCCAATACAACCTTGCCTTAACTGGAGTTGGTTTCTGTTCTTCGTAACTAGGGAACCCCAAATGGCACACGTGGCACCATCGTAGCCCTCTTTGGGGCCTGTTTTCTAGTCTTAGGAGCTCTCCCAAATGGCCAAGTGTCAGGTGATTTTTGTTTGCAATGCAGCAGATTCATTATTGGGACTTGGAGCCCTAGTTGCCCCAGTCCTGGAACAGGAGGCCCCAGGGACTCCGACACAGGAAGCAGTTCTCAGGAGTAGATTATTTGGTGTATACATCAAAGGCACCGGCCACCACACTACGTTTCTTGGTTTCTGGATTTGTTTCCTGGCTGTGGAATAAATAACCTCACATTTTGGTCACTGGTTGGTAGTATAAACCAATACATCTTGCAAGAGAGCACCCAAGCTCCCTGAGGTGGACCCCCTGACTGGCACTACAGCAAAACCATCCTAAGGCCCTGCCTGGCTCTCAGCACTACGTTCTTAGTCCTCTGTTCCAGCTAGATCTTTCTACATTTGTGCCTGGACCTCTGAGCTGAAATGTGCTTTCCAGCCCTGTCAATTCAATTCATCCTTTAAACAGTCTTGTTCACAGCTCCTGAACGCAATATTTTCTCCTTGAAGTCAGGAGCTATCCATGTCTGAGTCATTTCCCTAGTCCTGGCACTCGGTGCTTGGCTCAAAAGTAGTCAGCAACACTTGATGACTGAATGAGATCCGCTCCCGAGGCAGGCTCAGGGTAGGGGCTGTGTTTAGAGAAACCAGGAGAAGTCATGGCGGCCTGGCCCAACCAGGCACATTTGACCTAGCCCTGGACATACTCCCACCCCCAGCCTCTCAAGCCCTGGCACCCCTTCTTGTCACTGTCTGTCTCATTTCCTGTTTGTCCTGCTGGGCCCCCAGTGTTTCAGAGGTGTTTTTGGACCCAGGGCCTGTGACTAGGAAGTGGTACTCATCTTAAAGATGGAGAAATATGTGGCAACCAGCCTCAGCATACCTCTTGGGCTGGGTTGAA
The DNA here is from genome assembly GCA_029783875.1 of Phataginus tricuspis. Classification (NCBI taxonomy): domain Eukaryota; kingdom Metazoa; phylum Chordata; class Mammalia; order Pholidota; family Manidae; genus Phataginus; species Phataginus tricuspis. The sequence continues at coordinate 52,290,719 of JAQQAC010016209.1, read as the reverse complement.
CCTGTGACAAACATGGAGCTGATAGGACACTTGCCCATCTGCCATGTGGCCCCAGCCTTGGGTGAGGCCTGGCATGGAGCAGGCCAGGTTCTGAGATCTCTGAGCAGAACTTTCAGCCTGCCTTGGCATTCCAATCTGCAGAAATGGGACTTTGTACCTAGGCATATCACTGTTGTTTTCTGCCAACCCCTGCATGCATCCCTTCCTCTTTCCTCGCTCCAGACCTCACTCTCCCAAAAAGGGGGGTAAAAAAGTAGTGAGCTTCATAATCCCTTACATTTGGGTTAGATTTCCAGACCCCTTCACATTCAGTGATATCACTGGATCTTCCCGTCAACCCCAAAGGGTGAACGATAAGGAGACTGAGGCTCAGAAATGTGGTAGCAGTTCTGAAGAGAGAACTGGAGTCTGCCTGCTTGGCAGGGGCAGGCAGCAAGGATGTCTCCTTGGCCCCTGTCCCAGACCCAGTGGGTGAGGAGTGGGTAGGTGTCCAGTCCTCAGTGTAAAAGCCCAGGCTGGCTGATGCCAGCAAGACCCCGTTTAGGGGCTCTGGTTACAGGGAGCACAGACTTCCATCCTCCCGGAAACACACTGAAGGACTGGGGGAGAGAGCAGCCGTTGGGCACCTGGACAAAAGGGCACAAGGCATTTGGGTGGGAGGAAGAGGAGGTCCGAGACAGAGAATCATAAAGGGGTTCTTCCACAGCAGCTTAAGTAGTAACTGCTTAGAGAGATTTGGAGGGATGCGGCTGAAGAGGGCCTGGGAACCAGCCTAAAGGAAGGCACGGACTGCGCCCCAGATGCATGAGGACAAATCCCCAGGGAGCCAGGGGACCCAGTCCCAAGGCAGCACTCAGCCCAGACCATAGTTGCATTCAGCAAGTGCGTTCCTGCTCACTCTGCACTTGGAGCTGAAGATACGGAGCCGGCTAGTTTAGTTCAACAAATATTTATCGACCTGCTTGCTGTCTGTGGTGTGTTGGACTGGTGCCTGCAAGAGATGAATAAGGCTTAGTCCTTCCCTCAAAGAGCTCGTAGTCTAGTGTGGGAAACAGACTTGTAAAGAAAGGATTGCAGCTTCTGTGGAAAGTGCTATGTGGAGGCAAACACGGGGTGGCCCAGGAGCAGAGTCTGGCTGGCGGTGCTGGAAGGGGCTGGCCACTGGAGGCATCCTGGATGAGGCTCCTGGGAAAGCAAGAACAGGCATTAGCCAAGTGAAGAAAGGGAGGGAGGGTGAGCAGGGGGGCCCTTCGCAAAGTTATTTATCAGTGGAAGTGTCAGCTGGTTGGTTTGAAGGGCCCTATTTAATGAAATGTATTAACATTTAAAATCCTCACACTCTCTGACCCAGCAATTTCACTAGAGTTTCTCCTGCATGAGTAAAAGTACAAGGTTGCTTGTACAAGGATATTTATTGTTGCATTGTTTGTTGCTGCAAGAGACTGGAAAGGTTTCCAATGACCATCACTAGGGGCCTGGTTAAATAAATAATGACACAGCCTTCAGATACTTCACGAGGCAGTCTTTACCCAGCATGAGGCATATCCACAGCTTTGCAGTGTAAGAGCATCCAGAAAACCAGGAACTTAGGAGAGAGGGAGGCAGAGGACAGTGGATAGAGTTACCATTCATGTTTCACGAGAGATACATCCATGCTTACCGGTACATAGAATGCTCTGGAAGAATACATAAGAAACAGGTGCTGTCAGGGCTGAGAAGGAGCCTCACTGTAATGCCCTTACTCCTTTGGAGTTTTTGTTAATTTGATTTTTTTTTACCCTGTGCACACATAACAAATAGAGAAAGGAGGGAGGAAGGGGGGCAGGAGGGCAGAGACCTCATGCAAAGGGAGCTGAATGAACAAAGGCAGGGGTATGAAATAGTATGGTATGTGTATATAGCCCCCTGGGAACCAGAAACTTTGGCTCAGGCAGGCCTTATAGGGAGAAGAGGAAACCCTGTCCAGCTGGTCTCATAAGGATGTGATGTAGGGGCCAGAGGGTAGCCCAGCATCCAGAGTAGGTCCACTACCCTCACAGGTATGTGTAAGATATCTCCAGATTGCATCTGTGCAGAACAGAGAGATTATCAGGAAATCTACCGTCATGTTAGCTGACAGTGGTGCCCTCTGAGTGGTGGGATTATAGGTAATTTTAGCTTTCTTTCCATTTTGAGGGCATTTCTCAAATTATCTGCAAGGAGCAGGTGATTCGGGAGAAAACGTACAAGCACAATTGGAAAGTTACTGAACACTGGACTCAAGCCTCTCAAGGTCGCCTCTGCCTGAGGGAAGCCAGGCAGGCCCTCTCAGCCACCCCTGTCCTTAGGCAGTATGGGCTTGCAGAAAGACCAGAGCACTGGAAATCTGACCTGCATCTGAAACAGTTTTCATGCTAATTAACTGTGAGTGGTGAGCAAAGCACATACCCTCTCTCAGCCCCGATTTACTTATTAACAAAATCGGACAAAAGAACCCCTATCTCATAGGGCAGCTGTAATGAGCAAATTAAATAATGGATGGATGCAACATTCTATCTAAGCATAAGGGGTTGTTGTTGGTTATTAACATTTCTCCTGGCTCTTGTTTCCTTGGCTGGAGCAGCAGGAGCCCAGGGCTCAGAAGGAAAACCACTATTCCCTGGGGGGAAAGAATCCCCGCCCCACACACTTTGTTCTCTCTTCAGCAACTTAGCAAGACTGATTCTGGATGCCTGGCCCAGTCTGGAGAAAAATACTTAGCAGGAGTCCGCCATGCCCTTTGGAAGCAGAGTGCCACAAGATAGGGGAAGAGGAAGATGCAAGATGTTTGCTATTTTTTTTCTGTGCAATTGACTGTGCCGGCCGAGGCCCTTTGCTTGCTGCTGTCTGTGTGCACAGATGGCGGCTGAGCCCCTCCTGGTGAAGGGCTTGGCTTCCTGTTCAACATGCCTACCCCATCCAGGCCCGCTGAGGAATGTGGGCTGGTCCTGGCTGGATGGGCTCTCTGTCTGCCCCGACCCCTCCCTTGAGCCCCAGTCTGACCCCTCCTCAGGCCTTGATGAAGGAGCTTCTGTGTCATGGGGCCCCGCCTGATTAGACATGGCTGCCACAGTGACTCCTCCCTCACAGGATGGGCACTGGGGAAAGAAAAGTCCAAGGCTTTTCCAGAGTCCTCCCTGAGAAGAGAGTGGTCGCCTGGGAGCTCATCTGGGCCTGTGGGGGTCAAAAGTTCCTGCTGGTCATTTTGTTCCTCAGCGCAGGAGACCTAGAGGGCCAGGTTCAGGGCAGTGAGGGGTGAGGACTTCTTGGCCCCAGACCCCAGGTTTGTCAGTGAAACCTGAGAACATATACATGCAGACCCGATGGATCCCAAATCTTGGTCCAGGGCAGTTCTGCGAAGAGGAGCTTGCCCTGTGGCTGCTGGTGGGCAGCACGAGGCAGAGGTGGTGAGGCCTGCGATCACCGAGAAGCATGTAATTGGGGTGTTAAAATGTACCTTCCTCCTGTGCTACGGATGAGAAGGGTTCTTTGTCTTTTCTAGTTCTTTCTCTTCTTTGTGTTCAGAGCCACTTGGCTACTTATTAGCTCTGGGCCTGGAGTGAGTCCTTCACCTCTCTGGGCCTCAGTTTTCTTGTCAGTAAAATGGGATGATAACCTTCTAGGACTGCTGTGAAGAGGACATGAAGGACTAGAGTAGTGGCAGGATGTAGGAGACACTCTAGAAGTGGCATTTTCATCTTTTATTTATGAAGGTTTTCTTCTGTGGAGCACTGGGGAATCCAGAAGTGACCAAGAGAGCGTCTGCCCTCAAGCAGCCTAAGGGATTTGAGTCCGCTTGGCCTCTAGCCCAGGCTTAACCTTGAGCCCTGCTTCTGACGGGAAATTCCAGCCTGTTACTGAGACTCTGGCACTGTTCGGGTCCTGTTAGATGTATGAGGCTCAGGCTTCCTCTCACTGGCCCAGCCTCAGTCCAGCAGCTGGAGCCCACAGCCTGTAAACAGTCCTCCCTGGGGAGCATGCCAGCTTGCTCCCAAAGGCTTCTGGAAATATAGTGTGCAATTTTCATAACAGTTCTAGAGGGAAGGTACTCTAATCCCTAATCTCAAAGATACCTGCTTTCAAATCTCAGCTCTGCATTTCACTTGCTCTGTGACCTTGGGAAAGTGCCTTAAACTTTCTGTGCCTCAGTTTTCCCATCTGTAAAATTGGAGTTAAATAATAGTTTCTCCCATCCAGGGGAGCAGTTCAAGTGCTGAGAACAGATCTGATGCATATTAAGTTCTCAGTACTTGTTAACTGCTATCCTTGGGAAACCGAGGCTCAGAATGGGAAATGACCTGCTCAAGGTTACACAGCTAGGAATTGGCAGAGCTGGGGATATTACCTCAGCCTTCCTGACAGTAACTACTCTTCCACCCTTCACTTCCTACACTTTGGATTTCTGGATTCTAGGCTTGGATTTCCTAGGACATTCCTGATAGCTAATCAGGACTCTATTGGATCTCCCATGTGGACTTCTTGACAGGGCCATTTTAAGCACCTGCTATATTCTTGGGATCTGACCTGTTGAATCCCAGGCAGGCCTCCTTCTGGGTTCCTAAATTTGGTCTGTTATCAGGTGGTCTGCCTTACTCTATACTTTAAATAATAAAATTAACAGTGCTAATAGAACTCTGTGCTTGCCTTTTAAAATACTGATGTATTCAATCCTTAGTGTAGCCCTATGAGGGAGGTGCTATCATCGTCCCCATTGTCCATGTGAGAAAACAGAGGCACAGAGAGATGCAGTGATTTGCCCACAGCCACACAGCTATAAGTGGTAGAGCCAGAATCCAAACCCAAGCCGGCTGGCTCAAGAATCACTGCTATTAAGCACTATGCTCTGGGGGGAAATTTTAGAAGCTGGCTAGTCCAGTCAGTCCCATCCCATTGCAGTGAGCCCAGCCGCATCTGACACAAAACTCCATAGAGCACGAGCCAGTTCAGATTTGTTTACAGCTGAGTCCTGGATGGCGAGCACAGTGCCTGGCATGTGGTGGATGCTTCAATACATTGTTGCTGAATGAGTGAATGAATTAATGAAATCCAATTAGGGTTGTGGCCATGAGGACAGAGAGAGGAGACAGATTGGAGAGACAAAAGGGAGAATGACCAGATTAGGAGACTGATCCAGCTGGGGGTGTGAGAATGTCTTGGATGACTCCCAAGATTTTGGAGTTTGAGTGACTGGATGATGAGGTCATTTAATGAGATAGGAACCCTGTCAGAGGGACAGAATGCAGGGTAGAGAGAGCGAGCAGCATGGATGAATTCAGTTTGGGATGCTGATTTTGAGGTACCTTTGAAACATGCAAAGGGAAGTCCAGGAGGCTGTGGGATCCAAGATTTGGAGCTTAGAAGAGGGATTTGGGCCTCCAGCCCAGCCTCCTCCCATTGCCCCGCCCCCTTCAATCACACTCTAAATGGCTGGCCCAGTGGCCTTTACTCTTCCTACTGGGAAGGAAAGGAAGGAATCTCTGATGGTGGGAATGGGGGGGAAGGGCTTTTCTAAACCAAACAAATGCATACACAGTGCCTGCTTGTTGAAGATCAGCTTGCCTGGCTCTGGGCACAAGCAGGCTGACTTCCAAGGTGGACCCCCGCCCCCTGCCGCCTGCTCCCTGCCAAGGGGACTCTGACAGGGCGACTTGTCATCTTTTCAACACTTCATTTTTCCCTTCTTACTCACTGCCCAGGAGAGGTCCTTCCTGTTTGCACACCTCAGGGGCTAGGCCAGGAGGAACAAAAACAGCCTTCACAGTGCAGGGGGAGGGGAGGGCAAAGGGAGAGAACTGAGGGGAGAGGAAGAGAGGGAAGAGATGGGGTAGGGCAAGGAGCGGGGAAGAGAAGTTTGCAGACCAGCTCCTGCCTCCCATGTGCCAGCCCATCTACACACACACACACACACACACACACACACACACACACACACATGTGCCAGTCTGATGCCGGGGTTCTTGTTCACGAAGCCGAAGAATGAGCTTAGCAAACAGGAAAGGTAGGAGAGCAAGGTACAGGCTTTTATTTAGAAATAAAGTGATAGGACAGAGCTCCCGGCTCACGCCAGGAGGGGACAAGAGACTCCCGAGGTGGGACGTTGTCTAGGGGTTTTTATAGGCAGTTGAGAGACAAAGGGCTAGGGATGTACACCTGTTAAGTGGTTCCAAATACTTCTGAAGAAATACTAAGTTTCTTCTTAGTCTTCCTGGTTATTTACAAGAACTTTACTGATCTGATTTCCTCCCAGGAGAGCAGCTTCCTGGTCTGGGAGCCTATCACTCAAGGCGCCTGCTTTGCTCCAAAGGTGGGCTGAGTCATTGTTTTACTTCTTTTAACTAATTGGATTTCATGAAATCCTTCCTGCCTTATGTTGTTTGGGGCTTGTTTGCTACATTGCCCAAGTTGCAACAAATCATTTGTTTAGGGCTGGAGGAAGGAAGGCAGCACTTGGGTAAAGTCAGAAAAATAAGTTGGGCTCCTGTGCAAACCTCACAATGGTTATCTTGTTGTTTTTTCCAGAGGCCCTCACCCTACTCTGTCTAAGCCCACGGTCCCTGTCTCAAGTCCATCTACACACGCACACACACACACACATGTGCCACCCCATCTACACACACACACACACCCCTCGCTGCATCCTCGCACTGGGGAGGCTGATTCTCAGGTTAGTCCCAGGAGCCAGGACTGGAACTACTTTTAGAAACTAACTATCCTGTCTTCCCTACCTCCAGCCCAAGCCTGGGCCTAGAGTTGCCCAACCCAGAAGCCCGTTCTGCATCCTCAGCCTCAGCCTGCGCAGGCCCAAAGCTTTCTTTCCCGTTCCCCCACACATTTTCTGGGGGCGTCCACCTCGGTGGGTCTACACCCAGGCCCCACGCCCAAGGTTCCTGCAGCCCCCTCCCCCACTGCCCTCCGGTCCCCGCCGCCCCTAGGCCCCCTCCTGCGAGCTCCGCCCCCGGCCGCGCCGACCCGCAGGTAATCCCCTCCCCCTTCCTGCCCCGCAGCTCCAGCCCCTTCCAATTAGTCCAGGCTGGATCCCGTCTGCTGGAAACGGCCTGCCCGCTCCCGCTCCCTCTGCGACTCGGCTCCCACGTGGGGAGCACCGCTCTCAGGCTCGGCTGCCCCATTCACAGCGCCCTCCGCCATTGTCCGCGGCCTGTCACTCAGGCATGGCATTAGCATTTCTAAAGCCCACTTCTCCTAGTCGCCGCCTTGGCCCAGCCTGGGTGGAGGAACTTAGCGCTATAGAACAACTAACAATGACAGCTAACTTTCAAGAGCACTTTCGAGTATATAATTCACGTTTCTATATAGCCATTTAATTTACTTCTCACAACAGCCCTTAGCCGTGGGACACTGACAACCGGAGAAGTTCGGTGAGTTGCCCAAGGTCACAAAATAATTTCTAAAGCCAAGATTTCAACTCAGGTTTGTCTGATGCCAGAGGCCACATTCTTTCCACTACACCACCTTGCCTCTCCGTCAGGCTGAGCTTGCTTCTGCTTGGCTGGGCTTTCTTAAAAGGTGGGCTTGATGCTCCTGGGGAGGGAATGCTGGATTCAGCCTGCAGAGGAGGTCCTGGCTGCATTCCCTGCCTCCACTAACCCAGGGCTTCACAGGGGGTGACTCCTTCAGGCCACCACCTGGGGCACACTGCCTGGCCTCAAATGCCTGGTTGGGGATGTGGTGAAAGGCTCAGGAGCCAGAAGCCAGGTTCATATCCCAGCTCTGTCACCTCACGGTGGGCTGCCCTTACATAAGGGATTTAACTTCCTTATGCCCAGGGTTCTCATCTATACAGTGAAGAGGATAATAGCGCCTACCTTGTAGGATTGTACTGCGCATTAAGTGAGCTAATATGCAGAAAGGACAGAAGATAGTGCCTGGACAGAACTATATGCGTCTGTTAGAGTTATCATGTGTTCATCCTCAGTTCTCCTAGGGCTGGGAGCCACATGGTGTCAGCAGAGAATAGCTTATATTCAGACAGCCTAGGATTCAAATCCCGGCTCTGCCATTTAATAGCTGTGTGACTTTGGATAAATGACTTACCTTCTCTGGGCTTTGGCTTTATCAGTGGTGAAATGGAGATAATAATAGTCCTCACTTTCCAGAGTTATTATGTAGATTATATTTGCACAGGTGTTTTCCCAAAAGGTAGAATGCCATAGACACTATATGCTTTAAAAAGTGATTATTAATAATTTTGTTCAATATCCTTAAATTCTTTGCCTCTTCCTGCCCTCACCTCTGACGCATGAATGCCTCTCACCCCTCGTGGGCTCCAATTGCTTCCCAGTGTCTGATCTATCCTGGGACCACAGTAGCACAGTAGACAAAGTCTTTTCTGAGCCTCCCCATTGACACTGAACATGAAGAAGATAGCTAGAGGACACAGGAATTTGCACATTTATACCCCGGTTCTCAGGGTGGGGAAAGAATCCCTCACCTGTGCTCATACTAGGAAGCTTACAAATACCATTCCCACCCATTAGGTATGACGTCTGACCTGTCCTCACAACCACTCTGGGCCATGGTGGGGCAGGGCAGGCTCTCTTTAGGCCTACCTCCTGGATAGGAGTGCTAAGGCTCAGAGAAGGGAGGAAATTTGCTTATATCCCCCAAAGCCAGGAGCTGAAACCGAGTCCTGAAACTGTGCTTTCAGGGGTCACATCCAAGCAAAATGTCCCTTTTTCTGTGTTCTGGTACCCATTTGCAAGGTTTTGCCCTTACAGACATATATGTTGGCCCATTCTACTTTCATAAACAAAATCTTGAATCATCATGATCTGGAAGTAGAATACCTATTTTAATCTACAGATGTTCGACTTTGGTGATAAGCAAGCCACTTTACTCCAATGATGACTGTAAGCAGGCTACATTTTCTTCACAAGAATCATTCTAATAGACCAATATTATTCCCATTGAATTCTAACTAATCCAAATCACTTGGAAACTCCCTTGTCTCCTGAGACCTCAGGATCAAAACCCTAGTGAAAAACACTTCTCTAATGGCTATAGGGTTTCAGTTTAGGCCAGTGACTCTGAGCTGGGCCAGGAGTCAGATTGTTGGGGTGGCAGGTTACAGAATTCCCAAATGTATGTGTAGTTGGTAAAAGCATATTCAATATACTTTCTCTCCCCTGGTGGCCTAACCTCCAGAAAGTCAAGCTTGTATCAAAACCTTTTTGGTTGATATGGGATACATAGAACATGGAAGGGGATGTGCATGATTGAAGACTGAGAGACAATGAGCCAGCTAGGTTCTCTAAAAAGGTGAGAGCCGACTGTCTGGTATGCCTTTGGGCTCACTTCCACTCAAACTGCTTCTGTTATTGGAAAGATAACCTGACTTTACTTGCATGGATTTAGGTCTGTGACAGTCCCATGCCCACTCCCAATATCCACTGATCATGAGGAATGAACAGCCAACTGAGTTCCACATAATCAGGGATATTTCCAGAAGAGGCAGTAGAGACCACAGATTTATATTCTGGAGACAGGGTGCTCTACCAGTGCCCATCACACTTTTCAAGTGCTACACCACTTTCTGGACTTTGTTTCTACTGATAACTAGATACCATGGGCAAGCAGAATGTTCAAGCTGACAGGGTCTTTAGGCCAACCAGTGTATTATTCAGAGAAGGCTAGGAGTTGACTCATGCTCCCCAGTGACCTGGTATCAGCACCAAGAGTAGAACCCAGGACCCTGAACTTCTGAGTCTGTATCCTTTCCACCTCCCCCATACAGTGCACCAAGTCCACTGGGTTATTTTAGTTATCCTGTATACTAGGTGTTCCTCTTGTCCACACCCTGCCTGTATATCTGTGCTATTCAATACAGTAGCTACTTGCCACCTGTGCCCACAGGTCCCTGGCATGTGCTTAGGTGGAATTAAGATGTGCTAGGACATAGGAAACATACACAGGAATTAGAAGACTGTGGAAAAAGAGAATGTAAAATATCTCATCAATAATCTTTATATAGATTACATGTTGAGATGATAACTATTTTGGATATATTGACTGAGGTAAAATATATTATTAAAATTTATTTCCCTTCTTTTTTACCTAGTTACTAGAATATTCCACATGTGGCTTACATTCTCTTTCTATTGGACAGCACTGTGCTCAATCTCCAGCAGAAGTAATCATGTTGTTGGTTCTGAAGAGAGGTCTGCCCAGGGGCAGTTAACGGGGGAAGGTCCCGGCAGGTGGCAAGGAACCAAAGCCCAGACTGGCGACTGGAGGGCCAGCGAGCACTGGGTCAGTGACTGGGCAGGAGTCAGGCTGATGAGTGGCATGTGGTCATGAGCCTGATTGGCAGGTCATGGGGGCAGAGCCACTCGACATGGGGTTGGGAGGACTTTCATGCTGGGAAGACTGGGGGACTGGGGAGAAGGTAGCAGCCCTGGAAGGCAATGATTATATGCTTGAGGGCCTATACTCTATAGTGGGCTGAATCCTGGTTCTGCCACTTGCTAGCTGTGTGAGCTCAGACAAGTTACTTAACCTCTCCATTCCTCAGGTTTCTCATCTGTAAAATGAGAGTAATGCTAAGAATTCCTATGTCACAGGACACATGTAAAGCTCTTCGACCAGTGCCTGGCACATAGTAGCTATTCAAAAGGTATTAGTTATCACTCTGATTATTAATTGTCAGGGAAGGCAGCCAGGGCTTTGCCCTTCTTATGGCACCCTCCTGCAACCCTAGGATAAGAGCAGCCTGACAGACTGGAGGGCTAGCTATTGGATCTGGGGTACAAGGCAGAGGCAGAAGTTGGTGTGAAACCACTTGCAATGATGTTGACCCCCAAGCCAAGAGTCCAGGCCAAGCTTCAGCTGAGGTCGGGGTCAACTCTAGTGGCCAGGGTGGTAGCTCTGTGGCCATAGCTACCCAGGAAACAAGCAGCTCAGCCCAACGTGGCTCCCAGCTGCTCTTTCTGGCGCCTTCCCTAGATGTGAGAGGCTTTGCTCCTGCCCTGCCATGCCTAGGGATTCTGGGAAAATTATAGGGAGGCATGTAAATCCCTCTGTCTATAGCTCAAATAACAAGACCCAGCTCTTGCTGCAAAGCAAGAAGCAGCACTTAACTGCTCCAAATGCTGCTGTCTGAGCCCATTTCTAGGCTTAGAGAGCTTGTGTAGGCAGACACAGCACTCCACTGGTCTCAGTCGGGCCCAGGACTTGAGCTCTTCTTCCCCCTGATAGTGGGGTGGCAGCCTGGGTCTGGCCTGCAGATAACTGAATCCTAGAAAATGTGTCCTGCTCCCCTCCCTCCTCCTCCACCCCCTTCATCGAGGCCCTGCAGAGAGGAAAGCGCAGTGTCAATAGTAGACTTGGAAAAAAAAGTATTTAAGAAATACTTTTTAATATCTGGCCTAATCCAATGAGGCTTGAGACAGTGGAATAGGAGACCTAGTGAGACTAGGATGATCCAGTCTGAGGAAGGGAGTGATTTCTGGTTTCCCCGTGTCTGATACTCCCTCTCTACTGCAGAAGTGGGAGAGAAGACTTGCCCATCTGTTTGGAATTTACTGCAAGAAAAAAAGAGAAGTGGTGGGAGGGAGGGAGAGAGCAAGAAAGAGGAATGAGGAGGATGTGTATGTGTGTGGGGGGGTGGGCGCGGGGAGAGAAAGAGAGAGAGAGAATGGGAGGGACAGAGCGAGCGAGAGCACTCGCTGAAAGAGAATCTAATCTCCTTGGCCACTGCCTCCCCATACCTGTTCCTTAGCATTGATTCTTAGCAGCGTTGGCATGGACACCAACACAGGGGTTTTCAAAGGCCGCTGGGGCAAGGGCTTTAAGCAGACAATGCGCCATTGGTTACTGACAGACTGATAGTCTTAATGGTAGGATGAGGCTTGGCCAGCCCTCCAGGCCCAAGTAACAGAGCAACCATTACCAGGTGCTTCTGGAAAGAGCATTATGTGTGTGCACACACAAAGCTTTCACACGTGTGAGCATGCATGTAGATGTTGCGAGGGACATCTCCAGCCAGGAGCCCGGAGGACATCCAGAGACAGCTTCAGCCCAGCTTGGGTGGGCACAGACGGAGATGAGAGCTGGGGCCGTCTTGGCAAGGAGGCAGGCAGGTCTGAGAGGAAGGAGGAGCGGGGCATAGATTCTTGTGGTGCCCTGGGGAAGGCCTAGCCAGTTGCAAGCGGGAAGCTCTGTTGCCAGAAACAAGGCCACTGGCACAGTAACTAAGCTCAGGTGCTCACCATTTGACCATACTGCCCACAGCCAAAGTGTGGGTGTTTGAGGCTGGTTGGGGTGGGGCAGAAGGGGATACCAATAAAAACCAGGGGCCACAGCTGCACAGCAAATCCAGAGAAACCTTTCAGGTTTCACAGGGACCCCATGAAAGATTCTGCCCGAACCCTAGGTTTGAGCTGGGCAAGGCAGACTGGGAGGGGTTGGGAATCTGCTTTGCTACAAAATCAGATTGCTGAGAAAGGGAGTGGCGAGAAGTGGAAGGCACACTGGCTCGGGAGCTGAGAGGCCTCCATTTTAGACTTCACCCAGAGTATGGTCCGCTGCAGAGTGCTGAGCAACGCCGTCCCCTCTCTGGGCCTCGGATTCTCCATCTCTGAGTGTGGTGGCCGGGCTCATCGGGTCTAATGCCGGCTCTGATTAAGTCAGGACTCAAGATATATTGATTCTCTTCATGACTGCAGACATCTTTGAATCCTTTACATCTGAGACTCAGTGGGATCTCCCAGAGCAATCACCCTCCCAGGAACACTCCTTGCCCCCTAACCAGATAGGGATCTTTAGGGACTTGCCTTTAGGGGAAGGGGTGAGCTGATCCCCACCTCTTCCATCTCACCTGCACCTCCTACAGTCCTTCCTGTGTCTCCCTTTCATCCCTTCTTTATATTAGGGCTCTCGTGAAAGTGGGTCTCTAGGGTCCCATTTTTAATTTCTTTTGTTTCCCCCAAGCGAGGAGAGGGAGACTCTGGCTGCACATCTGTTTGGAATTTGGGGGTGGGGTAGGGCATTGCCGCCTCCTGCCTCTGCACCCTGCCGGCTGCAGGTTGAGGAGAACCGGGGAGAGCCAGGACCCCCACGGTCCTTGTCAGCGGCCTTCTCAGCCTTTCTCATCTCTGAGACAAACAAACAATCAGGAGGCCGACCTGAAACCTTGTGCCGAGGCGCAAATAGTGCAGTCGGGCTCCGGCCTTAATGGGCCCCAGCCGCGGCCTGTCTGCTGCTGCACGGCCTGCCGGCCCCCAATGTGTTTCTGATTTGTACTGAGCTAGCGCTCTGCCACGCTGAATGTGGCAGCGGCTTCAGCCCCGCCTCTCGGGGCTCCAGGGGCGGGAAGGTTGGGAGAAACCAGCTTGGTATAGAGGCTGTGGCAGGAACCTCTGAGATATATACACAGACATGGCCAGGGGAAGGGGGTGGGAGCAGGGATGGATTTCATCTGGCTATAAACAAACATGCTTCTCATTTAGGTACCCCGGGGTGCCAGTCATCAGATCCCCTCTACCCATTTTCCAAGGGGCAGGCAGAGTGGGGATGGGGATGGCCATGCTTGGGCACTAGGAAGGGCTCTTTTCACGGAGTCCCACTCCCAAAAGGTGGTGGGGATTTTCTGAGGAAGGGAAAGGCAGAGGTGGGCATGAAGAAAAGGAAGTTCTAGGGAGTCTTGCTTCCAGAAAAGGCAGAAGGTATGGAGACAGGAAGTTCTGTCTGCAAAATAACTGAGCACTGGAGGCCAGAGAATGCAATGTTTCTGACCCTCCCTGTCCCAGATGCTAGAATGGGAGAATTTCAGATGCCATGGGGCCATTTACTGTACAGCCTCTTTGTTGCAGGGAACAAGTGTCCACTTTCTTGGCCCTGGGCCACTAAGGAAGGACATGATGCCATCTTTGCTCATTTGCCTTGCACACCTACCCTTACATTCAGATGGGTGTCTTCTTGCACATTTGGGTTAAGCATCCTGGCACATTTTCCTTTGCCTTTTCATCCTGGCACCCTGTTTAAAGATGTTACCTATTATGTTCTACAGTGCCAAGGGGGCCAGCTGAGGAGCCAAAGAAGAAAGAAATTGGCGACTTTGGGGCCAAAGTACTTCTCTCAAATCATCTGGTGAAATCAGTTTTCATTTTAGCACTTGCCCTGTATTTTTCCCAGGCCCTTTAGCTACTGCTCACCATCTCAGGGATTGCCTTGTTGCTGGAATTAGGGCTAAGACTGGGGTTGGGGTCAGAGCTGACTTGAAACGACTGACTTCATTATGTAACTCTAAACGGTGTGTGGAGACATCACTTAGGCCCTGACAGTTGTCCAACCACCACTCCCACAGCCTAGATGCAGAATAGAGATTGGGCCTGGTGGCAAGCCAGGCCCATAGGGCAGAGGGTGCTAGGCCAGCTGGGCAAAAAGATGAGGGTCCATGGAGAACCTTGAGTTCTGTCCACAGAGGAAAGACCCTTGAGCCAATGGGGCTAATCTGGGCTGCTGAGGTGAGAGTGGGTCCCATCCTTGCAGCCTCCTTTCCAGACCTCATTATGTGAGTGTGGGTAGGTGAGCAGACCATCCTCGAGAAAGCAGCGCCTGGGACCCTGTGGCTTTGTGGCTATTTATTCATTCTCCTGTTTTTTTTCCCAAGCCCTAAACATTTCTCGCAGTGTCTAGCCAGTTTGAGTTATGCAAGCAGCATGCGTTAACAAGAAAAATATCCATTACTGGTGTGTGGAATCCAAGGGCCTTTGTCCCCCAAGTCACCCAGTTCTTCCCTTCTGGTTGCAATGCCAGGCCCTGTGGTGAGGTGGGGGGATGGAAACTGTCTTCATAACCATCACCTCGGTTGCACAATGGTACATATATGCTGGGCCTGTGCCTGATGTGATGTGTGGGGAACACACACCCTGTTCCACGGATCTTGGGGAGTGAGGGGTGCCTGGCTTGACCTCAGCGTCAGCATGAGCACATGGGCTGAGGCAGACCTCTCCCTCCCATATGCGTGGCTCCTATTCACAACCAAGCAGCCCCTCCTCTGCTTCCCCAAAGTTCATCTCTCCTTTGCCTTTATTCTTTCTCCACCCTTCCTGGCTCTCCCAGGCCTCGGAGCTGTTGACTCCAGGGCTGACAGTGCTTCTGGACAGGCAACAGAGACAGGCAGCAGCTAGAGGAAAGGGCAGGTTGCTCACACTAGGTGAGAAAAGCAAGCTCCAGGCTGAATTCTGCCACCACAGGGCTTCAGGGTCTTGGAAAATTTCATTTCCCGATCTGAATATCAGTTTCCCCATTTAGAATATGGGGGGAGGAGTTAGATTAGTGGTCATACAGCACCCAGACAGATAATGACCAGGGCCCCACCTGCTGCTCCCCACCGTGCCAGGCTGAGGGGTCCTGCTAGCAATGCCCAAGAGCTCAGATTCTTTTCTTGAGGCAGCAGTTTCTTCAACACTTCCTCCCAGCCAGCCACATCAAGCCAGCCCTGGCTGTGAGAGATTGGGACCTAGGTTCCTCCAGAATGATAAAGGGAGACAGCCTATTCATTCATTCACTCATTCATTTATTCATCTAGTAATCGTGTCGACACCGAAGAGACTTACCACCTTCAGGCCTCTGTGGTCAGAGGCCACTGCCTGGCCTCTTCTTAGCTCAGCACCTTCTCCCCCAGGCTCTAGAGGGGCTGTCCCCACTTCCACCCTCCCCCACACAGCTGACACTAATGTCTAGTGGCCCCTGGGCTCACACTTTCTGGATGGCTGTCTGCCTACTTTTCCAGGACCTGTCCCACCTCTGCCAGAATAAGCCTCCAGGCCTCCACAACTGGGCTTATCTTTCTCAGGCTAGTAAGCCCTGTCTTCTTTTCTCTCCAAAATGCTAAAGGCTCCTCGCCTTTGCTTTGCTTTATCTAAGGTGTGGCTGGGCCCCAGGACTGCCAGCAGAGCCTTCTGGATCCAGCCTACAGTCATTAACGCCACACACACACACATCCCAGCACTGTAGCACTGAGCCCTTCAAACCCCCCATGAGCACCACCGAGTCCTCCAGCTCTTCTCTACCCAGCTGTGGGCAGTCATTATCAGCAAAGAGAGAGGCAGGGACAGCCATGGGGGGGGGCATGTAAATCAGTGTAGGACTGGTCATGCACTTGGGCAAGGATGGTGATAGGGATACATGCTGGAAGGGCTGGGGGGTGGGCAGGTGCTGGTGAGTGAGGATGGAGAAGTGTGTGTTGGGGGACATCCAGCCGGAGAATGTGTCAGAGTGAATGGGCCGGTGTGTGGCTCCATGTGTGACCCTCCCAGTAGCCGTCGGTCTGCATTAGCTCACACATGGATGAGCCTGCATGTGGGCACAAGAGACAGCAGGGTACAGGGGAGAATGGAAAAAAAAGCATTGGCTGGGGGTGCAGAAGAGGTTTCTGGTCCTGGCTCTGCTGCCAGGTTTCTAAGGCTCTTTCCCTGCTCTGGGTCTCAGTTTCTCCATCTGTAACCTGAGTGGGTTGAATTAGAGGTCTCCAAGGGCTATTAGAGCTCTAACATGTCTTAGTGCCTTGATGTTCTGTGTATTAGGGCTGGCTCAGAAACTCTTCTTCTCTGCAGAAGCAGGATACCAGGGAAAGTCACCTCTGAAATAATGACAGAAGTTCCTTTGCTCTGTTGTAAATCTCAGACTCTCCTTGTTCTTTGTCTTCCTAGAACCAATATAAGGCCAGAGGTAGAGGACAGTGCACTGGGTCTGAGAAAGCTCCCCTAGTGAAGGAGGGCTGGGGCCACAAGAAGTGTTCAGGGATGCTGTGTATTTCAAGACAAAGAGGGGAGGCTGCTGGCGGGAGTGCGAAGAGTCATACCTGCCTTGTCCCCACAGTATATCTCCAGGAAGGTCTTTTAGGGCAGCAGCAACCTAGTGGAAGTTTGAACATCTCCAGAGACCAGCAAACACTGTATGTGTGCTCAGAGGATGGGTGTTATACATAAAAATGGCAGTTTTCTGAAGATGCTTTTATTTAAACTTTACATAGGATTTTAAATATGCTTATTATTATTACTATTTTATTAAGAATGGCTTAGGGGGACTAGTGGGAAATTATAGGAGGCAAAAACCTGCTACTCCACCCATGGTACCACCACAAGTGAGCTGGATTTTAATCCTGACCTTGCCACTAGTTTCCCTGAATTACCTTGAGCAAGTCACTTCCCTTTCCTGTGCCTCAGTTTGCCCATCTGTACAATGCTGGAGGGGCAGCAGGTGGTTTCCATTGTCCCCAAGGCCTACCTAGCCAACTCTCACTGGCAACAATTCCAAGACCTTGAGCCGTGGAGGAGCTGTGGAAAGGCAGGTCGGTTTCCCATTCATATTCCAAGGAGAACAAGAGGCCAGGATTGGGAACTCAGGCAGTAAGAAACATAATAAGTCTTGATTTGAAGTCATAACGGTGAAGGGACTTGCCTAAAGTCACAGAGCAAGTGGGTGGAGAGGCAGGCCCATACCGGGGTCTTCTGGGTCACAGGCTGGCACTCCTCCATTGTCCCCCACCCATAACAACTAATTTACCTCTGGGGGTTCTAGAAAAATGGGTGGGAACTCAGAGAGCTCTCAAGATCCACAGCTGGGTCTGAGAAGGTTAAATTCCCAGCTGGAAGCATTCAGTGAGGCCTCCAGTAACCAGGCAGTCCTTACAACTTGCAAATAAGTACTTCAGGCCACAGGAAATGATCCCAGACCACAAGGCCCCAGGATTACACCAGAACAGTCCTGCCTGCATGTCAGCCAGGGTGGGAGAGGCGGTCTGGGGTGGGGAGGGAAGAAAGCACCCTACAGGTCTCAGCTTTAGGCCCAGCTTCTGTCATTTCGCTAGCTGAGGAGCCTTGGGCAACTTATCCCACAGCCCCATTTGTGAAATAGTAATATAGACCATAGCCCCTCATTGGGTTGCTAGAGGAACAACTGGATTCCCGGATGTGCAAAGGCATCGCAAGAGTCAGATGCTGCCTAGGCCTAGAGGAGCTGTTGTGCTCTTCAAATTGCTGCTTGTACTCAGGACCTCTGGGTAACTTCAGAGGTCACCCTGGAGATGCTAGTGGCTCCGTGTGAGGAGAGTGGGGAAAGTGGGTGATTATCCTGCATGTGTGTGTGTGTGTGTGTCTGGGGCGGGGCATTAGCACATGCCCATGGGGTAGGGGAGAGTGGAGCTGAGGGGCTGTGGAGCAGCCTTTCTTGTGGGGCTGAACAGAGGGGACCTGGGGCAGAGCTGAGGCTGTAGGCAGGAATGCCATTTCACAAAGCCCCCCACATCGCTGAGCCCCATTAGGACCACAGCAGCACAGCAGACCCGGGAAAGGGGGGCGGGGCTTCTGGCCTTTTCTCTGGGAAGAATCTCCTTCCAAGAGGGTCCTCCTCGCTAGAACACAGGATTTCCATTTCAATGCTCCCTGGCAAGCTGCCCTCCCAAGAAATCTGCTAAAGGCTCACAGAAAAGCCTTTAAAAACACACTAATTACAAACAATTCCTCGGCTTCTCCTGATTTCCCTCCACGAGGCACTGGGGACAGCCGGGCAGGCTGGGCTGGGGAGGAGCAGAGGAGGGGAAGGTTCCCTCACTGGCTGTGGCAGCTTTGTGTGTGAAAGCCCGGCCTGAGTTCAGCATGCAGCACTGACCCAAGGGGGCCAAGTCTTGGGCTCCTGCTTCGTTCTGGGTGCCCAAAGGCCTAGCTGGGCCTGGGTGGCTGGGAGAAGCTGTGAAAACCCAGAGTAAGTTCCTGGGGAACAAAGGCGATGGGTCTCCAGGAAGCTGTAAATGAGGCCAGAGCAGGAACTTCAGGGGCCACTGCCTGTCCTCAGCAGGCTAGGCCCAGACCCCAATGCCAGCCCTTGACTGTGCCTTGCCCTCAACTGCCACTGGGCCCCGTGAGCCAAGTCCCTGTAGCCTGTACAGCCATGGGGGCTGGAGTTAGGTCTGTGAAAGATGGATTCATTCCCTAATTCCTACCTCTGGCTGTCCAGGGAGGGAGGGGGGTGGCAGGTAATGAGTGTGGAGCTCTCCAAGCCCAATAAAGCCCTTTGCAATGGCTCTTGACAGTTCTGGTCTGATCTGCGAGTGAGCCTGGGGTGTCTTGGCTAAAGTTTGGCTTGCTCACAGCAACTCTACAAGCAGGGCCCCAGCTCTGGAGAGGTCATTCTGTGCCATTAGGAAGCTGAATGAAAGGAACCCCATTAATCTGTTCTGACTGGCCTCAAGTAATGTCTTTGTTCGTGAAGGGGATGTGGTGCCTTGGGAGAAGGGAGGTACTATTTCATGCTCCTCAGGCCTTTGTCTCATAATAACAATAATCACCAGCACTCATAGAGTATGCACTCTGTGCCAGAAGCAGTTCCAAGCAATTTACATGCATTGCCTCATTTAATCGTTTCAACCAGCTCTGTGAGGAAGAAACCGAGGCACAGAGAAGTTAAGTGACTTGTTAAGGGTCACATGGCTGGTAGGTAAAGAAGCTGAGTTTGGACCCTAGGTGGTGCGACTCCAAAGTCTTAATCACTGTGTCAGCCATGATTAGTGCCTGCCCCTGTGCCAGCCACCCCACGCTGTACTCTCGCGTACAACAGTTCCCTGAGGCAGCCACGGTCATCTCCATCGTGCAATGAGACAAGAAAGGTGTAACAGGGGTGACGTGCATGCCTTTCTAACAGGGGTGACGTGCATGCCTTTCTCGAGGCCCTTCAATTGGTAAGGGGTAGAGGTAGTATTTCAAAACCTAGCTCTGCCTCCTTGACCTGCTGACTTCCCTGAACACCTTTGTCACTGTTACAGGCATTCTAAGAATTTGGATGCAATTATTGTATCTTTTGGGTACTTACCATGCACAGACATTTGTCTGTTTTACATCTTTCATTTCAAACTTATACCAAACATGTGAGGTTGGGGGTGTTATTCCCATTTGCAGATGAGAACACTGAGTCTCAGATACCTTGTATACCTTTGTCTGTCCCTCCTCTAGGTGGGCTACCCCAAAACCATCGCAGCATTCACATACCCATTTCTTTGGGTAAGAACCCTCCCCAGCCATAGTCCCATTCTCCTTAGACTTCCAGCTGGAAGGAAATGGGGTGTGTTGGAGACTTTATGTGTCGATTAAATATTGGAGTCCCAGCTCTGTTACCTGTGAGCTGGGTGACTTGGGGTAAATCACTGCCTCATGTGAGCCGTGGCTAACTCACCCTGCGTATGTGAGGCCGATCAAATGACAAAATTGGATGGGAAACCATTTTATAAACTCTGGAGGACTGTACAGGGGTAAGTTGGGGTTCTGAGATAAAGGTACTCACCTCTGGGTTAGCGTTCTGGCATGACCTCATTGCACATATGTCCAACACACGCACTGGCACCACTCTTGAAACATACATACCAGCACTGGTAAGTTTAAGCTTCAAACAGATGGGTGGTGGTGGTGGGGATGTCCTTATCCCTGAGTGGTCTCTCCTCCAGGCAGAGCATCAGCTAGCTTCTTTAATACTTCCTTTCTAGGACAAGATTTCAAGACCTCTTCCTGAAGGCAGTTTAGGTAAAGTAGAAAGATCATGGGGTTTAAATCCATGTTCTGCTTATTTATAGCTGTGTGATCTTGGGAAAGTCTCTTTACCTCTCTGAGCCTCAGTTTCTTCATCTGCATAATGGAGATGATATTATTACTATCAGGCTGGTCTGAGGCTCAGTGAAAAGTCCTGGGCTAGGGGCTAGAGATGCAAAGATAAATAGAGCCCGGTCCTTAATATCAAGTAGCAGGGGAGGAAGGTCAAGCAGTGGGCAGATGGTCTCAAGTGCCATGATGGAATTTAGCCAGGCCTCTAGGGACCCAGAAGAGGGCCACTTATTTTGGTCTCAGAGGAGGAGGTGGCTTCACAAGGATGGTAATGTCTGAGCTGGTCCTTGAAGGGGGAATAAGAGCTAATGACAGCTAACACTCATGTAGCACCCAGTATGTGTCAGGCACTGTTCTAAATGCTGTACAAGCATGATCTAATTTGCTCCCTTATGAGATGGACACAAGTTTATGAGATAAAAACAGTTGTTATCCCCTTTACATATAGGGAAACTAAGGCACAGAGAAGGTAAGTGACTTACCTATCTTGGCAGTCAGGCTCCTGAGCCTGCAGTATAAACCACACCAATCTGCCTATGTGACCAGGAATTTGCCAACTGAAGAGGAAGCTGAGAGTATTGAGTGTGACATGAAAAAGCACGGTGACATGCCAGAGCTAGGAGATGAGGTAGGTGAGCAGGGGCCAGATCCTATAGGGCCTTATGTGCCAGGCTAAGGAACTTAGACTCTACTGTGGAGACAGTGAGGAGTCATTGGCAGGTTTTAATTGGGGATTACATGCTCAGATTTGTCTGCAGAAAAGGCCTCTCTGGCTGCAGCGTGGAGGCTGGTCCGAGGAGGACGCACTCTGGCGGCAGAGAAATGATAAAAATCTGAATCGGGGCAGTGTTTGCAGGGGTGGAATGCTTGGGATGGATTCCAGAGCTATTAAGGAGATAAAATTGGCAGGTCATGGTAATTAATTAGATGTGAAGGGTGAGGTAGAGGGAGGAGCAGAGGCTCTAGCTTGAGAGTCTCAGTGGATGGTGGGGCTGCCCCTTGGTAAATGAAACTGGCAGAAGTGTGGCCTGCAAGGTTCTGTTTGGGGTGAGGTGGGTTTGAAGTGTCTTTGGAGATGGCCACTGGGTAAATGTGTGCACTGACTGAAGCTTGGGGGTGCTGGACCAGGCTTAGGTGACCTTTGGGATTCATGTGCTGAAAAGAGGTGGTGGGAGCCACAGGAATTTCTGAGCATGCTCAGGGTGCATCTCTGGGGAGGAGACGCTGGAGAGTAGCACCTTGGGGAATCCAGTACGTAAAGAGCGTGCTGGGGAAGAGGGACCTGGGAAAGGGACTGACAAAAACCAGTCAAGGAATTAGGAGGAGGGCTGGGAAAGCCACATCTAAGTAGAGAGTATTGAATATGGAGTAGAGATTTTCACGAAGCAGGAGGTGGTTACAGATATCTACTGTGGCTGAGAGGTCTGCTTAGTTAGGAGGGAACAGCATCCACTGACTTTTGTCATTTGATCTCTGAGGTCAGGGAAGAGCTGAAGTAGGGATGGGAGACTTAACAGCAGTGGTCTGAGGTGGCCAAGCAGGTGGAGAAGTTGGGACAGGCTTGTGAGCACCCTGGGGAACACAGCTACCGAGCATCAGCTAGAGGGAGACACAGGGTCCAGGGAGAGCCGAGAACACAGGATGGGAAGACTAGGCCCTTCCCTCCCGGCTTCTTTGCTCCCTGCCCCCCATCCCCAACTTGGGTGTCTGCCCTGGGCATGCCAGGGTTTGTCACTGCCTTTCAAAGAGCCGGGCCCTCCACCTTTCCTCAGGCTCCCTGAAGTCTGCAGTGGCAACCTCCTTTGCCTGGCTCGGAAATAAGCCCCTGGGAGAGCTGATGAGGCAGCAATTAGACCAATTGCAACGGCCATCCACTCACATCTCTGTGCCAAGGCAGGCCTATTGGCACCCTGCCAATCTCTTCTGGGCCTGCCCCACCATCTGGTCTCCCACCTGTGTGGCTCCTGTGGAAGCCATCAACAGAGGGGCCTCCAAGGAGCTGGAGGCCGCGAGATGGCCTTGCTAACCTCTCTGGCCTCTGCCTGAAGGGGGTGTCTGTACATTCAGGAAGTGGGTGCAACCCTACCAGCCCTGGGACCGGGCCAGTGCCCACCCATTTAAGGGCAGGGAAGGTGGAGTGAAAGGCAAAGGCAGGATCAGGATTCCCCGCTGCCCTGCCCTTCACTTCTCTTCTGACTCAAGATCATGCCCCCATCGCGAGTCTCCTGTGTGCCGCCTTCCACACATCTTCAGAGGATTCCGGCTCCTAGAAATAAATCTGCTTTTGTATGTGGGGTTGGTCCTTTTGGGCCTGCAACATCTGCCTGCCGTGCTCTGTTGCTGGGGGGTCCTGAGTTTTCCAGAGGCATTTCAGCCTCCATAGGAAGACTTCATCGCCCTGGGAGTCATCCGTGTCCCAGCACTAGCCCCAGCCAGAGCACACTCTTCTTTCCATTTCAAGCTTGCACTCGATGACTTTGACTACACTCTTTCAAAGCTGATATACTCTGGAGCTATCAGGAAGTGTTCATCTCAACAGTTTTTGGTAGAATGAAGGCTATGAATACCTGAGTCTACTCTGTATAGAAAAGAGTCACCCTCCCTCCCTTTTTCCTTCCATAAGCATCTGGATGTCTGGCTCTGTGTTAGGTCATGGAGAAGCAGGCAGAAATGCAATAGAGATCACCCCTGCCATTATGGAGCTCACCATCTGGTGGAAGATACAGACATTTCCACTGACAATTTGAATGTCTTATTTAGGCTTCGTGTTTTGAGATGGTTCAGAGTACAGGGAGGGGGTGCAAGGGAGGCAGTGATGGAATTCTAGCTGGGCACCTGGGAGACATGTAATTATCATGAAATGACATCATGCCTATAAAAGGGCATTGGAAATATGAGAGGAGCTATGTGAGAGGTAGACAGAGAGTTTGAGGAAACAGTGGGAAGAGACTTGGAGGATCACCATGGCCTGTTGTTTTTTGAGGGATGTGGCTTGGGTTCTGGGTACATGGTACAGATGGGGGACACTGATCTACAGAAAGGATGTCCTTCCCCAACATTTTACCCCTGTGAGGTGGCAGTAAGGAGGCTGAGGAAAGCTTGAGGACTGGGGTCACCATGTTGGCTGTGGGTGCTGAGGTTGGCTGGACCTGGCAGAGATGGAATGTATGGTGGGCTGAGGCCAGGTCATAGCTAGAGAGTAAACTGGTACCAGAGGCTTGAAACCCTTAGTCTTCTCATCTCTACAATGTGACTAATAGCATGTACTGTATACAATTGATGTATGGGAGAAATGACATCATGCCTATAAAAGGGCATTGGAAATGTGAAGCTGTGTGTCCATGTGAAAGATTGTTGTCATTGGGACCCATCTTTCCGTCCTCAGGTTAAAAGCTACCACCTTCAGGAAGCCATCCATGAGTGCCTTGAAGACAGAGCCCATGTCTCGTTTCTCTCTGAACGTGTGGGGCTCAGCCTCTGGTAGGGTAGGCTCTCTGCAGACTGAGACTCACAGGCACTTGTATTCAGCCATGCACACCACATGGCTGAACATACGACCATGAGCAAGAATCTAGGTGCCCAAACTTGGAGATGCCCCTGTGAGTACAGGTGTTCTCCAGCATGCCCCACAAATGCCCACACTCACAGCTACTCCTCTCCCATGCACAGCCTGCTTACCACCACAAGTGTGTGCCCCCTTCCAGCTTTCCTCTCATTAGTCTGTTGGACTCAATACTACCCACTCCAGTTTCTAGATGTAGAAAGTGAGGCTCAGAGAGGTGTCCTGCAGCCAAAAAGGCCTCACATGGGAGCCCTGGTGGGCACGTGCTTTCTCAGGGCATGCCCTCAGCCCCATCTGTGCACACAAGCCCCCTGGGCTGACTGATTTCTGCTCCACATTGGACACCAGAAGGTATCAATTTAACTTTGGGAAGGAAGCGTTCACAGAACTGGTCACTTGCTGGGAGGGCAGTGCTGCAGGGATGGGGGCCAGTGGGTATTGCATTTGAGAAGAGAGGGGAAAACCTGATCAAAACCATGTCACAAAGGAGGGGGGAAGGAGGGAGGGAGAAAGAGAAAGAGAGGGAGAGGTGTTTCCATTCACAAAGAAATCATTATGGTTAATTTAATTCATTGTAACATTTAATACAGAAAAGCTTTTCTACAGAGACTGGGCATCAGGCCAACATTTATATATAAATGGGTTTTATTTTAAAAGGGAATGCAGTGAGGGGGATAGACTGGGGTTAGCCCTCTCACTCCCTCTTTTCTTTCTTTAGCTACCTTTCTGAGTCTGTGTAGATGAGGAATTGGGTCTCCCACAAAGCAGGAACCCTCTACTCCCCACTCCTGTGGCTCAGAATTGCTCTTAGTTCTCTTCCCGAGACTCTGTTTTCTCCACTTTCTCAGGACCACAGGGAAACCCTAGGCTGGGCCCAACTCAGAACTGCATTGAGAAATGAAAATCCTTGAATGCTACTTGTCTCCCAGCACTTGGAGATCACTTCAGCTGCCTTTTCACCATGCCAGATAGGGAGACCTTTTAAGAGCCCATCTCATTCTATTACAAACCATTTATCCAGTGCACTCTGTTGCTACATATTCAGGGAGTGTTGGTCTGGGATCATAGCATATTGATGAGCACACTGCCATGGGTTAAGTGGCACAGCCCTTAAAGGGACCTGTCCAAGGAGGCCCCCAGAGTTGTCTGCCCTCATTTTCTTCCTGGCCTTCTAGTTCTAGCAGCAGGGACCCAGACACACCTGGCCAGCCTCTTTCCTCTTGCTTAGCACAGCCTGGCCCTGAGGGGAAAGACGCATGTAGGAATGAGGGGTCATGGAACCAATCTGAGCTCTCTGGAGAGTTGGCCTCCTTTCCCTCTATGCCACCAGGTACCAGGTTTTGCTTTCAGGGCCAGGATCCATGTTTCTCCATGCCATAGAACTGCTCACACAAGATACCATCATAGGGATAAGGTAACTGAGCCCTAGCACACTGAACTAACACGCCCAAGGCCATGGCACTAGGACATAGTAGGGCTGGCATTCAAGTCTTGTGACCCCTGGACCTCACAGCTGACCAAAACCCCTGTCCCCTGACTTGGCTCTCCAGTGTCAGAGGATGGGGCTTCTTATTCCACAGAGTGCAAACATCTCACTTAGATGGTTCTACTCAGCTACCCATGGGGCTCTCCAACTCCCATGGGGAGGGAGCTGATCTGCCCAGCAGGCCAAGCATCACAATGAAACACAGAATCAAAAGAGAGAGTGGAGGCCCAGGCCTAGGCCCAGCTGCAGAGCCCCTAGAGAAAGACTGGAGGGGCTTGAGGCCAGGTTCCAGACCCTCAAGGGGGCCAGGAGTCCCCAGCAGCCCTCCTGTATGTCCCCAGGTCTCCCAATGGCCTGGCTGGTATGTGGGGTATTTGGGGTTCAAGCCCAGTGCAGTCCCACATCTGGATCCCATTAGCTTGCTGCGTTCCTTCTTGGCCAAGAAGAATGTGTGCAACGCCGGAGGAGCTGCTGGACTGCAGAGTTGCCTCTGGACCGGCTATCAAAGCAGAGTGGCAGGCAGCCGGCTCCTGGGGAGGGGCTTCCCAGGCTCTCCAGCCTTATGCTGCCACCCTTAGCTCCAGGGAAGGCCAGGGCCCTTTTAGCAGGCACTGGCTGCTGCGTAGGGGCGAGCCAAACTGGGGGTGGGGGGCTGCACCCGAGCAGGCCCTCTGCTTCTGATTAGCGGTTTGCCCGCTGCTCCTGCTTCCCTTTCGCCGCAGCCAGCGCATATGGGAACCGCCCAGATGCTCCTCCAAATCCAAGGCTGTGCACACGGGGAGGGGGCCCTCCACCCCCAGTCAGGGCAGGCAGAGCTGACCTCTGCAGACGGCTACCAGCTTCAGAAAGCAGGCACTTGTTTTTTTTCTTTCCAAATCTTCATTAGGGTCCTTTCTCTGAAAAGCTCCAGCCACAGCTAGCCTTTGTTAGAAGTAGTTAGGTAACATCGAGGCCACTGCAGTCTTTCATAGCAAACCACAGTGGTTATTAGTGAAGGTTTGGGAGCCAGGCCACCTGGGTTTAAATCTGGGCCCTATTACTTCTTAGCTCTGTGACTTGGGTCAAATCACTTAGTCTCTCTGTGCCTTACATCTCCCTCAAGCCTTCTGTAAAACTGCAAGAACAATAAGTCCTCAGGTCATATGTTGCTGTGAGGCTTAAATGAGTTAACCCTTCTGAACTGCTCAGAAAAGTGCCTGGCACATAATGAGCACCCAGTAAATGATTATTGTTCCAAAGTTTATTTACATCCATTGATTCATTGGAGCCTGGAGCAACCCTGTGACCTAGCGCTTGCAATGGGAAGCTAAAGAGGGGATGGCCTTACCCTAGGTCACACAGCTAATAGGGGCAGGGTTGAGACACAAGTCTCTCTTCCCTGCCACCTGCCACCTGCCACCTGTGTACCTCCTTGCATTCCCCATGATGGTTCAGGAAGGAGCTTTTACACAGGATGAAATTCTCACTTCTCCCACATGGTTGATGGGCCAAGGGAAACAGGTTGAGGATGCCTAAGTATTAAGTCCAGGGAATTGCTAATTGCTCAGGGCCATGGCTGCAGAGAGATAGCATAGGCCTCAAAGCCAGTGGCCTAGAACTGCCTGGGGCCCTGAAGAGATTCACCCAGGGTCCCCCAAGACTCATCCCCCTAATGGGGCAACTCACCACTGGAAGTGAGAAGCTGGGAGTCCATGATGAAGCCGAGTACCTGGAAAGGACTTGAGTTCTGATAGTTGTGCCCTGGCAGTTGTGGGTAGGGGTGGGTAGAAGTGCCACTAAAGTGGCTGATGGAGCATTGGGTAGTCAACTCAGAGGAGGAGTAGGTAACAAGAGAACACAAGAAAGAACCTACCCTCTGACCCCTTATCCCCTGGGTAGCCTGGAGTACCTTCTGCTGTCTTCCACTTCACTCCCCCTGCTTTCCAGGTAGCCGCCCACCCCTACCCCCACCACGCCTCAGTGATGCCAGAGGGGGTAGGAGGCAGGTGAGAACTTGGAATTGGAGGAGTCCCTGCCCTTCTCTCCCTGGGCTGAGCCTTTTCCAGGCCCTGCCCACAGCCAAGGGATCCTGGCCAGCCCTACAGGGTGTGGGCAGGAGAGCCTCCAGGGAATGTGACCACAGGGCTAGATGGCACCAAAGGCCTCAAGCACCCGTTCTAAATTGAGCTCAGAGATTTGCTGAGGATTGAGTTCTGCAGGCAGTAGAGGGAAAAGGCGGGAGAAGAGCAAGCTAAAAGGATGCTGCCGATATAGAGCTCTCAAGGCAGATCCTGAAGGGCTGCTCAAGCAACTGCGGCTGCTCCTCCCACACTACAGAGGTGGGCAGTGAGGACAGCCCAGCCTGAGTTCTGGGTTCAAGTCCAGATTCAGTCCCTTGGTAGATGACAACACTGAACAAGTCACTCCCTGCCTTTGAGCCTCCAGATCCTCATCTGTATATAGAAGTAATAATGCTACATCTCAGAGTGGAGGTGAGGATGGAGATGACATGTGGAAAGAGCTTGGCACATGGCCAGCACCAAGGGTGATCCCTCAGGCCCCAGGTGGCCTTTACCTGTGCCCTCAGCACAGACAGCTTTATTAGCCTGTGTCCTAGCTTCCCTTGTCACGGTCATTTGTCATTTTGGGGTTGCCCATGTCCCCTCCTTGCCCACCACCTACTGGTATCCTGATTTCTTTTTAAGAAATTCCCTCTCTCCATTTTATGTGGTCTCAGTGGGAGGTGATCTAAAGCAGCTCTGGAGGTCCAGGGGGTGGAGCATGACTGAATCTCACCAGAAAGAACACCCTTTCTTCAAACAAGTGCCCAGAGGAGGGGTGGGTATTGGTCACATTGGCTGCATGGCGCCATGGTGTCCTGGTCAGGACATGCGGGTTACAAGACAGGCACTGTCTTTCTGTTTCTCGTGCTTGGAGCTTCCCCAGCTCCTGCTCGCTCTCAAGTCTACCCCTGCAGCTTCCAGGAGTTCTGAGAGCACCCCTCCAGGAGCCTTGATACAGAGTCCCTTTCTGGTCAAGGTAACTCCATTTCGTTTCTGTACATGCCCTCTGTACTCTCCCTTCCTCACTCCCAGCAGACTGTGTGGACAGACATTCTGTCCTCTGGTCCCACCCTCCTCTCCCACGCCAGTCCCGTCCAGGGCCTAGCATGGCACACAAAACACACACCCACTTGTACACTCCTGGCCCCTGACTGGGGAAGGAAGCAATGCTCTTCCAGAGGCCAGGCAGATGTCTTCAGCTCAGGAAAACCCTGCTTTACAGAGGCAGGAGGAAGTCATCTGGTATGAAGGCAGGGGTCTGGCCGGATGCCTTCTGGAGGTGCTGGGCAGCCTCTGCTGGGGAGACCTTAGCCACTCTTGGGAAATGCATGTTCGATCCTAGCAAAGGCCTGCCTCAGAGAAGGTGCTTGCTTACCTGCTGTCTTGTAGCATAGTTGTCCTACTGTTAGACTGAGAAGATGAAGGTCAGTGTGAAGGAACATCAGGCCCCCACCTGCAGGCCAGGGCTAGAGGAGCAGTGCTAGGGGCCGATTAAAAGCCAGAACTTTGTTCTGTGCAACTGTGTACATATATACGTAAATGCAGAAATGTAGAACTGGTTTCATTTTTCACAAATGGTGTCCTACTCTACATGTATGCATGTTTTACAACTTACGTCTTAACCTCAACAGTAGGTGTGGGGCAGCTTTCCATTCTGCCTGTATTGAGGTATTCTTTTGAATATCCTCATTGGATCCCATAATATGGACTAGTTTATTAAACCAGTCACCTAATGATGGCCACTTAGGTTGCCTACAGTTTGTCCATCTTAGATGCACTACAGTTGTGTCGATATCATTGTGCATGTGTGAGTACTTCTGTACGATAATTACCCAGAAGAGGAATGCTGCATTAAATACTTATATTTTATCTTATTACAACTTTGTCCCCCCAGCTAGACATAAGCTCTGGGTGGACAAGGTCAAGGTGCTGCAGGGAGGGAGACAGATGAGGAAGAGATCAAGGAGGCAGTTATGGACACTTTCTGATTTGCAAGTAGGAGGATGTTTATTTTCCATCTGGTTCTCCTGAGGTCAAACATCTCCAACACCAGTTCTGGCCTTCTGAGGACACAGGCAGTGAATCAAGAGCCATATACCTGGACCTCCGGATCAGGCCCACATGTAGGCACACTACAGAGGAATCCTGGCTTGATTGAGCCAAAGTGGGAGCCAGCATCCTCCCTTCCCACATTGAGCTGGGACAGGCTCACAGGCAGGATGTTTGGGTACCACCTCCCTCACCCTCCCCTTCATGTGGCCCCTGGGACCTGTATTGCCTCCAGCCTGGGGTCCTTCCTCTCCCTCCCTACTCACCTGCTGGAGATCAGGGTCTCAGCCCTCCTCCACCAGGGCTGCACACCTCAGAAAGCAAGCTCAGGCATGGTAAGGCATGGAGTCTAAAGAACTTGAAAAGTGCAGAACCCACTGGCAGCACCTGGAAGCAAGTGGGTGGGGTATGGGCCAGAAACTGGGGATTTTTCCTTAATAACAACTTGGCGCCCCAATTCATTGGCGGCACTGCTTGCCTGCAAGCCGGCTTGCACACCCCCACCCTCCTCCCTCCTGGAGGAGCCTTCATCTTCAAAGCTTTTTGGGAAACAGTTAATTAACACCCCCAGCCAT
>JAQQAC010016209.1:52241046-52259878 GCA_029783875.1 Phataginus tricuspis | reverse complement strand
CTCTGGGACTATCTTGGTAAAATATGCTTTATGTGGTTATTGTCCGCCCCTCCTCTCGCTAGACTCTAATGTCCTTGAATACAGGATTTTGGGGTGGTTCACTGCTGTACCTCTTGTGCCTTGAAGTAGTGCCTGGCACATACTTGGTGCCCCATACATGCTCACTGAAAGAACAAATATGCACATACATGTCTTCATTCAGTTGAGTTTTCAGGAGGGCCTCCTGTGTGGGTAGAGGACCCATTCTGTTTCAGTAGGCACACATATAAATGGTGTGTGAGGCCACCCACAAGCAAGGAGGAGGAGGCCCGGGGTGGCACCGTGCTGGGAAGTCAGTGATGGGCAGGCATGAGAGGCATCTTATGGGAACCTGCTTGCCCTCCGTGATTGCGGTAATGTCAGGGATTTGGAATGAGGCATGTCGGGTAATGGGTGGCAGTTCGGTCCAGGTTTTGCACAAATGTATTGCTAAGAACCAAAGTGAGGAAGGATGAGAAGACAGATGGGGAGAGAGATGGGCAACCCCCAGAGCCAGCACAAGGGTGAGCTCTAGGCAGCAAGGGCGAGAGCAGACTTTAGCTGAGGGGACTGTAGCCCTGCTGCTGCCACACAGGTTCTCGGCTTAGATCCCTCTTTTCTGGGCCCTTCATCTTGGGGACAGGGAGGTCTCTTCCTGCAGACATCAGCTTTCCTGCCTTGGGGACAGGCTAGGCTGAGGCATGGGCGTAGGGGTAGGAGAAATGCTGGGCCACCTTCCCACTGTGGGGTCTTTGGCAGTTTACTTCCCCTGTCTGTGCCTCAGTTTCTGGATCTGTAAAAAAAGGCCAAGGTACTTGTCAGGCCAAAGGGTTGTTGTGAGCATTAAACCCACTTAAGTCCTCATTGTCATGAAGTACCCAAACAAGAGAAGGCATGTGAAAGGGGCTACTGACAGCTGACATGCAGTGGGTGCTCAGTTGGGTCGGGGGACTTGAAGCCCAAAAGGCAGTCCTTCCTTCTCCCAAGTGCTATCCTTGGGGTGTACTTTTTTTCTTCACTCTGGCTTTAGCTTTAGAATAATATAATTGGAGGGAAATAGAGCCAAGATGGAGCCTCAGGTCAGAGTGGCTCACAAGCTGCACATGTGTCAGCAGAGAGTTTATCCGGTGAAGCCTCAAGATCAGAAGCTCTATGAATAGCTGCTGTAAAGCAAGTATGGATTAAGGGACCCTCTTTCCATCACAGGGTACACCGGCGTGCAGGCTCAGGCAAGCGAGGGAGGAACCCAGACAGGAGTCAAACTACCCGGGTTCAAGTTGTGGCTTTCCTATTTCCTGGACCAGGGGCTGGCCACTTCGGCTTTTTGAACTCAGTTTCTTCTGACTGTAACATGGAGATGTTAACATCAAAATGAGATAGAAGGCGTGATGTACCTGGTCATGGTAGCTGCTCAGGGAATTATAACTGTCTGCTATTTCTACCACTTCAGAAAAACTGTGGAATTGAGAAATAAGTTTGTGGTAGAGCATGAAAGCTTTTTAGATCCCAGAAAGAAGGGCACAGAGACCTGGAATTGACCACCCTGGGGAAGCAGGAAGCAGAGTTTTATTGAAGAAACAAGAGGCAGTTGGGGTTGGGTGGAGAGGATCTCGGAGGAAAATCAGAGGCCCAAGGAGGGACCATCGTGGCCCAGGGTCATGGATTCTGGCTGAGGCAGGACTGGAAGCCAGCCTGCCTGCCTTCCCAGCTGTGTCTACGGGGTTATCAGGCCACTGCCAGTCGTCTCCACCAGCAACAGAAGCAGGGCCATGAGGGATAGAGGTTTATATAGGAAGGGACTCCTTCTTGGCTTCAGAGTCTCAAAGGAGATGGCCTCTCCTTCTAACAGGCTGGGAGAACGGGGAGAAGCCAGCTCTTTGTGTCTCAGCTGGAGCTTAGGGACTCTCCTAGGAAGCAAGCTCTCAGCTCCCTATCCCAGCCCAAGCCACTGCCGTTTCCTGGGCCCCAAGTATCTCCTCCAGGTGCCCGCTGCTTGGCCTCAGAGGCCTGGGGAGGGGGAGATCAGGATGACAGCTGCTGGGCCATGGGCTGGCAGACGCCAGGATGGGGGTGGGAGTGGGGGAGTCAGCCTAGAAGAGGGCCAGTGGGCAGGAGCATGAAGAGGAAGTTCACAGTCTGCGGCAAATGGATTTCAAGGCCTTGTTAAGTGGAAAAGCCTCCAGGAACGTGGCAGAGAAAGGCCCCTGTCTTTGCAGAGGGGCTGTGGGGCTGGGCGGGGGTGTCTTGGCAGGGGGAAGCTGAGCTGCATGCCTTGGGTGTGACAGGAGGAGGCGGGGGGAGTGTGTATGGGGGCAGCTGAGTGAGGCTGGGACCTTGGGATTGACGTCTGGTTGGGGGTGGGCTCCTCGCAATTCCAGCTCCGGAATTCAGGGACCTCAGGACTCAATCTTGGTTTTTAGAGGCTGCAGGAACTTAGGCTGACAAAGGTTAGGACTGATTTGTGTGTCAGTCCCTGGGTGCATCTCACAAGCTGTTCCCACAATGGCACTCAGGGCTCGGGTCACAGCACATATAGAGGGAGCTCAGAATTGGTTCCTGCCCTTAGAAAGCATATAGTTTGGTAGAATGAAAGTTCTCATGGACACAGCACTTTACAGTTTGCAAAACACCTGACTTTCCATTCCCGTATCACAAGCCTTTCAGGTAGTCAGGGTAGAATGGAGAAACTGAGGTTCAGAGAAGGGAAGTGATTACACAAGTCATGTAGCAGCAGGGAGAAGTCCTGGCTGCCTTCTGCTCTTGCCTTTCTGGGCACCCCATAAAGCCCCAGGCTTCTCCAGGCCCTAGATTTTCCATTCTTATAGATGGCCCCTCTCAGAGGGAGAGGTGATGTGGGAGGGGCCCAGGCCCACAAAGCCCCTTAGCCCAGCCAGGCAAGGTGTTCTCTTGGCCAGAGATCATGTCTAGCTGCCCTGCTCTTGGACTGGACAGCATGCGGCCAGACATGTAACCCTTCCCGCTGGCGGCCTCAGTTTGTCTGATGCATCTCAGCCCTGGAAGCCGTCAGAGGGGAGCCAGAGAGGGAGTGACCAGGGCTATGCAGGTGGCTCAGCAGAGGAGGAGGAGCCTCAGGCCCCTTTCCCAGCCAGGCCCCCTGCCCTTTGCCTGGCCTGGCCCCAGGCATAGGGCCCAGCCAGCTGTCCCAGGGCCGGCAGGCTAGCAGCATTAGCAAATGTGTTTGCGGTTATGGGCCACTCCCGAAAGCAGAGAAGTGTTGCAGCAGGGGAGGGGGGAATTGAAGACAGACCAGGATCTGGTTCCCAGCTCTAGCCAGGGAAATCAAAACCAGGCTGGACTTCTGGCCCCAGTCCACTCCCAACCTCCCTTGTTGCCCCCTCCCAGTCCCGCTGGCCTGGAGAGAGGGCTGAGAGAGGCGGGCCTCAGCGGCATGAAAGGCTCAGGGCGGGCTAAGCCCGGGCTGCTCGGGAGGTGCTGCCTTCTGGAGTCATAGAAGCCGCCCTCTGCGGAAGCAGTCCGGGTGGGTATTCCTGCACCTGTCCTCTCACTCTGAATCACTCTCCCACCTCTCCTCCCTGCCTCTGAGGTGGACAGAGCAGACCGAGGAGACAGACCTTAGCTGAATTGTGCAGTCTGCTTGGCAGAAGCCGTCCAAACTGAAACAGGAGAATCTTCCTGCTCCATCTTTCTTTCCTCTCGCCAACCCTCCCCTTTCCCGACTCGCTGGCTCAAAATGGCAGGAAGGGCACTTGCCCTGAGACCCACCAGGAACCTGCTGGGGCCTGACCTTGTGGACTTCATCTGGAGCCAAGCCAGTCCATCACAGAAGGGGGGCAGGTTCAGGGAAGGAGCAGGAACTGGAGGTGGGAGGAAGTAAGGGTGGGTGGAAAGAATTTGGAGGAAAGGGCAGGTAAAGTAGGGTGGGGAAGAGGCGGCACTTTGGGGTGAGGCGTCGTGCGGCCCCGTCGTTTTTCAGATGATAGTTTTAGTGAAGATAATGATGAGGATGACGATACTAGTGCTCCCTAGCATCCCACCCCAGGTAGGTGCCGAGAACTCAGATCGAAGGATAGGGTCTCAGAGAGACTTGGTCCTTCTCTAAGGCCACACATCCAGTAAAGAGCAGGACAGAGCCAGGAGCCCAGTCTCTTCAAACTGTCCCCTCACCTGCAGGGAGGGCAGGGTGGGGCCCACAGGCATGGGTCTGCTGCCACCAACTT
Organism: Phataginus tricuspis; assembly: GCA_029783875.1. Classification (NCBI taxonomy): domain Eukaryota; kingdom Metazoa; phylum Chordata; class Mammalia; order Pholidota; family Manidae; genus Phataginus; species Phataginus tricuspis. Next base: position 52,255,661 of record JAQQAC010016209.1, on the reverse strand, counting down.
GGGCACTTATTCAAGATGCTCCCTTCTTTCTAGGATGCCATTTCCTTCCTTGTCAGCTTGGCCAGCTCCTAGGTATCCTTCAAGAGCCAACTTAAAAGTCCCGGCCCAGCAAGCCTCGCCGGTGGCAGCAGGTGTGGCAGCCCAACGCCTGTCTTCTCCATGATGCAGGGGGTTTGCCAGTGCCCTGGGTCACCAGCACCCAGGGTTGGGACTCGTCCCCAGAGGCCCCTTGGTCACTGCCAACCTCCTCCTTCGCCATACAACTAGAACAGTGTTTATTGTCTCTGGCTAAAACACAGAGTACGGAGCCTAGTGTGTTGGTTATAAGCACAGGCATTGGTGGCAGACCAACCAGGGCACAAATCCTGCTTCTGCCGCCGTCTGGACGGTAGGCTCTGTGCAGGTGCAAGCCTGCCAACCCTGTCTCTGCTGCTGAATCCACAGTGCCTGGCACCGTGTAGGCACTCCATTAAAAGAGTGTTTGCAGCTCTGTGAGCCTCATTTTTCCCATTTGGAAAATGGAGTTAAGACTCCCCCAGCCAGTCTCACTGGGCTGTTAGCACAATCCCAGAGCCTATCAAAGCAGGAGTGAGTCCCCTCAACTCTGTCCTACCCCCTTGAGGCACAGGCAGCCAGAGGGGTTGCCTTCTCCAGAGATAATTTAGGGGAAAAAGTGAAGAGAAGCTTCTAGCATCTTGGCCATCCCATTAGCTTTGAGCCAGAAGGCTCTGCCACATACCACTCAAGACCCCTCTCTGCCATCTCCATTGCTGGCCTGCTGGCTCAGGTCTAGCCTGCTTCCTTCCTGTTGCAGGGGAAGCCTATCCTTTCCCGGGAAAGCTGACAGCAGTCCGGGCACTGGGGCTCTTGTTGGTGGTCAAGGAGAGCTGTGGGGCCCTGTGCCCAGCATTCCAAGGACCTCCAGGCTGTGGGGGTAGGGTCTGGGCCTAGGGGAGAGCCAGCTCTACAGGCCTGCCCTCCCGTGAAGTGAGGAGTGACTAAAATGTACCCAGCCTTTTGTAAATCACTTGCTCTCTCACCCAGGGCCCTGCCAGATGCTCGATTTAGAAAGAGAGAAGACTCAGGCCTGGAGAGGTGGAGGGACTTCCCTCTGGCTGTGGGCAGGTGAGCAGCCTCTGTGTCGGATTCCAGCCCCCACATGCTTCTGTCTCCAAGGGGCCAAAGGCAAAGGGGGCCAGGCCCACTGGGCACCGGGGCTCACCCTCTCGCCTGGGGACCTGAATGTGGCGGCTCCGGCAGGCCGTGTTGGTGGGGTTCTGTGCAGTCACAGGACAAGAAAGAGATAGTAAGTGGGAGAAGGTGCAGGAGCAGTAGATGGATTGGAGTGCGTTCAGAGGCAGGCAATGAAAATGATTAAGGGAAGAGACGGATTAACTTATAAAATGAGATTAGAAGCGCAATACTGCCCTGCTTGGCTAAAGGACAGCTGGAGAGTGGGTGGGTGGGCGGATGCTGGGGAGGGGTGTGTGTAAGGGCGGGGGACCCACTGACTCATAGGGACCCATGAGTCTTGGAGCTGGGCTGCAGTCCCCAATGGGCTGGACCGTTGCCTTCCAGGATGACCAGGAGGGTCCAGGCCTGAGTGCCCAGCAGCCTCCGCTCCTAGAGCAGCCCCGGAAACACCCCCTGGCCTTCCTCCCCACCACTGCAGAATGCCGAGGGAGACCCATCTGAGCCCCAGAAGAAGCTCAGGAGGACTCCTCAGGAGAACTTTGGGAGGAGAGGAGGGCGTTCTTCCTTTGTACAAATGAGGAACTGACGGTCAGAGAGGCGAGTGATGAAAGCCAGGGCTCTGGGGTCATTCCACTGCTCCAGACCTTCAGGGGCAGGGCTTTAGCTATCCTCCTGCTTCCAGGGTGGGCAGATCTCCTCTGTCTCAGGCTGGAAATCTACAAATGACAGTGGGCATTTCTTTCGGGTCCTAATCACTTTCCTCCTAGGAAGTTTTCTTATTTCTGAGCACAGTCCTTCCTGCAGCTCTTCCACCCCTGTATTCTGTTGAGTGAGGGGTGGGGAGAGAGAAAGAGGGGCAGAGAGAGACAGATGACAGGGCGGTGAGAGGGAGGGGGAGACAGACAGAAGGAGAAAGGAGAGAGAAAGTAGGAAGGGAGGAGGAGGAGGAAGAGATTTCTTGCACATCTACAACGTATCACAGGTTCGATTGTCACCAATTTCAGGAAGCCAAAATTGATTCAAATGTCATTTAAACCTCAGGAAAATTCTATAATGTAGATCTTACATTCTCTGTCTTACAGACAAGAAACTGAGGTTCAATGAGGGGAAATGGTTAGGCCGAGACCGAGCAAGTGAGTGACAAGCTGGGATTTCAACCTCTGGTGGCCTCCCGAGCTGCCATCCCATGTGCCCAGCGCCATGAGGAGAGAAACAAGGGGCCTCAGCGATTTGGTCAGTAGCTCAGGAGGGGACCCCAGCACATGCTCAGCTTCTCTGTTGAGCTGCTTAGGTATCCCAGTGCTGGGGAGCAGAACAACTGTCTAGTAGGGTCTGTGGGAATGGGAAGAGGGAATGGAGGTGGGGAGGCCCAGGTGGAGTTAGAGTCTGGGGCCTGATGGCTGCCTGCTGTGCTGACTGCAGATGCTGCCAGGGGCCTGGCCAACCCTGGCAGGGCCTGCTTTGCCTGTGTGCCCCTCAGGAGCCCAGGCATGTCCTTTCTATATTTCTCCCTTGCCTCTACCCACCCTGCCCCCCCAGACTCTAGGCAGAGGGCCTATGAGCACAGACTGTGGGACTGACTGCCCTCCAGAGCTGGTTGCTGGTGCACTGTGGGGACAGAAGCACCGTACCCCAAGCCCTGACTTAGAGATGATGTCTCAGTAGGCCCGGCCCCCACTCCTGGTGAGCAGAGGTGGGTGAGGCTAGGAAGAGGAGGAGAAGATGGGGGAGGGAAGGAGGAGTGGTTTTCTTTTTTTTTCTCAAGCAGAAATGAGTTCATGTTTTGTCTAATCTAAATTCTGTCAAGCAAGCGAAAAGGAGAGAGACAGAGAGAGAGAGAGAGGGAGAGAGGGACCGAGAAAGGGAGAGAGCTACAGAGTTAATAAAAAATCTGCCAAACACATGTTCTTTCCAGCTCAGAGACAAACCAAGAGAAAAAAAAATAACAGGAGAGCTGAAAGGACAGAGCAGACAGGGAATGTGTTCTCAGCTCACACAACTTCCTCTTCACTTCAACCAGAGAAAATTCTACCTCAAGTCAAACTCCCAGCTCACCCAGCCGGCCAGCTCCCCGCTCTGTGCCTGTGGGAGGGTGTGAGGCCCTGGCCTCAGGAGAGAGCCCGTTCTTCTTACAGCCCCCTTGACTTCTCTGTGTGGTTGAGGTAGGGGAGGTGCGTCAAGGGCACGGAACGGAGAGGCCTGTCCTGGTCATCTTTCGGGCCATAGAAGGTAGAGAAGACATACTGCTTTAGCAGCCAGCGGGTAGGGGGCACCTTCCCAGGACTGAGGAACGTCCAGGCAGGCTCCCCTGGAACTAGGCCCTCCTGGGAAGCAGGCTGTGACACAAGAGACACAGGGTGTCACAGCTGATGATGCACCAACTGCTGTGGGGCTGGCTTTGCGCTCTAGGCCTGCAAGGCTTGGGGAAGGTGAGTTCTCCCTCAGCGGTCCTCCTCGGCCTCAGCCCCTCCCTGCCCTCACCCTTGAGTCCCGCCTCCCACAGCTGAGAAAGGCTGGCTGTGCAGTGCTGGAATGTGGAGCTATTCCTAGGGGGAGACAGGGAAGTGAGGGAGCTGAACTGGCCACGCTGAACAACCCCAGCAATAATAGGGCTTTCATGGACATGGCCAACCTTGGGTTCTGAAGCTATTTTCCACCCGCAACCCTCCTTCCTCCCTCCCTGAGCCACCCCAACAGAGAATCCTCCTTTGTTGGGCTGAGGCCTGGGGAAAGAGGGGCTGGACTTTGAGGAGGGGCGCCCAAGCCAGGCTGACTGGGCTCCCTATTGTCTGGGTGGAGTGCATCTGGACAGTAGAAGGGACCTAGGGCCAAGGCCAGGGCCAAGAGAGCTAGCCCTTCCTTCCCAGAAACCCCCAGGGCACAGGCCTTGCCTCTGCTCTGGGTGTGGAGTTGTGTTTGTGGGCTGGCATTTCCCACATTCTTCAGTGGGAGGGTCCTTGAGGGAGCGCAGGGACACACGGTCACTCTTTGTCAGGCGCTCTTTGGCCAGAGCAGCCTGCCCCAGAGCCACCTTTCATGACAGAGCTATAGGCGACCAGACGTGGGGGAAGGCTAGGAAGGATCCCGGGCCCTGACTTTGAGGGTCTAGTTCTGGGGACACACAAAGGCTGTGTGAGGAGCAGGAACCAGCAGGGTAGGGGCGAGGCTAGGGCTGGGACTGGGGCTTGGCCTGGCCGGCCAGGGTAATGAGATCCAGCTGGCAGTGAGAAGGAGGAGGAGGAGGTCTCCTTTATCTCTCGTTCCATGTTCTCAGGGCCCACGTTTTTTAATTTGTGTTGGATAAACAATATGGGATTGTGTACGCAAAGAAACTCTAATTATCCCCTGAGGTTGTGTTTCCTTAGAGGAAATGAACTGGGCATGGCATTCGCGTTGAATCTCCGAAACACATGAGCCCAATAGCTTCCAGATTGCTGCTCAGGCGTGCCATGCTGGGAGTCCCGTCCAGTGCTGTGGCTCTCTCCATATCCCCATCTGGGTCTGGAGCCCAGCCCTCGCCCTGCCTGACCTGGCTGGGAGGGCAGAGGAAGGGCTGCTTGCTCTGCATCGGCCTTCCTCCTGGTGCATTAAGCCATCCCCCACCCCCACCAGCCTCACCTCTGTCCCTCTACTGGGGACAGTCAAAGGTCTGAGACACAGGCCTCGGAAACAAGGGTTGGAGATGGAGATGGAGATGGAGATGGAGATGACCTGTTGCCTCTACCTCCTACCATAGTCTTTACTGAACTGTGTGCCCCTCATGGGGAGCCTTGCATTCTTTCCCCATCTCCCACTGCATACCATCCCCCACCCGGACCACCACCACAGGGGACAGTTTCCCATGGAAGCTGACTCTGGGTGGGTGGGTGTAGGGGAAGTTGCCTAGGGGCCAGGGATTCTGTTCTGGGATGCCTGGACTCCTGGGAGCAGTTCTCCCAAGCTTCTCCAGCGTGCTGGGAGTTAGGCCACACTCCTCTTATAATCAGCCATCTCCCCGCTGGCCACCGACAGAGACTAAACTCTATACTGGCGATAGATGGGGAGGCCAGGCACAGGGAGTGAAAGGGGTGGCCCCAAGGCTATATGCTGGTAGCAGGGCTGGGAAAAGAACCAGGGCCTGAGGTGACCAACCAGTTGACTGGGACTGGTGAGGGACAAGGTGCATCAGGGAGTGAGAGATGGTGGAATTGTGGACCCACAGCTGAGTAAAATCCAATCACCAGGCCAAGTATATTCCCATGTGTTCTCATTAGGGAGTCCAGAGTATCCCTAGAGACCAGGCTAGCACACAGGCAAGAATGCATGAACTGAGTTTTGCTGCCACTTGCTCTATGCCCACCTGGAGCCAGCCCCTGCCTTCAAGTTGCTGGCCAGCTTTGGGATATGGGAAGAACTACAAGGATGAACTTTGGGTGCCATCAGGACTTAGAAGGGGAGGTGGTGGGAATCTTCGCCCTCCCTCACAGGCAAGGTGGAGGGCAGCGTGAGCAGGCCCCAGGAGGCTTCCCTGGGGAACTGCCAGGACACCTGGGCTGGGCTGGGCCCTGACAGAAGCCCCTGTTCAGACTCTGGGGGAAGGGCCAGGCAGTGTTAAGGGCAGAGGCAGGGAGGTAGCTGGCCGCCCTGGACCTGGACTGCTCCTACTCCAATGGAAGGTCCACCCCTATGTCTCCCTTTTATCTTTTCATTACATACAAATTAGAAGAGTGATTGATTAACTTTATTAAAAGCAAACAATGTTGGTCAGAGAATGGGGCCTTCAGACCAAGCTGTGGGGGTCCGGGGAGGAGAAACCTGGGAGATCAGGGCAGGGCTGTGGTTGCAACAGTTAAAAGGGCAAGAGGTGGGGACTTGGGGTGGGGTGGGGCTTCCCTGCAGGATTCTCCATCTCCAGGGATACCACCACTTTGATGGCCATCTACGTCCTTCTGAAGTTATGCCAGCCAGGCCAACCCTCCAGACAGAATTCCAGACTTTAAGAGCTAGAAGAACTGTAGAGACTATGGGGTCTACTACTGTCTCTCTGCCCCCAGCTACAGATGGGGAAACTGAGGCCCAGGGTGGGAGAATTAGCCGAAGGCCCCACTGTCCCAGAGTAGTTGGGGGGTGTGACTGGAATGGGTGCTTTCTGTTTTTCAAGGTGCTCAGAGGAGGACATGCACAGTCTTCCTCCCCTACCCGACGGTGTTTGGAAGACCTGACAGAAACCCTCCTTGCTGCAGATAAACCTTACTGTCTTGTCCCCCCTCAGGGGAGCTCCTGACCCACACTAACCTTTTGTTTTTGGATCCCAAGCAACATATTCTGCCCCCTCGGCCTCCTCTTCCTCTTTGGCTTTTACTGTTCTGAGAGTCGGGCCTCTCACTGCTTGGGGAACCCTGACCACTGTCTCCAGCCGCACCTGTGACGTCCCCAGGCATGTGTGTGGTACTGCCAAGTCCTTGCAAAGCTTTTCCACAGGACCTCATTGTTTCTTCCTGGAAACTGTGACACCAGGCAAGACATAATCCACTTGCTTCATTTGTTTATTAATTCATTCATTCAGACAACATGTTTTGAGGGCTTACTTTGGGTTCAGGATATGGTGCTAAATGCTGAGTATTTGATGACAGGACAGATGGCGTCCCTGACTCCACGGAGCCTATAGAGAAGAAACTGAGGTTCAGAGAGCCCATAGCATGCCACTGACCGCACTAGAACGAGCAGCAGAGTAGGGATAAAAAGAGGAGGACACACACCACACATGCACACATGCTCGTCCTTGAGCCATTTTCCATCAAGGAGCAAAGATGGCAGGTGCCCTGGCTAGCTTGGCAGGGTCTTAGGGTCACAGACACCATCTCCAGTGACCCCTGTCTTCCAGGATCTCCAGCAATGCCACCAATACCCTTGATTACTCACCACTCATCTTCAGATGTCTAAAAATAAAGAGTTTATTTGTTTATGTATTTATTTGCTGAAATCCCTCTTGGCTTTAAATTTCAAGGGCTCTTATAGAGCAAAATTGGTTTCAGGAGGAATATTTCAACTTCTCAAGGAAGTAGTTTTTAAGTACTTTAGAAGCACCTACTGGAAAGCAACTATTTACTCTTTATAGAAATGGGTCGAATATGCTTAGCAACCCCCCTCAGCTGAGGAGGTAAGAAATGAATGGGGGTTGGCCCTCACCTACCCCAAAAGGAACTCTGCTGTCAGGTTGAACCATATGAAGTTGGCATTGGCAAAGGTCAAGTACTGTCACTTTCATATCGTTCAACCCGATAGTTCCCAACTATTTTGAGCAAATTGGTAAAATAGATCTTGCAAGGACTGCCCCCAAGCAATGACCCTTCATATTGAATCATTAGAGCAGGCACCCCAAGCCTTGCCGCTGGGCAATGCCAATCTTTGTTGAATCATTACAATAGGTCCCTGAGGCTTTCTGCTGGGCAATTTTTTTTCTGTTTGGCCATGCAGGAGTTCCTTGTGACATTGAGTAACGATGAGAGCTAACATCTACATGGCACTTCCCATGTGCCAGACCCTGTTCGAAGAAATTAGCAAGTATTAACCTGTGTGGTTATCATAACTGTCATATGGGGTGGGTACTGTGATCACCCCAATTTTAGAAGATGGGAAACAAATCGGGGGAATAAGCAACTTGCCCAAGTTCTCACCCCCAGAACGCCAGTAAGCTAGGATTAACATCTGAGCCCGGCTGTCTGAAGCACTAGGCTGTGCCTGCACTTCACACTGCTCCTGGGTCTGAGTCAGAGGTTTGTTTCTTCCTGCATCAAGGACAAAGGACAGATTGTCTGCTTGGACCTGCCTCTTCATCCAACAAGAAGGAGAGGCATGTTTCCTAAGGACTGAAATGGGTCAGCAGATGAGCAGATGGCGTGGGGGCTAAGGGGCTATATTATTCAGGCTGGGCAAGGCCTGAGGTCCCCAGAACTCATCACGATCCATGAGAAGAAAGGAATTCCTTCATCGCTTCTTGCTTCTGATCAGTTCCCTTCCAAAGATACTTGTCAGATGCTGGGGGGGGGGGGGGTGGAAACCTAGGGAAGCGGGTCCAAGAGACCTGGGGTCCAGGTGGACTCTACCATTTCTTAGCTGTGTGACCTTTGACATCCTGTTCAGCTTTTCTGAGCTGTAGTCTTCTCATCTGCAAAATCGGGCTAATAACTCCAACTGCAGAACAGTGTTGTGAAGTTTTGATGAAAAAAGTGGAACAATGTGCCTGGCAAAGTTCCTGGCCTATAGGAAGTGCCTGGTGAGTACTGGCCCCAACCTGAGGGCGGAGCCCCATTGCAGCTTTCTGACTACCATCACTTCTTGTCCCACTGTCCTTGACATGTAGCCTCTCAGAGACCCCAGGGCCCAGTGACCAGTGGCTGGAAATGGACTCTGGCAACAAAGTGAGATCCAGCCCATTTTATTAGAGTTGCCACTTAATGTTACTCTCCACTGCTGTCTTGGATGATGATTTCCTCTTTGCTTCCCCTCCTCTAGTTGCCCCGACCTCAGGGCCCTAGGGAAGGCACCCAGCTCCTGCAGTCCACCACCCCCTTCAAGCTTACAGAGGGTTTCATGTTGGCTCAGCAGAGAATGTGACAAGTCCACTTTGTGTCCCTGGCACTCCACAGAAAGGGGAATAAAATTTATCTGAGGAAGAAATAGGAAAGGAAGGAACCGCCTTACAAATGCCTGCCCCTGCTCCTGGTCATGGTGCGGTGGGTCTAGAGCTGACGCTAATCGGTGTGGTTTCTCTCCCAGCCCGAAGTTTATCCTTATGTAATTTAGCGTAGGAAAAGCTAATACCGACGTGTCAGGTTGGGTTAATGGAGATTTTTTTTCAAGCTGAGCAAAGGCCTTTTGTCTTTTGCTGCCTCCATCCCCAGGCTCCTCTGCAAAGGAGGCATCCCACCCACGTGGCACACACAACTCTGCTACCAAGGCACAAGAGTCTTGAGCAGCCCTGGCAGGGCTCTCTTCTTTCTAAGAGATCTCTGGCAAAGGAAATGTTCCAGCCATTTTTGTTTGTCCATTTCCCTCAGCGCACAAAGCCTGCTGGCAGGAAGCCATTTCTTGTTGAACATGAACCTTCCTCCTCCTGCTCTTGCTCATCCCCACTGGTGTCCCAGGCCTGCCATAGGGCTCTGTGGCTCAGCGTGAAAGCCTTTCCTGGCACTGGGCCTCTGTTTCCCTCTCTGAGTCATAAGAGATTGGGCTAGATAACTTCAGTGGGTCTTATGGCCTTGGATAGCCTGTAGCTCTCAGATTCTAGACCGACGGAAGGAGCTGTATGGGTGCCAGTCTGTCTTGAATTTTATTAGTGGAGGCATGGCCCCAGGAGCTCCAAGTCCCTGGCATCTCCTCCACACCCATGGCATCATGTCACTGGCATCTTGCTTTGGCCATCTGGAATTCTACTTGTGGCTCTTACCACTATTTGACCACAGTCTCATCACCTCTCAGCCTCAGTTTCCCCACCTCTTGAAAAGGGAGAGTAGACTTGGACATGCTGATGCCTAAGGCCACCTCTGGCGTGTGGCTCCCTACCAGAGGAAGGGGACGCGGGCGTCTCTGTGTGCTGCTCAGAGGCAGAGGGTGAGAGCGATCTAGAGGAAGCTGGCTGGGCTGGGGCTTGCACTGGGAAAAGAGGAGATGAGGGTGCAGGGCAGCTTGCAGTAGACAGATTTGAGAGAACATAGAAGGTGGGAAGGCAGACAGGGAGGAGGCAGGAAGAAAGAGGAGAAGGAGGTGGGAGGGAGAGAGCAGGAGGCAAGAAAGGGAAAGAATAAACACACAATCAGGGTTACTGAGTTTCCTGTACAGCTGGCGTCATCTTTTACTCTTAATAAACTCAGCTATGGCTTAACCCCCCCCCATAGGTGGCTGCTGCTCCCAACACAGTTTTCCTGAGACCTGAATGGGGCAGGAGGTGGCTGCTCAGGCCCCTTGCTCATGGGCGCCCATGAGCATGATAGGACTGTGCTCAGCTGCCCTGGGAGTCATGCCTTCCCTAGAGGCAAGATGGTGGGTCGGAGAGAATAAGGGTGTTGGAGTGAGACAGAGTGAAAGGGGGCTGGAGTTCCATTCATGATTCACACTTCTTGGTTGAGGGACCTTGTCCTTGTTTCCCCCTCTCTAGCCTGCTTTCTTATCCTTAAATGGGGCTAATGTCTCCTCTGGCACATGTAGTCCTATGTTTGGGGTGAAGGAGAAGCTGTGGAGGCCTAGCCGTGCCTGACCAAGTGGTTGTTCAATAGCTGGTGTTCTTGCTGTACCTTAACTCCTGCTCTCCCCAGCTGAGCCCCAGTCCAAGCTAGCCTATACCTAGAAGACTGGCTAGCCTCACCCACCTAGTCTCTGGCCTTCAGAGGAAAGGGTGGAGAGTGGAGGGGCCAGACATGCTCAAGACAGTGAGGAACTCCTCCCCTTGTCCTGAATTTCCCCATGCTCACTTGAACTTGTCTTTCCAAACTGCCCCTCCCAACATGCAGGTCCTGGGAAGGGGTATGCAGAGGGGGAGCAAAGACAACCCTGCCTCCCAACATTATTCCTGTGAGGGCACCTGTAGACACTTAAATGTGGGGTCTAGTCTTTAAAGGTTCCCTAAACCCCTGATCCTATATGGAAAATTGGGCAGCTTGGTGGATTATTCAACCTATCAAACAACTCTGGGAGGGAAGGGAGGGTGCCTAGGACAGTCACCCAGCTTGGTAATTGATCAGGTTAAGATTTGAACCCGGGCCTTCCTGACACAAAACTCCCTGCTCAGCCACTGTGCTCTGCTGCTGCCCAGGAGCTATTGTGGGTGCGCTGGGTTGGATGGGCAGGCAGCTCAGCTCAGTGCACCACTCATTCATTTGTTCATCCATTTATTCATCCAACCTCCAACTGTCTACTGAATATCTTTCTTTGGGCCAGGAGCTGTGCTAGGAATGGACAGGATTAAAGAAGTTAGTATCTATATAATGCTTGGGGAAGTGCACCCAACACATGGTCACTATGCTCACTGCTCCTTGCCTCCAGCCCTTGCCTCATGCAGGAAGTCAGTGCTTTAGGATCTTGATGAGGTAGGTCAGGAGCAAGAGCCACCTAGGGTGCACCAGCAGCCCAGCGTCTCCCTCATGGCCACCAGGTTCATCATCCTAAGCACAAATCTGAGCAAGTTACCTCTGTGCTTGCAACACTGACGTGGTTCCCTGTTGTCCTTGACATAAATCCCACCTCCTTGATGGGGCCTCTGCATACCTGCTCCCATTAGCTGGGTGCTGTCCACATCATGTTGCTCACCTTTTTCCACTTCTCTTTCTGATGCTCAGGCTTTGGCTACATCCAAACATCATTGTTAAAACAAGCCTTATTCTTTCCCACCTGTTTATTCTTGATGTTCCATCTCCCTGGAACACCTTTGCCCTGATGGCATTCCTGTCACATTCCCCCTGACCGTTCACAGGACATCTGTACTAGAATGGAAGCTGCAAGAGGATGTGTATTTCCTCATGTTCACTGCTGTATCTCCAGCACCTGGAACTGTCTTAGGTACATAATAGGTGTTCAGTAAGTAATCCTGAATGTGGACTGCATGGATGATGCAAGTTCAAATGCTACCTCCTCTGAGAAGCAGCCTACACAAAGCCCCATTGCTGCTGCCAGGGTGCTTTAACATCCCTTTCACAGTGTATATTGTGTGGCCTTATTGTTGTTTTTTATCTGTCTTCCAGCCCCACTAGCCTGGGGTCTCTTGAGGCCAGGGACCTTAGCTGCAGCATGGCAGAATCACCTGCGGTACCTTACACAGTGTCTGATGCAGATGCTGTCATTAGAATTACATGGGGAGCCTCAACACACCATCGGCGCCCAGGACCCAGTCCTGATAAAAAACCCAGAGTGCAGGGGGATGGAACCCGGGCATGCGCATTCTCAGAGCTCCCCACAGGAGGATTCTAATGTGCAGCCAGGCTGGAGAACAGCTGGAGAAGGCATTCTGTGATGGCCTCTCTGTTCAATGGCTCCAACTCCACCCCGTCTGTGAGCCTGCCTCTGAGGGGAGCAACACTGGTTCAAAGGGACCCCAGAAGTGACCTCCAAGGAAGCTGGGTCTCCCACCTGGCTCTGCCTAAGGAAGAACACAAAGAAAGCCATGTTCTGCCCCCAGGCTGGGGAGACTGGGTGATACCTTCACCACACCGCCTGACATCTCCTTTGTCCTTGGCCTGCATTCTTCTAATCCAGTTTAAGCCAGTCAGGCTGCCTTCACAGCAGACACAGAGGGCCTGAGACCAGAGGGTAAGCGCAGGCCAGCCACACGCGCAGAGTCACTTGGTGATCCCCTGGGGCTGGCCCAGCCTGCTCAGTGAGTGCCACCTGGGCACCAGCACCAGCAGTCTGGGCAGTGGAAGACCTAAGAATAGCAGCTACCACGTGTTACTCCACGCCAGGCTCCATGTGGAGTGCTGTACATGTGTTATTCTGGTTCTTCCTCTCAACAACCCTATGAGGTAAATATTGTCATTCCCATTTTACATACCAGGAACTTGAGGCTCCCAAGAGTTAAGTTTCATGCTGGAGATCACACAGCTCTCAAGTGCCATCAAGTGCCAAAGCCCAGAGTTGAATCCAAGACTGAATGTGTTGTGACAACCTGGACTAAAGCTGTGACTAAAAGACCTAGGTCACAGCCCCCTTTCTATCACTTTCTATGTGAAACTGTCACTCACTCTTTGCTTCCTTCCTGGACCTCAGTTTCCCATCTATTGGGGAGAGGGGAGTAGATGACCTGAATGGCCTCTGAGGGCTTTTCCAGCTGTGACCACCACAAGCTCTATGAATCTCTGACAGAGAGGAGAAACCAACTTCTCAGCCCCTACACCCCAGACAGTAGGTTTGCTGGGGGAGCCCAAGGCAGGACTCGGAGCAACGCTTGCCTCTTACCTCCAGCCCTGGGAGACAGCAAGGCCACAAACAGCTAATCTTTTCACCTACTGTTTAATGCCAAGTGCTATTCTAAGTGCTCTTCAAGCATTTCTCCCTGTAGTCTTTGTGACCACGCTTCGATAGAGGTACTAGCATTGTCATTCCCGTTTGTAGATGAGACAATAAGGCCTAGGATGGTTAGTAATTTGCCCAAGGCTGCACAACTAGTAAGTGGCACAGCCAGGACTCAAACTCCAGCCTCCTGGCATACTAGCCTGTGTTCTTCACCACTATCCTGTGCTGTTTAAGGACTTTCCCCACAGAGTGCATGGATGGGCAAGAGGAGGGAGAAGCTTCATGGGGCCCCAAAGGATCAGGCTTGGCCTGGGATGCCTGGCCTCTCAATCTCTTTGTGCAGTTTCTCCTGGAGCATAGGGAAGTTTTGTCTCCTCTCCACAGGGTTGGAGCACTTGTGTGGCTACATGATGGAGAGAAGAGGCCCCAGGAAGGGCAGAAGCAGATGGAGAGGCTTGAGGCCACAGAGGCTGAGCCAACAGGAAAGCCTCACCCCCAGGGCAGTGCTGGCCTGCGTAGCTCCCCAGCATGCTCACTCAGGGTCTCTGCCGCTAGGGGAAGGGCTTGCTGAAGGGGCAGGGCCAAGCCTTTCCTACAGCAGTGACTGTAGGAGAAGGAAGAGGAGGCAAAAGATACCCAGCCCAGCTGGGTCTAGGCTGAGGCCTCCCAGCGAGCAGATTCTGGTTCTTTAAAGTGACTGTCAGTGGATAGGAGCGCCGCCTGCCCTTCCCATCCCCTGCTCCCCATGTGCAGGAGAGGAGGCAGGCCAAGTGCTTAAGGGCTCCCCGTACCCAGACCTGACCCCCAGGCTAGGTCAGGAACCTCTGTCATATACCTTCTCAGCAGCCCATACCTCCCCTTCAGAGGACTCATGTCAACCACAATTCAACCATTACGTGGGTACCAGTCACTGAATGTCCCTCACCTAGATTAAACGATCTATGAGAATAAGAATGGTGTCTTTCTCCTCTGCCACTGTGCCACAGAACATGGCACTGTGCTTGGCATGGAGTAGATGTCCACAAAATGTGTTGAAGGAAAGAATGAATGGTTGTCCCAGAGCCCATTGGAATGAGGGTGCTTAATACCCACCTCTCCGGTTTGAATGAAGCAGCCCCCCACATTGGGCCCTACAGCTGAGGTAGAGAGGACTGCCCCACCTGTGTTCCCTCTGCACCTTCCAGGCTCCACTTCAGGGAGTCAGTGGGCTTGCACCTCCTTCTTTCCACCTCTGCCCTTCCGCTCTCCCCCTCCTTCCTCCCTTCTGTCCTCCTCCATCTGCCAGAGGATGGGCTGATGGGCACTGGCCAGAGAAAAGGCATATGCCTTCAGGGCTGTCCCAGCTGCCCACCAAGCCCAGCCGGTCAGCCACTGGGTGCCCTGGGGCTTGTCCCAGAAGGGGCAGAGAGATGGGACCCCATAGGTTACTGTGAGTTTCT
>JAQQAC010016209.1:52188331-52236046 GCA_029783875.1 Phataginus tricuspis | reverse complement strand
TTTTTTATGTACAGTATCATGTCATCTGCAAATAGTGACAATTTGACTTCTTCTTTACCAATCTTGATGCCTTGTATATCTTTGTTTTGTCTGATTGCCGTGGCTAGGACCTCCAGTACTATGTTGAATAACAGTGGAGAGAGTGGGCACCCCTGTCTTGTTCTCGATCTTAGATGAAAGCTTTCAGCTTCTCGCTGTTAAGTATGATGTTAGCTGTGGGTTTGTCATATATGGCCTTTATGATGTTGAGGTACTTGCCCTGTATACCCATTTGGTTGAGAGTTTTAATCATGAATGGATGCTGAATTTTGTCAAATGCTTTTTCAGCATCTATGGAGATGATCATGTGGTTTTTGTTCTTCTTTTTGTTGATGTGGTGGATGATGTTGATGGATTTTCGAATGTTGTACCATCCTTGCCTCCCTGGGATGAATCCCACTTGGTAATGGTGTATGATCCTCCTGATGTATTTTATAATTTGGTTTGCTAATATTTTGTTGAGTATTTTTGCATCTACGTTCATCAGGGATATTGGTCTCTAATTTTCTTTTTTGGTGAGGTCTTTGCCTGGTTTTGGTATTAGAGTGATGCTGGCTTCATAGAAAGAGTTTGGAAGTATTCCCTCCTCTTCTATTTTTTGGAAAACTTTAAGGAGAATGGGTGTTATTTCTTCTCTATATGTCTGGTAGAATTCAGAGGTGAATCCATCAGGTCCGGGGGTTTTGTTCTTGGGTAGTTTTTTGATTACCGATTCAATTTCGTTGCTGGTGATTGGTCTGTTTATTTTTTCTGTTTCTTGCTTGATCAATCTTGGAAGGTTGTATTTTTCTAAGAAGTTGTCCATTTCTTCTAGGTTTTGCAGCTTGTTAGCATACAGATGCTCATAATATTCTCTTATATTCTTTATATTTCTGTGGGGTCCGTCATTATTTTTCCTTTCTCATTTGTGATTCTGTTTATGTGTGTAGATTCTCTTTTTCTCTTAATGAGTCTGGCTAGGGGTTTATCTATTTTGTTTATTTTTTCAAAGAACCAGCTCTTGGTTTCATTGATTTTTTCTATTGTTGTATTCTTCTCAATTTTATTTATTTCTTCTCTGATCTTTATTATGTCCCTCCTTCTGGTGACTTTGGGCCTCCTTTGTTCTTCTTTTTCCAATTTCAATAATTGTGTCTTTAGACTGTTCATTTGGGAATGCTCTTCCTTCTTAAAATGGGCCTGGATTGCAATATACTTTCCTCTTAGAACTGCCTTTGCTGCGTCCCACAGAAATTGTGGCTTTGTGTTGTTGTCATTAGTCTCCATATATTCTTTGATTTCTGTTTTGATTTGGTCGTTATCCCATTGATTCATTAGGAGAATGTTGTTAAGTCTCCATGTATTTGTGAGCCTTTTTGATTTCTTTCTGAAATTTATTTCTAGTTTTATACCTTTGTGATCTGAGAAGTTGGTTGGTAGGATTTCAATATTTTTGAAATTACTGAGGTTCTTTTTGTGGCCTAGTATGTGGTCTATTCTGGAAAATGTTCCATGTACACTTGAGAAGAATGTGTATCCTGTTGCTTTTGGGTGCAGAGTTCTGTAGATGTCTGTTAGGTCCATCTGTTCTAGTGTGTTGTTCAGTGCCTCTGTGTCTTTCCTTATTCTCTGTCTGGTTGATCTGTCCTTTGGAGTGAGTGGTGTGTTGAAGTCTCCTAGAATGAATGCATTGTTGTCTATTTCCTCCTTCAATTCTGTTAGTATTTGTTTCACATATGTTGGCGCTCCTGTGTTGGGTGCATATATGTTTAAAGTAGTTATATCTTCTTGTTGGACTGACCCCTTTATCATTATGTAATGTCCTTCTTTATCTCTTGCTACTTTCTTCGTTTTGAAGTCTATTTTGTCTGATACAAGTACTGCAACACCTGCTTTTTTCTCTTTGTTGTTTGCATGAAATATCTTTTTCTATCCCTTCACTTTTAGTCTGTGTATATCTTTGGGTTTGAGGTGAGTCTCTTGTAAGCAGCATATAGATGGGTCTTGCTTTTTTATCCACTCTGTTACTCTGTGTCTTTTGATTGGTGCATTCAGTCCATTTACATTTAGGGTTATTATTGATAGATATGTACTTATTGCCATTGCTGGCTTTAGATTCGTGGTTACCAAAGGTTCAAGGGTTGCTTCTTTACTATCTAAGAATCTAACTTAACTTTCTTGTTAAGTTATTGTGAACGCCGTCTGACGTTTCTTTATTTCTCCCTTCCTATTCTTCCTCCTCCATTCTTTATATGTTGGGTGTTTTATTCTTTGCCTTTAGTTAGTATTTGGATGGTCTGCTTTCTTTGGTATGGTTTTATTTTCTCTGGTGACATCTTTTTAGCCTTAGGAGTGCTTCCCTCCAGAGCAGTCCGTTTAAGATATCCTGTAGAGGTGGTTTATGGGCCGCAAACTCTCTCAACTTTCTTTTGTCTTGAAATTGTTTAATCCCTCCGTCATATTTAAATGATAATCGTGCTGGATACAATATTCTTGGTTCGAGGCCCTTCTGTTTCATTACGTTAAATATATCATGCCATTCTCTTCTGGCCTGTAAGGTTTCTGTTGAGAAGTCTGATGATAGTCTGATGGGTTTTCCTTTGTAGGTGATCTTTTTTCTCTCTCTAGCTGCCTTTAATACTCTGTCTTTATCTTTGCCCTTTGCCATCTTAATTATTATGTGTCTTGGTGTTGTCTTCCTTGGGTCCCTTGTGTTGGGAATTCTGTGGGCTTCCGTGGACTGCGAGACTATTTCCTTCCCCAGTGTGGGAAAGTTTTCAGCAATTATTTCTTCAAAGACACTTTCTATCCCTTTTTCTCTCTCTTCTTCCTCTGGTACTCCTATAATGCGAATATTGTTCCATTTGGATTGGTCACACAGTTCTCTCAATATTCTTTCATTCCTAGAGATCCTTTTTTCTCTCAGTTTTGTACATGTATTTTATAATTTTAAGAATGTTATAGCAGTCTGGGATTGTTATTAAACACATAGATTCTGGAAATCAAGACTGTCTGGGTTCATTTTCCAGCTCTAGCACTTACTAGATGTGTGACCTTGGGTCAGATATTCAACCTCATTTTACCCCAGTTTCCTTAGAAGGAAAATGAGGTTAATAATAGTACCTACCTCTAAGGACTTTGGGGAAGAATAATCCTGTTAATGCATGCAAAGTGCAAAGAACAGGGCCTGACATGGAGTTGGTATACAATAAGCACTAGCTACTGTCATTATGCATGTTGTCAAGTATATTAAAATGTGTGTGTGTAGGTATTGGTATAGCTGCACAGGGCTCTAAAGTGAGGCACAGAAAAATGACAGTAAAGTATAAACCAAAATGGGAACAGGGATTATATCTGGGTGGCAGGTGGTGAGGAATGTAATACTTTTCTGTATCTCCTAAATTTCTTATAAAGAGCTAGATTAACTTTTGTAAACAGAAGAAAAGCACACCATGATGTAAGTGTGCATAGCAGCCCCATCAGTGTCAAGTCATCAAAACATAAAAGCAAAAGCAACACATTTGAAACAGGTAGCAAGAGTGGCTCAAGGCTACTTGTCCTAAGACATATCTGCCTGGGGTGACTCAGAGGGGTGCAGGGCCTGGTGTAGGAAGCCCTCTGCTCCGCCACCTCAGCCTTTCCCTAGTCTGAGGATGCCCCACTGGCCCTTTGCTTCCTTGGGGGTGCTCCACCTTCCACCATGCCACAGTGTCCTTGGTGCCCTGGCAAGGAGGCTGGCAGGGAGGGGCTGAGCTCTGGAGGGCCTCTGGGGAGCCAAGCTGATTTCCCTCCTCCCTCCCCCCGGTCGGGTCATAGGAGATGACATTTGTACCGCTTCAGGAAAGCCAGAGCTGCTTCTCAGCTGCTGCCTTGTAGCTCACGTGTAGGGACCGAGGCAGCCTTACTTGCACCCAGGGTAGAGAAGTGCGGCGGGAGGGGGAAGCACACATGGGGGGCCAGGCCTGAGGGGTTGCCCAGGCTGACTGCTGGAGGTAGCTGAGGAGACTGGTAGGAGGGAAGGCAGAGACAGCTTTCTGCAGAGCTCATGAATTGCAGCTGGGAAACAAGGGAGACTGGAATCTGGGCTGGATCAGGGCCAGTGCCCTGGGACAGAAATAGGCCAGGCCACTGGGTTTGCAGATCAGCATCCTGCTCTGCCTGCCTGGCTGGGCCACTCACCAGCAAAGAGCCACGTGGACTCCCGAGGGCAGGAAGATGGGGCCGACTGAGCCGGGGCTCACCCTCATCTTTACAGGACTTGTCACCACCTAATGTTAAATGAGCTATTTGTTACTTATTGACTGTCCTGCCTCTAGAAAGGATGCTGCTCCAAGGAGACTTTGTCTCCTCTGTTCCCTGTAGCAACACAAAGCCCTAGAACAGTGTCTGGCACATGGTAGTTGCTTGATAAATGTTTTTTGAATGGCTGAATAAATAACCACCCCTCTGGGGCTTGTGACATAAGGAGGGCAAGCTGGGACTTGGAGATTACTCATTTCTGTCAATGAGAGTAGAGGCTCAGAGTTCAAGATTTGCTTAATGTCACACAGCTAGGAGACAGCCAATCTTGGTTTAAACCTGAGGGTAACAAACCTGACTGCTCTTTTTTTTTTCAGTATTATGCTGCCTCTTTGAAAGAACTAAACTGGGTTGACGGTCTGGCAGGTGCTGCCCAGGCACCCCTGTGGGCACACTGACTACAAAGACAAAGTGCAGTCCATGAGACAGCTGTGCTGCATGGAGCCCTGGGCTGGGACGGGGACTTCTCTCTGCTGCTGGCAACGCCTATTGATGAACAGGCTCTGGACACATGGGGTCTCTGGAGATCCTGGCTCTGCTGAGGGATATCTGAGATCACTGACTGGGCCTCAGGATTCCAAGGTATAAAATGGGTAGAAAGCAAGGGAATAGTGCTTCTCCTTAGACTGGGTGACTGGACTGTATGAGGCCTCCTTTGGTACCTAGGTTACAACTCAAACTGGGGAAGGATGCCAGCCAAGGGTCTGACTGTGGACTGGGAGGGGAAAGAAAGCATGGAGAGAGGCTAGCATGGATCATTGCCAGGCCCCTCTGCATCCACTGGAACCTGTCTCCCTTCCATGCCACCCCTGGCAGCCCAACTATCAGGGAGGGCAATGACATTAGCCTCTGTAGGGCAGAGGGCATGAGAGGAGGGGACAAGAGACACCTGTCCCTCCCCACACTACCAAGAATGTCCTGGTCTGTCTGTCCTCCCAGGAAGTGAACAAATGGGCTTCAGACCTTTCCTCTCATTCTGCACCACCTAGGCAGCCATTCTGGCTGAGATGGAGAATTCTTTCTCATGGGTCTGAAGCGGCAGCAGACCCATGAGCATGCCTCAGCTTGAGTTGTAACCTAGGTACCAAAGGAGGCCTCATACAGTCCAGTCACCCAGTCTAAGGAGAAGCACTATTCCCTTGCTTTCTACCCATTTTATACCTTGGAATCCTGAGGCCCAGTCAGTGATCTCAGATATCCCTCAGCAGAGCCAGGATCTCCAGAGACCCCATGTGTCCAGAGCCTGTTCATCAATAGGCGTTGCCAGCAGCAGAGAGAAGTCCCCATCCCACCCCAAAGATTCCACCTTACCAGGTCAGGTATCACCCCAGGCCCTCTGAGAACAGAGCCTGTCCCTTTCTGACCTCACCACAGTGGAAAGCCCATGACTCTCTGGGTGTGTACTACTAGGGTGCTAGGGTGCAGGTTGCACACACACACACACACACACACACACACACACAAATACAGCCTGGAGCCTGGAAGCTCAATTCTCTAAGCCCCATGAAGCTTTGGGGCCCCTTAGAGAGCTGGCATAGGGCAGGACTGCTGCTGGCTGAGTGGCATTGCTACTGCCTTGCAGGCTCTAGAGGTGAAGGTGAAGAGAATAATGGTCTGAGGTTGCTGGGTGGAATGTGGGAAGTGTGATGGCTGGGAGGTAGACACCCTCCACTGGCTCTTGCCTGATCCATGCCTGCAAAGCAGAGCTAGATCTCACCCTGACTAGCCTGATCAGGCAGGGATTGGATGGCAGGAAGGAGCCTTCCTTGGGGCTCTGGGTAGGTGGCTGCCATGGAACCTTTGAAATCTTGGCCAGCATCCCGACTTCCTGGGGCCCACCCAGCTGGGAAGGGGAGCTTGAAACTTGGGGCCAATGGACAGGTGGTGGCTGGGAGGAGGCGGCATGTCAGGATGGAGCATGCCTCAGCTAAGAGTGGAGACAAAGCAGGGGGCTGGAAGGCGGGTGTATAATTAGGCTGGGAGGAGAGGGAGGAAGGATGGCCAACTGCACATGGAGTAGACTATGGGTTCCTGGTGGGCCCCACGATGGCCTTGGGCCCTTTGTCCTGTGGCTTTTCAGCCAGGTTGGTGGGCCAGGTATGCTGGGGACACTGGGAAAACTGAACCCAAGGAGAAAGGGGATGGCCCAAAGCAGGTCTCTGGAGTCCTCCCCAAATCTTTGGTGCCATGCTGGGGCCTCAGCAGTGTTTGGGGACAAAGCTTCTCAAGTGTTATGCAAAACAGGCTATAGATCTGATGAGACATTCACACTCTCAGTGCTCAGGAGGCCCAGTGAGGACTGAGGCAGCCCATACAAATAGTACGTATTTTGCCATACAAACAGTACTATTTTTCCTCTGTGTGCTCACAGTGGAAAAGACTGGGGAGGGGAAGACAAAGGTAGGGGGGAGGGAGCAGGGACCTGGAGATGGGCCTGCTGTTCTGGCTAGCCAGCCTGGACACAGCTGGGACAGCTCAGCCCCCCCACCCCCCACCCAACTGGGGCGGGCCCCCATCACTGCTTCCTCACCTCTCACCGCCATTCTCTTTGCCCTTATGCTGCTTTTCTTCCTGTCTCTGTCCCTGTCTCCCCCATTCCTTGTCTCTGTTTTTGTCTCCATTTCTTTCTCTGTCTCTAGACCTCTCTCTGGCCTCTCTCTCTATCTATTACTGTCTCCCTGATTCTGTGCCTCTCTCCAATCTCTATGTCCTTCTGTATGTTTTGCTACTTCCATGTCTTTCTCTCTCTGTTGATTCTCACAGGCTCCTTGGCTCTGGTCGCTTTTCTGCTACTTTACTCTGCCTCCTCTTTTCTGTCTATCTCTCTCTAGGTCTGTTTTTCTGCCTCTCATAACCTCTGGGCCTCCAACTCTGTGTGCGTGTGACCTGTTCTGCTCTGTACCCGGGCCTGGTTGGCAGCTGCTGGAAGCTGGACAGCAACTCCCGTTCTCCCCTTTCTGGATAAAATGGAAGCTCCGATGGTGGGGTTCCACAGCCCAGCAGGGTCACTCAGGCCCCCTGTGGGTCCCAGGGCTGAGGCAGTGCCAGCCACCCCTATTAGGAGTAGGAGAGGAGGTGCAGACACAGGAGGCATAATCCCGTTGGCCACTCACCATTTCCCCCAAAGCCTCCCTCGGCCACCTCCTTCAGCCCGGCTCGTTCCCATGATCGGTCCAGGTTGCCTCATGGCCAAGCCTGGGTGGGATAAGGAAACTGCCAGTGAGAGTGACAAGGCGCAACTGTCAGGGAGGTTCCCTGCTGCAGCCACAACAGGGACCCTCAGGCAGTGACTCAAACTTGGTGTCTGGCTTCTAGATCTGAGCTGTACCACCTAGTGACTACACAACCAAGAGCTAGCAAAGGCGTCCCCCTGAGCACTGATTTTAGACACCCTGAAGCCTAACCCAAAGGGGAATGTTGTTTGGGAAGGGGCCAGCTCTGTGTTGGGCAGTAGGAGGGGCTGGATGAGTGGGAAACCTCCCTACCCCCTCCCTTCCTTCACCTTCTCCCACTTGGGGTGATGATACCAGGATTAGCATGAAGACTTCTGGGTGTCCTTGGACAAGTTAGTAAGGCTCTCTGGGCCTTAGCTTCATCCCTGCTTCTTCCAGCAGGGTCAGCAGGAAGTGGGAGGTGGCCACAGTTGTAGAGGTGGTGGTGGTAGCAGGGCCAGGGTCCGGGGCCCCACTGAGGTCAAGCTGGGTGGGCAGCTGGGGGTTTGGTAGGAGGCAGTCCTGCTTCTGAGAACATGTGATCTTTCCCCCAGAGGCTTTGTGTACAGCAGACAAACAGTTTTGCAGCTCTACTCCCCTCGTCTCCCAGCCACAGACACACTCGAAATTTCTAAAGTTGGGTTTATGCTATTTTTCATTACTGTGAGTTTCAGAAAGAACCACTGCCAGAGACATCCTGGGAAAGGCAATTTCCCTCCCCCAGAATTTGAGAGGGCTGGTGTTGGTGGGCACTGGGAAGATGCCTAGGCCAGTCCTACCCCTGCCTCCTGCAGCCTGACACATGGGACTTGAGGCCTAAAGAGAGGTTGTGATTGGTTACAGGGCCCGTGACAAGTTGGTGACAGAGCTGGGCCTAGAATCCAGGCCCCTTGACTCCTATTGTCTCCCTTGCTCATTTGCTGGCTTGCCTTCTCTCTATTCTCTCACCTCTGGCTGCCACTCTCGTGCTCTGTCCTTCACTAGGCAATCCCTTCTTCATTCCCCAGCAAGAGTCTCAATGGTTGAGACTCCCAACTCCTTTGGACCCCATGGAGCTCCTTTCAGCAACCTCTGGCTCACCCGGCCAAGAGGAGCAGCGTGCTGGCTGGACCTGTGTGTTGGGTCACCAGACAGGCAGCCCCGGGCCCACGAGACTTGGGTCTTCTTGAGATCAGGCATCAGCAGACCCTCTTCCCATCTGCCCACCTGCCTCACCAAGCCAAGCCTGGGGCAGAAGCGGAGCTGGCACTCCCTCTGGGGAGGCGAGGGGATTTGCGGAGGCCCCCTACTGAGGGAAATCTTGTCCAGGTTAAACACAGGAATTCATACCTGGGTCCTGAGCACATTCTCCATCTCTGCCCCCCACCTGAGCGGGCTGATGGGTGGACAGACTGGGTAGCTTCTCTCAGAAGTCCTGCCATAGCTTTAAGTGGCAGGCTCAGTTGCAGGAGGGAAAAAGTCCATCTGTCCCCTACTAAGAAGCCAGGTGGGAGCTCCTGCCTGGAGTCACACAGGTGGCTTCTACAGCACATGGCCACATTTTCTGATGTCAACTTGACACAGATACCTTGTATTAGGGAGGATGGGCAAGGGTCTGCTATCAGGCATCTGGAGGGAGAGCCCCACAGGGGAGCCATGGGCAAAGCACAAGCCTTGGCATAGACAGATCTCAGTTTAAATCCAAGTTGGGCCGTCCTTGCTGGGTGGCCTTGGCCAAGTTACATAACCTGTCCAAGCCGTTGTTTCCCCACTTACAAAATCCCCATTCCCTTACTTGTTCAAGGTTCCAGGAGGGCAGCGCCTAAGCTCACACAGAGGATGTGTCAGGGAAGGAGCTCCTGCAGAGGCTGGCACACCATGGGGAGGGAGTGAGCAGCAATGGATTTGGGGTTAGCTGATGGGAAACTTAGTGTGAGTCAGCAGTGGGATGTGCTGGCCCAGAGAGCTTCTGCAATAGCTGATGACTGGGTTCAGGAGGGCAAAGGCATTCCTGCTCTGGAGTCACTCTGGAGGTGGGGTGGGTGGGTCCCACCAAAGGGACACCTGCTTGGAGGAGAGAGAGCAGGCTACAGAGGAGATGGACATTTTGGTCCTCTGAGTTCCCTAGCACAATCACCAGCCTTTACAGTGTCCTAGTGCAAAATAGATCAAAGTGCCTCCTTGGGGTGTCTGCAGCCCTGCAACAAGGCACATGGTTTGGTGAATGCAGCGTGGGCCAGACTTAAGCTCTCCCAACTCTCTTGGCTGAGTGCCTTCCTGGCTGTCCTGAAGGCCCCACCATTTGCTGACCCACCCTTCCATTCACTCAACAAATGCTCATTGAGCTTCTACTGTATGCCTACTTAGGCACTTTCTACATATTGACGAGGGGCCTCAGGAGCTGGGGATGCCCACCCTGGAGAAGAGAGGGCTACAGCTCACCTACACAGTTAGTTCTTTGACCAAAGGCTGTCTGGACTCTTGCTTAGAATGCAACTGCAATTCAATAGATATTTATTTACTGGGTGTCCACAAAAAGCCTGCCCCAGGGTTATCACTGACTGTCTGTGTGCCCTTGCATGAGTCACTTTCCCTCTCTGGGCTTTAGTTCCCCATCTTCAAATGAAGGCACCAGGCTAGATGAGCTGTTAGGACTCTTCTGGCTTCATGAGGGAAATCCTGCAAGGTGACCAGGGAAAGGGAAGCGGATATTTACCGTGTGGTCCAGGGCTGTTGTACAAGGAGTTCAAGCCAGGGGAAGGATCTGGACTTGAGAATGTTTGAGGCCTTTCTCAGCCTGAGATGCAACCAGCTTTCCACCTTTCTTCCATCCCTCTCAATAGTCTTGCTCTGGCCACACTAGTCTTACCCACCCTGAGTCCGCCATGGCCTCTCCAGCTGCCATGCATTTGCTCAGCCTGTGCACTTGGCCTGGAATGCTGTCTCCTGTCTCTGCCTAGTGAAATTCCTCTCACCATGGATGTTGCAGAGAGGACCTAAGCATAAGAGGGATGGAAGAGGGTGTCCACCACGCTTCCATCCCAGAGAGTCTCAAGAAAGGAGTTACTGCTGTCCAGGGGACACCCAGGCTGAGTTGCACTGACCCAAGGTGCCCAGCTCCAGGATCTTTCTGCTGCCACTACCGAGGGCTTTTCTTCCCTTTCTTCTTTGGGGCATTTTGGAGCATGCATTCTGAAACCAGAGTGCCCTGTGTTTGCTGTCCAGATCTGCCCTCTTCCTAGCTATGCACCTCTGGCTCTCAGGTCCTGTTTTAGAGTCTGTGCCATTCTCTATAAAAGGGGACTATTAAGCTAAGCCCCAGCTCTCTGAGGAAGAAGAAATGACAGGGAGGGAAGGGAGAGCAGGGAGATCATGCCTATAAAAACTGCTTGACAAAGAGTAGAGGCCCCAGCACCCATGGTCTGCCAGCATTCCACTGAGTGAGGCTCTGATCTTCCATCATCTGAGACCTCCAAGCTACTCCTCATTCACAAAGCCAAAGGCTTCATCCTTTTCTTTAAAAGCTTTCTTAGCAATTTCTTACCCAGAATTTCTCTAAACATCCCTCCTCCCTAACTCTGCCCTTTGGCTCTCTCTAGGCCCTATGTGCTGCCATCCATATGCCCTGGGCCCACCAGCCCTGTGGAGGGAGCCCCAGCAGAGCCCTCCTGAGCACTCAGGCATGGATTACTTTGCCCAACAAGCCCCACCCCAGCTAAACTTAGGGCTTTGCAAGCCTGGGATGGGATCTGGAGGGAGCCACCACCATCTTCTCAAAGCTCCTGCGCACCCAGGGCGTCAAGTGGACCCTTGCTCGAGCTCTCCTCATCCCTGCTTCCTGACCAGGCGGCTCCCCTTCTAAGGGATGGCACAGGGATTAGGAGCCTAAAATTTTTAGTCTGGCAGGCCTGGGTTCTACTTCCAGCTCTGCCACTTTCTGCTTTGGAGACCTTCGGCATGTGGTTTGGCTTCTTTGATCCTCATTTTAGCCATCTGCAAAATGGGGGTGATGCTCATAGTACCCCTCATAGGACTCTGTGAAGATTCAAACAGGTTGTGCACATCACTGCTCATTATAAACCCAGTGTTGCATTAATGGCAACTGCCTCTTTTAAAAAACCTTTTCTGAAAAGCCAGGCACACTGTGGACCCTCAGTAAATATTCACTGAATCAAGACTTGGTTCTGAGCAAAAGTCAGGAGACAGCCTTTGGTCAGCAGACTTTAAAGATACTCTGTGGGGCTCCAAAGTTTGCCTTGTGTGCCTGTCTCATGGCAGCCTGCCCACCGTCTCACTGTCAACTGCCTCCTCATGGGAGGCCCAACAGAAGCCTCTGAAAGAGCCTCATAGGAGGGCTAAAAAGAGAAGGTTCTGCCCAAGGCTAGGGCCCTGGGGTGCTCAAGGTATCAGTGATATTAAATGCAGGCCAGGAGAACAGGAGCCCGGGGCCAGCAAGAGGGTTCAAAAGCTTAGGCTCATCCTGGTGGAAGGCAACGGTAAGGCTCTATCATAAGGCTGACTTGGGCTGGGTGACTATACGCCCCTCTGCAGTCTTGAAATGGAGTAATGGTGTTTGCCTTGCTCACCACACAGGCTGGGACTAAGGATGCAGTGAGATAGCAAAAATGTGTGGAAATGCTGGAGAGTGGACCCGTGTGTTTTGGGCAATTCAGACTGGAACCTTGCACTCTTTTTTTTTCTTTTTTTTTCACCAAAGGCAACAGGGTAAAGAGTAGAGCACAGACCTGGGCTCAACTCCTGGCTCTAATATACTTGCCATGTGACTTTGGGCAAGTCACGGAACCTCTCTAGACCTCTGCCTCCTTGTTTATAGAACAATGTAATATTTACCCCATTGCTGTGAGGGTGTGATGGGGTTGTGCGTTAAGCACAGCCAGCTTGTGCTTGATGGCAGGGCCCACTTAGGAAGGTGTCAGGATGTCCCAGAGGTAAAGCTGAGAGGTACCAAGCCAGGTACAAAATGGTTAGCAATTAACTGTCTCTAACTAGCAGACACTGCCTGAGTCCCTCTGCCCTGCCATGTCCTAAACTTGCTTCTGAGGATGCCTGGAAGAATTAAACCCAGTCCCTGCCCTCCAGAGCCTGTACCCAGGCTGGAGGAAATTAGCCTCAAGGGGGTCTTGCACCCTAGAAGTCATCTCAGACCTGTGCCATCTCCCTGGGGCCTCAGCCGAGCCTTCCACACCCTGGGACCCACGAGAGCACTGCTCTTACACAGCTCCAGCAGAAAATTCTCCTTTGTTAGGCATTTGCCGCCCCACCATGCTTCCTTCCTTCCTGACCAGGACCCAGAATCTCACTTGGAACAGATGGAATGAGAGTGCCCTGAGCAGGCCACAGAAGCCATCTTGCTCCTGTTGTGGGGCTTGGGGTCCAGTAATGATGGAGACAAGGCCCCTGCCCTCATGGAGAAGGTGTTCTAGTGCAGGTGACAGAGAGTCTCAGAAGGCAATGGGTGTTGTGAAAGAAATAAAGACAAGAAAGAGCACAATAGAATTGGGGAGGCAATTTTCAGCAGGGTGCTAAGGGCTTCCTCCCATTTGGCACTTGGGGAGACAAAGGAACAGACTGGCCCAGGACCACCCAGCAGGTGCTGGCCGAATGGGGTAGGGGCAGAACCCAGAGGCCTGCTGCCCAGTGCCCCTCCCTGTACCATGCTTTCTCTAGGAGCTCCCCAATTCTCTCCTTCACCTCATCCTGCTTTCCATGTACCCTGGCCTCTTTGTTCTTTCCTCCCCTGGGCAGCAGGGCTGCTGGGATGACCACAGCTCCAGGGGACAGGGTTCTCTCAGGTCTCTGTGCGCTTGTGTGGAGGAGGCCTGGGGCCTTGGGCAGTAAGATCATGGTGGGGCCAGGAAGTTGCACGAACAAATGGTGGCTGCTGAAAGCTCCAGCTGTGGGGGCCAACAATGCTCCCTTGGTCCAGATGTTGGCCTCACCCACCTCCCTCTGGCTGCAGCAGATTTATAAAGAACCTCATAGTCTGTCTCAGAGAAAAACAATATTGTGGAGTTGGAAGGGGGCCTGAAGGGCCACCCAGTGCAAGCAAAGGAAGCTGGCAAGCTCAGTCATTGGCCTCCAAGGTTGTCTGGACAGCAGGGTTCATTCCTGGGCCGACAGTGTCCCAGGGAAGGTGGGGCCACAGCCTTCCTGGTCAAATGTCCCAGATTTCCAGCCCAGAAATGCAAACCAAAATCTAAGGGTGAACCTGGGGCTCGAGGGCTCTCCTAAAAGGGGGTGAGCTGCTTGTTCCTTCAGGTGTGCAAGCAGGGACTGCTCATCAAGAGCAGAGTGGGTGAGGAGGTGCTCTAAAGAGGTAGGACCTGAAGCTTTCTTTCCAGTTCTTGCCAAGTCTGCAGCCTCTCCTTGCTCCAAGATGCAGGGTGCTCCAGTCCACCCCCACCTCCAGCACCAGAAGGGGCCTATAAACTGTTCCCTCCCCCACCCCACCCCCATCTTAAGAGGGTGGGTCCAGCCCAAGGTCTTGATGGGAACACTCCCCCCACCACCAACACTTCTCCTAATGCATCCTTGCTAGCAGGCTGGGAACCGCAAACTATGCTGTGACAAGAGGGGAGATAAGGGGGCTCTCACATTTCCCCTGGCTGGGCTCCTGGGCTGCCAGCATACATGCTGGCTGATTTCGACATGAAAGGGCCCCTTGAGAAGGAGAATACCCCTCCCTTTCCCCTTTCCCACTGCTAAGCCCTATTCTGAAGCTAACCACTGTCTGAGCCACCCTCCCTCTGAAGCATCAAGCTCTGCCACTGGCCTGCCTGCCAAGTCTTCCCCCAGCTGTGTCAGCCTCGCCTCACAGCCCCGCCCTCCATGGTAGGAATCCCGGGAGGAGAGGGGGGTGTGCATAGGGCTGCCCCTTCTAACACCAAGCTGACAAGAAGGGGATGGTGGTGACACAGGGCCCGGGATCTGCTCTGGAGATACAACCCAGCTGACCCTAGGTTGCTATGTTGAACAAATCTTTGTGGGGGATGGCTCTGAGGAGAGGAGGTCTCCTAACCCAGATATGAAGAGGGCCAGAGCATTCTCAGGATTTCCAAGTACAGTACCCAGAGGTTCAACTCTCAGGCCTCTTCCCTTGCTCTTTTCCTTAACTGCCTGAGACAAGCACCCTTCGAAAATCCACTGAGACGTCTCATGTTTCTGCCACCAGAGGCCTTCCCTGGAAGGGTATCTGCCCTCAATCTTGTATGCTGCAACTTTTTAAACATTTTATTTTGAGCTAATTTTAGACTTACAGAAAAGACTTACTTGCAAAAAATAGAACAGAGTTCCATATACCCCTAGTCTAGCTTCCCTGATATTAACATCTTATATAACCTTGGTACAATGATCAAAAACAAGAAATTAACTTTGGTATCATGCTATTAACTAAACTACAACTTTTATTTGAATCTCACCAGTTTTCCCACTAATGTTCTACTTCTGTTCTAGGATCCTTCTGGATCCCACATTGCACTGAATTGTCACATCTCTTCAGTCTCTTCCGATCTGTGACAGTTCCTCAGTCTCTCCTTGTCTTTCCCAATCTTGACACTTTTGAAGAGTACCGGTCAGGTGTTAAATAGATTGCCTCTCAATATGGGTTTTCTGATGTCTTCTAATCGCTAAAGTGACGTTATGCTTTTGTGGCAAGACCATCACAGAAATGATGTTGGGTTTTTCTCAGCTCATCATACCAAGAAATTTGTGACATAGGTATGTACACCTTATTACTGGTGATGCTTACCTTGGTCACTTAGTTAAACTGATGTCTGCAGAGGTTCCCCACTATAAAGTTACTGCATTTCCCTTTGATATATAGTTGAATATCTTGGGAAGATACTTTGAGACTCTACATCCTGTTTCTTTTCAATGTCCCATGTTCGTCTACTCATCGTAGCAGCCACTGGTGGGTCAGTATTTATTGCTGTGATGCTTTCCTGATAGTCATGTTTTATTTTCCTCTTTCTTTCTACATTTATTAGTTGGAATTTTCCTGTAAAGAAAAGTTGTCCCTTCTCCCCTGTTGATTTATTTATTCAATTATTTATTTGTGCTAGTATTGGCCGATGGATATTTACTTTATTCCATGGGTTAAAATCCAATATTATCTCCCCACTCAAGAGTGTAGAGTATACCTACCTACTGTGGGCTGTGCATAGTGACTTCCTTCCAAAGAGGACAGTGTGAAAAAGGGAAAACAGTAACATGGAGACACCTGACGCACACTGCTTCAGCCAGGTGATCTCAGGTAACAGTATCAGTATGTACCAGTGATATGTGTTGAGAAGGGTACTTCACCTCTATGATGTTTCCACCACATCCATTCCCTATGAGAATCATCATAAAAACATGAGAAAAGCACTACAATTTATCAAATCCAAATTGAGGGATAGTCTAAAAATACCCAACCAATAATCAAAGCTGTCAAAGCCATCAATAGCAAGAGAAACTGTCACAGCCAAGAAAAGGGGACATGACAACTAAATGTAATGTGGTATCCCAGATGGGACACTGGGACAGATAATGGTTATTAAGTAAAAAAAAACTAAGGAAACATGAAAAATGTATGGACCTGGTTTAATAATAATGTATCCATATTCAGCCTTTATCTATAACAAATGTACCACACTAACAGGAGATGTTAACAACAAGAGAAACTGGATGCCAGGTATTTGAGAACTCTGAATTTCCTCTGCACCTTTTCTGTAAATCTAAAACTATTATAAAAATTTTTAAATGTACATTAAAAGCCCAACACTGTCACTATTTATTTCTGCTCATATTGTTCTTATTTTGGCTATAAGAACTTCCTTCAGCTTGGCTCTTGAGTTCCTCCTACAGGTGCCCATTCTGGCACCACAGAATGGTCCAGACTCATCTTAGACTTTCCCTGACCCAGGTCTGATCCAGCCATTTCTCCAAGGAGTGCTGGCTTCTTTTATCAGAAAATGGTATTAGAAACCAAGATCTGGTTACTAGGTGTGCTCATTGCTGCTGAGGTGTCATTGCTTCTAGGCCCTCTCAGCGGATACAGCTAGGAAATATATGGGTATTTATCAACTCACTCCACTGCACTATGTTGTTTACCCTTGCCCTGTCCTCAAGAGATTTACTTCATTTACTGTAACTGCCTCATTATATTGTTTGGCAAGGATGGACCAAAATCTTATTTAGCCAGTCCCCTATTGGTGCCTATTCATAGTATCACACATTTTATTTTATATTATCAAGATGCTGTAATCTTTGTGCAGAACCATGTGCAAAATGTTTCTCCAGGGCAGACACTGAGATCTGAAACTGTCATGTCAAAAGGTCTGGGCAACTGAAGTGTTGATGCAAGCTGCCAATATGCTATCCAAGGTAGTTTTTCCTAATTAACTGCCCACCATTTAAATTTGCTCACACGTTATTCAGGGCCCACCTTTCCCCAGCTTCCATCTCCCACCACCCTCTTCACTTCTAGTCTACCTGTCAGTCCCAATGACTTAGTTGCCATTTTCTCTCATGCTTCCAAGTCTCTGCCCATGCTGTTGGTCCTTCTACCTGGAATGTCCTTACTCTCTTATCAGCACAGTGAACTTCTCTTCACTCTTCAAAGCCCATCTCAAAGGGCACCTCCTCTGTGAAGGCTTTCTGAACTTACTAGTTAGTGATTTCTTCCTCAGTGCTCCCACAGTGACCTCATCCTGTCAGTTTGGGGAGGTGGCTCTCTGTTCCACTAACCTCTATGATCTTTACAGCCTGGCCCAGCCCAGACTAGGCAAAGAGGAGGCTCCTGGAAGTATGAATGAAAAGATGAACTTCCTTCCATTGGCTCCAGGCAGCTTGTTTTCCATAGGCCTCCTCTTTGGCCCTTAACTAAGAACCTGTTCTGAGACCAGTTATTTTTAAAAGGCCACACTTAAAGCTCCCATTGCATCCCACGCCCCATTCCTGTGTACATACAGACAGGCACACATACATACTCAGACATCCTCCCAAGTCTGTGTACAGTGTGTGTGTGTGTGTGTGTGAATCTGAGAGTATCTATGTGTAAGGAAGAGAAGAGAGGGAGATAAGTAGAGGAGGATTTGAGAGAAGAGAAGAGAGAAAAGAGAAATGTAGGGAAATAGAGAAGAGAGTGTCCAAAGTGAGATTACCAGGGAGCCAGTGAGCCCCTTTAAATGAAGACATGTTAGTAACTGGCACCTGTCAATGTTCCATTACCTCTGTGGCTCAGCAGAACACATCTGAGGGGCTATAGCCCCAAAGAAAAATATACTTGTTGACAATAAAGGCAGATGCCAAACAAGAGAATGTCATTAAATTAGAGAAGGCTGGAGGAGGAAACTCAGAGGCTTGTCCAAAGTCACACATTTGATGGCAACCCTGAGACTTAAGGGTGACTATCATTCCTATTTTACAGATGAACAAATAGTAGTTTCACAGATATGAAGTGACTTACTTGAGATCACATAGTAACCAGAGGTACAGGGATTTGAACTTAAACCTTCTTGGCTCCAAATATCATGTTCTTTTGATAATCTCACATCAAAAATAGTATGTGGCACCTTGTTATGTTAGCCTAAGAGGTAGAAGTTGAATATACAGAATTTGTGTCTGATAGACCTGAGTTCAAATCTAATTTTTTAACATTTTAAATCTTTTATTCATTTTAAAAGCATATATGCAGAGTACCCACTGTCTGTGTGTGGGTATGATTATAAAGGGTACAGGAGGTGGTGGTCAGACAGACATGAGTCTGAGTCTTGGCTCTATCATTTGCAAACTTCACGACCTGTCCTACCTCTGTTTCATCATCTGTAAAATAGGAATAATAGCAATGCCTGTTTCATAGGCTTGCTGTAGGTATTACATGAGCATGTGTCTATAAAGCACCAAGTGTCCTGACACACACACATGCTAACACTGAGTGCCTGTCTTGAAATCAGGCATTGAGATACAGGAATGGGCCAAAACTTGGGGTCCTGCCATTGTCCTCAGGGAGCTGAAAGTCTAGTGAAGAAGACAAAAGTCACAAAAGTTGACATAGTCCATGGAACATACTATGAAGGGAATAAAGCAAAAGCAAGGAGCTATGAGAAACAAAACCCAGAATGAAAAATATAATTCAGATGGGGTGATGGGTCATGATATGATCTTTCTAAGGGAGGTGACATCTCAGCTGTGACCTGAAATGAGAAGAGGTCAACCATGCAGAGTAGAGAAAAAACATTCCAGACAGTGAAAATCACAAATACAAATGAGCTGGTGAGTTCAAGGAAGAGCAGAGCAGGGAACAGGGGTAGAGGCAGGGAAGTTCATTAATCATCAGAAAGGCAGGTAGGAGACAGCCCTGGACTTTTTTTTAAAGCATCATGGGAAGCTACTGGAGGGTTTTAAGCAGGAAACTGACATGGCCTGATTTACATTTTAAAAGGATCCCCCTGGCTGCTGGATGGAGAGTAGATTGTAGGGGGAAGAGGTGGGAGCAAGGAGCCACTGCAGATGTCCTGGTGGGAGGGGCTAGTGCTTCAGACCAGGGTGGTGTCAACAGAGATGGGGACATGTACACTTCATACCATATGAGGTGTTTCTTGACTCCTTTCTTTCTTCAACCTCCCACACCCCACCTGTCAGCAAAGCCTCTTGTCTCTATCTTCAGAATACATCCAAAAATCCAACCACTTTTCATCACCTGTACTGTCTCCGCCCTCTAGGCCGCCTTCAGCCCTTGCCCCCACAGCCTCTTCTCTACACCTGAAGGGTCCAAGCCTGAGGGGTCCTGTTAAACCCAAGGCAGGTCTCAAGACTCCCTGTCTCTCTAAGAGTAAAGCCAAAATCATTATGGTAGCCAAAAATCCTCTGAGATCTGGTCCCGCGTTACCTTTCTGCTCACACACCTGCTCCTCTCCTCTCTGCTCACTCAGCTCCAGCCACACTGGCCTCTTTGCAGTTCCTTAGGCATTTCTGACACCCAAACAGCTCTGGTTCTGTGCACAGACTGCTCTCTCTGCCTCACTTGGCCTTTCCACAGATAGCTGTGTTGTTTGCTTCCTCACCTTCTTCGGAACTTCCTCAGATGTTACTTTCTCACTGTGATCCTCCTGGCCATGGTAGCTAAACTTGCAACCATGCCCTCAGACAGACACCCTGACCCCTTTTCCTCCTGCTTTATTTTTTTCCCACAGCACTTAGCATTATCGACCAATATGATATATTTTATTTACCATGTTTAGTTTTTGCCTTCTTTCACCAGATTTCGGCCTCTATAAGGAAAGAGATCTTCATCCATTTATTTTGTTCACTGGTGTATCTCAAACACTATAAAGAACCATGTTTGGCACATAATAGGTGTTCAATAAATTGTGGGGGGAAAGTTGTTGACTGAATGCATTGTTGGGGGAAATGAGACGATGGGAGAAAATTCTTCTGTTTATGTTGCAAACGAACAAGGGCTGCTTATTGCTGTTTGGATTACTGTGTGTGTGTGTGTGTGTGTGTGTGTGTGTGTGTGTGTGTGTCTGCTGTCTGATCCTTCCATCTACATGTGCTGAGGTGGCTTGATGTCAGTGCAGGCCACGCAGGCCCTGGAGCAGCACCTTCCCTGATCTTGCCAGATTAAGAAGATAAAGTGGATACAGCTTGGGTTCAAATACCAGCAGTGCTGATTCTAAACTATGTGACTGTGGGAAAATGATTGAACTCCTCTGAGCTCCAGCTTTGTTACCTGTACAGTGAGCTGTATAATCCCTCCCTCATGGGCTTGCCAGGAAGGTGAGTGGAAGGCACCAAAGTGGAAGTAGACACACCTCATGAAATAGAAGGTGCCAAATGCAGAGGGCATATTTTTCACCCCTCTTAGAACACGGGCCTGGTTCAGAATGTTGAGTCTTTTAAATGAGAGCAACACAGCTTGCCCAGGGTTCCTCTGAAGGAGCCAGGACCCAGGATCCAGGTGGCCCCTGACGTTGGGCAGTGGTGTCAGGCAAAGGGAGTCACCATTCACGAAGTGCTTCCTGGTGTCAGACGCTGTGCTGACGGCACTGAGTGCACGGGCTCAGACAACCTACATGGCCGCCCCATGAGCTAAGTACTGCTCTCATCCCCATTTGAGAAGTGAGACAGCTGAGGCTCAGAGAGGTGAAATGACTTGCCTGAGGCTACTACAAAACTGCTCTCGGTGAATCAGGGACTTTGCCTAAGCCTCTTCTGTTTCCAGGGACTGCACGTTTCTCTGACACACGGAGTCAGTGACCAGGAAAGGGGTTGGGAGAGAGGCAGAGGAGGGGTGTGGGCAGGCAGGCTCTTACCACAGGAGCAGCATCCCAGGAGGAATGCAGACAGTGCTGGAAACCCCAAAAGCAATTTTCTAACCCTGGGAAAATGGCCTGTAGTTTGGGCTGCATGCTCTGCGTGGAGACTGTGGGAGGGGCGCTGTCAGGGCCACCCCTCCCCTTAACCTGAGACACCCCATGTCAGTCAGTTACAGGCATGCTTAGAGATTCCTTGACCCTGCTACTCATGTGAATCCCCTAGCTGGGATTAGACCAACCACCCAAGCAAGGGGCCCACCCCCAGAGATTCTGATTTCAAGGGTTTGGGGTAGGGCCTGGGCATCTGGATTTCCCCAGCTCTCCAGGTAATTCTAATGTTCTGACTCAACTAGTCCTCCCTTGGTTGACACTCCACACATGCCATTTTAAAGTTGGAGAAGCCGAGGCCCAGAGAGAGGACACACAGCCTGGAACTCTTGCCTCTGATTCTTATTAGGACTTAGCCATATGAGAATGCCTTCTCCAAGGTGCCAGTGAGGTGAGTTAGAGAGGGTCCTCAGAGCTGCAGGGCAGTGGGAAGACAATAGTCCTAACTAGGGAGTTGCTAAAAGCATCCCAGTACTGGGCTGGGTCCTCCTCCCACCTGAGGCCTTTGGATCCACTGGCACTCCCTCTGCATCTGTGGGGTGTAGGAAGGCTGGGTTTGGGTTCCGCCTCTGTCTCTAACTCCTTTTGGACCCAAGGCAAGTCCCTCTCATTCTATAGGCCTCAGCATTACTCATCTATGAAATTGAATTTGACTCAGATCTCACCTAAACTAAGACCTCTTCCAGCTCTGACATACTTTGGTTCTAAAGAAGGTGACCTTTAGGAGGTCTGGGTTGTGATCCTATCTCTGTACTCAATGTGTCTGAGCCACAGCTTCCTACTCTGCACAATGGGGATCATTGCTATCACTGTGATCTCGGCCACATTGCCTGCTCTTTCTAGGTCTCTGCTGCTTCTCCTCTAAACTAAAGTGCATAGGGACTGGAAGTGGTCTCGACTCAGAAGGCCTGCAAGTCTCCAATTCTTGTTCTAACCGGCTGTTCCAGCTCCACTAAGTCCCAGAACAGTGTCAGGTGGAGGGAAGACTTTGGGGCAAGTGATCCCTTCCAGGACAGAGGAAGACCCTCTGCAGCCACACTATCCCTCTACCTCTGGTGGCCGTCAGTGCGGGTACAGGACCGCAGTTAGCACTGACCTCAAAGCCTCCCCAGTGCCCGCAGAGAGAGGAAGTTGTCAAGTCAGTGAACCAGCCTGGGGGCAGGAGCAGAGAAGCTATAGAACCTGAAGCTTGGCGAGCTGGAGCTCCTGCCCAGATCCTGTGGTGAGCCTGAGAGGCATGCCGGACTGGGACCTGAGGGGCAGAAACCCTGGAGGATGCCTCCCTGTCAATCTTGACAGCAGTTTTAACAGCCACCTTTTCTCCAAGGCCTTCTGGGAGCCAGGTGATCTGTCCATGGGCTAGCGCTGAACTTCCTGACAGCCCTGGGAGCCAGCAACGACTACTAGTCTCGTGTTATATAATACAGACGGGGCTGCTGAGGCCCAGAGAGGTAAGGGACTTCCCTCAAGCCATGTACAGTCGGTGTGGCCGTCTGGACTGGAAGCAGGCAGGCTAACTCTTGAACCCCTGTCCTTCCCACCCCACCCAGGGGCCTCCAATAATAACAAAACCATTTACATAGTGCTTCTTATGAGCCAGACACTGCTGTAAGTGTTATATATATATATGTATGTATGTATATTCACTTATTTTATCTGTACAACCATATGAGGTAGTTACTCTGATGAGGTCCAAATGAGGAAACAGACCCACAGGGGTCAAGTAACTTGCTCTTAGAGTCTCACGGAAGAGTCAGGCCTCCCAGTCCATTCTGTCTCCACCAGAATATAAATGCTGTATAGAAGGAAGCTCAATCTACACACACATCCCCTACTCATCACACAGCCTGCACACCTCAGTCTGGGCCCTTGCTGTCTTCCAGGTGGCAGTTTCAGGTTGTGTGGCTTTGGACAAATAAATCCCTTTATCCTCATGTCTCTGGGCCTTGGTTTGCCCATAGACAGTGGAGTGATTGGACCAAGTGATCTGTAAGGATCTTCCCTGCTCTGCCATACTATTAAACTGAAATTCAACCCCCATGCCTTTGTCTAGGGGCTAGGGCCTAAGGCACTTCACCTCTTTTCTCCACTCTCTCTCCTTTCCTAGGAGTTAGTAGTGGCTCTGGCCTGGGATTTGCAGGGATAAAGGAAATTCAGTCCAACCAGGATTAGCTCAGGAAAACTGTTTCACATGATAGAGGGATAGCACTGTGACCTACCAGAGTCCAGTTCCCTTCCACCTCCTTACCTGTCAGCCCATCACACAGCCTGTGTGAGGGTTTGCCAAGTCACCTTCCAGTCTCCCAGGCTCAAAGCCCAGTA
Source organism: Phataginus tricuspis (assembly GCA_029783875.1). Classification (NCBI taxonomy): domain Eukaryota; kingdom Metazoa; phylum Chordata; class Mammalia; order Pholidota; family Manidae; genus Phataginus; species Phataginus tricuspis. The sequence goes on along the minus strand of JAQQAC010016209.1, from coordinate 52,212,789 downwards.
TCCCAAGCCCTTTTATTCCGGTTCTCCAGCAGCCTAGCTCTCCAGCTCTGTCTTCAGCTTTGATTCATCATTGCACTTGGAACCTGGGATCAGCAGCCTTCCTGGCCATTATGACCCCTATCTTTCCCTGTGCTGCTAACAGTGGTAGCAGTCACTACCACACAAGAATGTGCTTATTGCCAAAAGAACATTCTGACTACAGCATAAAGAACATGTTTTCTGGCTGAAGAACGGCTGTATACTACCCTGAAGCCCAGCTTGGCCATATACTAGAAGTTTAGCACTGGACAGGTTCCACAAATTCTCTGAGCTTCAGCTTTCTCATCTTTGCAATGAAAACCATGATTAGTATTTCACTGAGTTGCTGTAAGGATTCAGTGTTACAGCAGATGATCATCTCAGAGCACAGTGCCTGGACTATAGTTTGAGGTCAACAAATAAGACTTGGCTTTAAATCCCACATGATCCTAAGAAAGTCACTGAATCCTAGTTTTCTGAGCTCAGAGACAAGTCTAAAAATTATTGGATGATGATATTTTTATAAGGAAATAAGCTAATGAATGTAAAATTTCTAGCGTGGTGTCTGGAAGATGGTGGGAGACCAAATTTACCCTGCTCCATCTACCTCCAGGCACAGAGATGAAACTATTTGACCCCAAACATATATAAGTATGTAAAACTCTGTGTGTCTAATAACATCAATATTACAGAAATCCTTCCAGAGAACAGAAAAAGAAGGAACACTTCCCAAGTCCTTTTATAAGTCTAAATAACTAGCCAAATAACTAGACAAAACTTGATACCAAAACCAGATAAGGACATTATAAGAAAGGAACATTTCGGGTCAATCTTTCTTGTAAAGATGGATGAAATCCAAATATAAGATACTAGGAAATAGATTGAAAAATATATTAAAATAATAATTTAGTTTTTATTCATCATGACTAACTAAGTGAGGTGTATCCTAGGATTTCAAGGGTGAAAAAAAATCAGTGAAACAGAAGAGCTGGTTTTTTGAAAAGATGAATAAAATTGACAGATCCCTAGCAAGGCTGACAAGGAAAAAAGATACACATTACCAATACCAGGAACGAAACAGAGGATATCGATATAGACCCTGCAGACATCAAAAGGCAATAAATAAACACTATGAACAACTCTACACACATAAACTAGACAACTTAGATAAAATGGATTAATTCCTTGAAAAGCACAAACTGTCACAACTCCGCCCATATGAAATAGATAATTTGGATAGTCCTTTAACTATCAAAGAAATTTAATTTTTAATTGAAAAGATCCCCCAAAAGAAATCTTCAGGCTCAGATGGTTTCATTGGAGAATTATACTACAAGTTGGAAGAACTGTGGATGCAAATTCTATATAATCTCCTCCAGTAAAAGGAAGAGGAGGGGAGACATCCCAATTTATTTTATGAAGCCAGCATTACCCTGACACCAAAAACTGGAAAAGACATTACACAAAGAGAAAACCACAGACCAATATCCCTCATGAAGACCGACAGAAAAATCTCTAGCAAAACATCAACAAATATAATTCAGAAATACATAAAAGGACTTAAACACCATATCAAGTGGGTTTATTCCAGGAATGCAAGGCTGGTTCAATACTTGGAAATCAGTCAATGTAATCTATCACATTATTAGGCTAAGAAAGAAAATTCAATGAACTGATCAGTTGATATAGAAAAAAACACTCTACAAAATCCAACATCCCTTCATAATAAAAACACTCAAAAAATTAGGAAAAGAGTGAACTTTTTCAGTTTTGATAAAGGCCATCTACATAATCCTATAGTTGACATTCTATTTAATGGTGAGAGACTGAATGATTTTTGCCCTCAATTGGGAACAAGGGAAGGATGTCCACTCTCATTACTATTATTCAAAACAGTGATGAAAGTTCTAGTCAGTGAAATAAGTAAAGAAATACAAAGAGAAAAGAAAGTAAAAAAAAGAAGAAAGGACATAAAGATTGGAGCAGAAGAAATAAGATGGTTCGTTCTTGTTCGCAAATGACATGAAAATCCCAAGGAACCTACAAAAAGATCTTCCAGAACTAATGATAAAGTAAGTTAATCAAGGTCACAGGATACAAGATAAACATAAAAAATTGATTGTATTTCTATATATTAGAAATAAACATACAAACACCAAAAGTTTAAATGCAATGCCATTTAAAATCTCTCCACAAATGAAAAAAAGTAATTAGGTGTAAATGTAATAAAACACTTGCAGGACTTTTTTGCTGAGAATTTTTAAATGCTGATGAAAGAAATCAAAGATCTAACTAAATGAAGAGACATACCCAGGGGATTATTTGGAAGCATCAACATAGTAAAAATGTCAATTCTCTCAAAATTGATAAAAGATTTAATGTTATTCCTCTGAAAATTTCAGCAAGTTTTTTGTGTAGATAAAGATGAGATCATTCTAAAATTTATATGGAAAGGCAAAGGAACTAGAACAGAGACACAATTTTAAAAAAAGAAGACTACAGTATGAGTAATCATTCTACCTGCTTTTAGGACTTATTATATAGCTACTATAACCAAAACTGTGTGACTTTGTCGGAAGGAAAGATATGTAAATCGATGGAAGAGAATAGAGAACCCAGAAACAGATCCACACCAAGTAAACCCAACTGAGTTTTGACAAAGGTACAAAAGCCTTTGACAAAGGTACATTGGAGGAAAGGCAGCCTTTTCAACAAATGATGCTGGAGCAATTGGACACTCATAAGCAAAAGGATGAATCTCAACCTTAACTTTACACCTTACACAAAAATTAACCTAATAAATCATAGATTTAAAAATACTAAACACAAAACTACAAATTGTTTAGAAGAAAATAGAGAGAAAGATTCCAGGACTTAAATATTGGTGAAGAATTCTTAATACGACACCAAAAGCATGATCCATAAAAGAAGAAAAACAAATAGAATGAACTTCATCAAATTAAAAGTTTTTCATCTGTGATGAAATGGATGAAAAGACAAACTACAAACTGGGGACAATATATTTGTAAATCATGCATTTGACACTGGACTTGTATCTACAATATACAAAACTCTTAAAGATGCTTGAAGAACTCTTAAGACTCAACAGTGAAACAAAACAAGACAGAACAAAACAAACAATCCAATTAAAAAATGGGCAAAAGACATGAAGAGACATTTCACCAAAGAGGATATACAGATGGCAAATAAGTGCATGAACTGTTAGTCGACATCATTAATGTTAATTGATGCAAATTAAAACCACAATGAGATATCACTACATAGCTATCCAATGGCTAAAAAAAAATGTGACAATACCAAATAATGCTAGGGAGGGTCCAGAGAAACCAGATCACTCATACATTGCTGGTTGGAATGTAAAATGGCACAGCCACTCTGCAAGACAGTTGGCAGTGTCTTATAAAACTGAACACACAAGTACCACAGGACCCAGCAATTGCACTCTCAGGCATTTACATGAGAGGATTTAAAATTAATGTTCACACAGGAATTTGGATGTTTATAGCAGCTTTTTTGTAATGGCCCTAAGCTGGGAACAGCTCAGATGTCCTTCAAAACATGAATGGTTAAACAAACTGTAGCACACCCCTATCATAGAATAGTACTCACCATCAAAAAGGAACAAATTACTGACACACACAACAGCTTAGATATATCTCCAGAGAATTTTGCTTAGTGTAAAAGCCAATCCCATATGGTTACATACTATGTGGTTCCATTAAATAACATTCTTGAAATGACAAAATTATGGAAATGGAGAATAGATTAGTGGCTGCCAGAGGTTAAGGAGGAGGTGGGGTGGGAGGGAAGTAGGTGTGACTGTGAAAGGGCAACATGAGGAGTCCTTGTGGTGATAGACATCTTCTGTACCTTGACTATATCAATGTTAATATCCTGTTGTGATACTGTACTATATTTTTGCAAAATGTTTCCATTGGGAGAAATTGGGTAAAGGGTTCACAGGATCTCCCTATATTTCTTACAATTGCATATGAATCTAGAATTTTTACATAATAAAAAAATTTAATTTAAAAAATTTAGCAAATGGATTCAGCAATATATTAAAAGAATAATTCACCATGACCAAGCAAGTTTTAATGTGGGAATTCAAGGGTGATTTAATAATCAAAAATCAATCATTATAATTCATGTAACAGGAAAATGAAAAATCATGATAAATGCATAAAAAGCATTTTACAAAATTCAACAGCCATTCATGATAAAACAGTATGCTAGGAATAGGAAGAAGCTTTCTCAATCTGATGAGGGGCATCTATAAAAAAACCTTCAGCAAGCAACATACTTAATGGTGAAATATCAGAAGTTTTTATACTCTGAGACTGGGTGTAAAACAAGGACGATCACTCTCACCGCTTCTATGCAGCGCTGTACTGGAGGTCCTAGTCACTGCAGGGAGGCAAGCAAAAGAAATCAAAGGTTTGAAAGGATGAAATAGAATTGCCATTATTTGCTTTGACGTGATATACATAGAAAGTCCAGAAGAATCTATAGACAATTAGGATTGATAAATGAATTTAGAAAGATCACTGGATTTAGGGTCAATATGCAAAAATCAGTTGTATTTCTATATATCAACAAAAAATAGAAAACAAAAACTTAAAAACCTACCATTTGTAATAGCATAAACATCAAACTTAGGAATAAATCTAATGAAAGATGTGGAGAGCCTTTACTGAACACTAAAGCCTCCGATGACCACTAAAACACATTACAGAAAGAAATGAAAGAGTTGCAAATTAAAGAAGACAAATTACAAATTAAAGAAGACAAATTAAGGGATAAATCATACTCACCGATTAGAAAAATAATTATTATAAAGATGCCAATTCTCCTCAAATTAATCTACAGAGTCAATGTGATCTCATTAAAAAATTCCAGCAATTTTTTTTTTGTGGTGGAAATTGACAAATGGGTCCTAAAATTCAGATGGGCATACAAAGGGCCAAGAATAACCAGGCTGTGTGGAAGGAGAACATAGCCAGAGGACTCTCAAGATATCAAGACCTAGAAAGCTATAGTAATTAAGACATTGTGGTATTGGCACAAGGATATAGAAACTGACAAATAGAAAGAGCAGAAAATTGAAAAACAGACCCACAAATGTGCAGTCACTTAATTTATGACAAAAATGACACTCTAGTACACCGGAAACTTAAAAAACAATGGTTCTGAGTCAATTGGATAGCCATGTGGGAAAAAAGTTTATCTTGACCCCTACCTCACATCGCACATGGAAATCAGTTCCAGATGGATTGCAGATATGAATGTGAAATGCAAAACAATGAAGCTTTCAGAAGATAATATTGGGGAACAACTTTGTACCCGTGAAGTGGACAAAGATTTCTTAAATAAGATGGAAAAATGCTATACATTAAGGGAAAAGTTGATAATTTGGGCTATATAAAAGTAAAGAATTTCAGGTCATCAAATGACTGTGTCAAGAAAGGGAAAAGCAACCCACAGAATGGGAGAAAATATTTAAAATAGGTACATCTGACAGGGGACTCATAATCCAGAATATATGAGATAATCCAATAGAAAAATGTGCAAAGGACTTTGACAGACACTTCATGAGATAAAGTATATCAAGGTGGTCAATAAACATAGGAAAAGGTGCTCAACTTAATTAGTTAAAAGGAGATGCAAATTAAAAGCATAGGAAATAGTGCTACACACCCACCAAAATGGGTAAAATGATAGAAAACTGGAATGCCCAAGTACTAGTGAGGATGAGGAGAGCCAAAGCTCTTCTGCGTCACTGATGGGAAAGTAACTGGTACCACCATTCTGGAAAACCGTAGGCAGTATCTGCCAAAGTTGAACACACAACCCAGCAATTCCTTACCAAAAGACATGCACACGAATGTTTATAACGGTCCAGTTTGTAATAGCTTAAACCTTGAAGATACCCTGAGGCTCAAAAATTGGGGTCACTAGGGCAGCCGTATGGAGGCTAAACTGAAGATGGTGAGACAGAAGACAGGACAAGCAGGAGAAAGCCATGGCAGGAGCCAGGCAGGAAGCGGTGGTCACAGCAGTGAGGGCAGCAGCAGTGAGGCCAGCAGGAACGCCACTTGGAGAGAGAGCCCACATGACTCAGAGGTGGGCGGGATCTGGGAGGTGATGGGGAAGCAAGAACCCAGGCCAAGGCCCTCAAACCAAGGCTCCTGGGAGGATGGTCATCTGTTTACTGAGGAAAGAAACCGCAGAGGAGGAGGAAGTGTGGGGTGGCTGTGTGGATGAGTTTGGTTTGGTCAGCAGTAGGACTGAGGTACATGAGGGACCAGGAGAGGAGGATGCAGAGATGTGTGACACTCCGTAGCACCTACTCCTTTACCCTCAAGTCACCAGGGGGTAGTGGGCAAATGTCATGATGAAAGGAGAGGCGGGATGGAAGCTAGGGCTCAAATGGCCTTTGGCCTGATCCAAGGCTGCCTGGAAAGCAGGTGGGAGGCCAAGAAGCAAGACACATGCTCTGTTCTTTAGTCTTATTGTCTCCCATTGTTGGAGAAACACCTCTCCTCCATGTCTGCCCTTTTCCATAAGTCCTCACTGCTCAAGGAGGCACTCCACTGATGTCCCTCTCTCTTGCAGTTCAGACTGCATTTCGTGGCCATGCTCTCTAAAGAGAGAATCTGATCCATCCCCTCCCTCCTGTCCTGTGCAGGGAGTATGTACTTGCAAGATTTTCTGGCTTAGATCTCAGCTTTCAATGTGCAGTTGGGGAAACTGAGGACCAGGGATAGGAGAGGATTTGCTGAAGGTTACTTAGAGTTCATGGGAAAGGTTGGGCCAGAACTTAGGCCTCCTAGTACCCCAGGCCTTGATTTCTTTCTCTCCTTTTGAGAAAGAGAAAGAGAAATTGAAAGAGACAAAGGAGAAAGATGGCAAGACAGAAAGAACTACAGAACCCAAGAGGCATGAGGAGGCAGAAAAGGGGGACGAACTCTGAGAGAAAGACAAGAGAGAGGGAGAGAGAGAGGGAGAAAGAAGGAGGGAGAGAAGAAACAGAGCCATGTGTAAAGGGAAGAAAGGAAAGAGAGAGAAAGCAAAAAGACAGAAAAATGGAAAGAATGGAGCTGGCAAGCAGAGCAGGCTGGCCTTCCAGCTCCTACAGGGGCTGCCAGGAGCTGAGCCCACAGCCCTGTAGAAGGCAGAGATGAGTGGCCCCAGAAATCCTTACCCCCACAGCCCTGTAGAAGGCAGAGATGAGTGGCCCCAGAAATCCTTACCTGCCAAACCCCATCAGCCCTCAGAGGCCCAAACCAGAACTGAGCAGTTGATCTAAACAGAAAACAAACAGAGCAAAATGAAAACACACTGACTGCCCCCACCCCCATCCCAGGCTGTGACTCTGTGCTTTCATTGGCCCCCAGGAGGCCACTGGGAAAGCACGCACAGATCTGTAACCCTCCTCTTTCTGTGGCCCTCCACTCCACAGCCACCCCCCACCAAGAGCCATAGGCTCCGCCCCACGCCCTTCAAGATGCCATGGTGGGGAGGGAGTACAGCTCGTGGGCCCTGAAGGGCTGGGGCATGTGCACTCCCTGCCTGTGTCCTAGCAGAGAAACAGCAGGGCCGATGGGGGGCTGACAAGGAGCAGAAGCAGTGGGAGTGGTGGTGATGGGGAACAGAACTCCTCCCCCTCTCTCCTTGCAGGGCTCAAGTTCTTAACCAGCCCAAAGCCTGTCGTGGGTATGGCAGGGTTAGAAGGCAGGCAGGGTGGGCAGGAGGAGCAGGGTGGCAGACTAGGGTTAGGAAGGGGGCAAACTGAACACCCACCATTAATGTATTGCTTCTATTTCCACTGGTCTCTGGAGGTAGCAGCCACAAGAGAGTCTCAGTTTACATTGTAACTTACTATTAACAATGACACAAGTGATTAATATGGGTTTTGTGCTTAACAATTATCAAACACACACAGACAAACTTGTTGAATCCTCATAGCCCTATCTTGCAGGAGTGGGAATAACTATTTTGCAGGAGGGGAACCGAGGCTCAGAAGATGAATTGACTTGGCACACAGCTGGAAAGCAGTTGAGCCTGATTGGGGAAGAGCAGGTTGGTGGACCCTGGCTGAGATGTAATGACTAGAGCAAGTATTCAAGGGTGGAAAAGTGCCTCACAGCCCTAGAACCTTCTCATGTCATCCAAAGGAGCAGACAGATGTGAGCACTGCATGCACGTAGGGGAGGCTGGGAGAAAGGACTCAGGGTAGGAGTAACTATGGGCAGGGGCCACCCCAAGGTCCAAAGGGGCACTCAGGGGCTGGTGCCTCCCCTCAGGGTTGGACTGGACAAGGCTCAAACAAAAGTATGCAATCAACTGATATTTAGTATTAAAGTGGTGGGGTCAAGAACACATATTGCCTGGGTACACACCCTAGCTTCACTACTTACTGTGTGACCTTTGTCTACTTATTTAACTTCTTTATGCCCTAGCTTCCTCATCTGTAAAATGGGGGTAGTGATAGTAATTATCTCATAGAGTTTGTGAGGATTAAATGTGTTATTCTAAAGAAAGCAGTTGGAAGAGTGCCTGGTACATGGTAAGCCTCAAATATTAGCTCCTGATGTCCTTGTCATTGTTGGTTATTTGCCAGGCCTGTGCTGAGCACTAGGACAGCATCAGTGAGCCAAAGCAGCTGCGGTCCCTGTCCTCATAGAGTTTTGAGTATGGTGGGGGTGTTACTTTGAGGTCCCAAAGTTGGACCCCAGGAGGGGAAGGTGGGGCGGGACCTCAGGGTAATCACAAAGTACACAAGAAAAGTAAAATTGCAATAGCAAGAAGTGCTGTGGAGGAGAAATCCACAGAGCCATGAGTGAAAATTTGGTAAACATGCCCTAACCAGGAAGACACAGAGAGGTTTCCCTGAGGAAGAGATGATTGGGCTGTGTGCTAAAGTAGATAGAGGAGTCAAAAACAGAAGAAAGGAAAGAAAGTCATTCCAGGCAAAGGGCACAGCATGTGCAAAGTCTCAGCGGCACGTGGATGGAGAGGTAGACGGGGGCCAGACCAGGGAAGACCCTGTAATCCATGGGCAGAAGTCTTGTCTTTATTGTAAGAACAAAGGAAAAATCGGGGAAGGATTTTAAGAATGGAGTAACATGATCAGAAAAAGATGGAGCCTAATTCTAGGTTGGAAAGGGTCTGTAGCTGGGAGGTGGAGAGAAAAGCTACACACACAGGGGGGCAGATCCCATCACTGGCTCCCTCAGTGTGTGACCTGGGGCAAGTGCCTTCCTTTCCCTGGGTTTCAGTTTCCATCTATATCCCAAGTGGTCTCAGAAGCCTACTTTTGGGGGGTCATCTTGTCCTTTTTTGTCTGTTCTTGGTCCTTCCTTCCTTTCCTTAAGAGGAGGAGAAGGCGGGGAAGACACTCTGAATGGAGCACGGCCCCTCTCCAGTCTTCCCCTCCTCCTGGCCTCTCCCTAATGCCTGCCTCCCCCCCCCCCCCCACCAAATGCAGGCTCTGTGGGAAGGAAGGCCATTTGGGGCCAACTTCTCTCCTCCTCCTCCTCCACCCATGGCTCATCCCTGTCAGCCTCAGGCCATTATGGGATGAGGTCCACTCATGCCTGGGACTGGAGGAGGCTCAGGGGACCCTCAGAGTGGCTGCTAGTTGCCGTGGAAGGCCCAGAACCACAGGCAGTGGGAGAGACTGCCCCTGCCAGGATGACGGAGTGGGTGTGACATAAATTTCTCAGGACAGGCAACAAAGAAACATTTACAGCCCCTCTTTGCCAAGTCTGGTTCTAATCAGGCCCTTGGCTGGCCTGCTCTGCTCTTTGCACCCACCACACTGGGCTGGCCCCTCCAACAGCCAGAGTCATTTAGGGCTTTCGTCTTCCTTCCCTCTCTCCTTACTGTCTAAGAAACGTACACAAAGACGTACACACATGCACAGTCTCCACCCTTCCAGGCCTCTATGTACCCACATGAGTGTGCACATAGCCATACATGCATATGGTCCCCGAGGGTTCTCTGTCTTCACACACATATACAGATGAGACCAGTGCTGGGTGGGCTGAGGAAGGCCTTAGCCTCAGGTGCCAGCCATGAGCCCCTGACAAGCAACATCCTCTCAGGCTGGGCACCAATGGACCCAGAAAGTGCCTTCCTTTGGTAATACCCCCCTGTCGCCTCTCACCTGTTCCTTTTCTCAGCCCCCTGGCTGCCATGGCAACAGCCTACCACCTCTGCCATCTGAGGCACAGGAATGCCTTCCTTGGAGTTGCATTAGGTTTTGGCCAGGCTCTCAGCAGGCGCTGAGGGAGGCCCACAGCCCAGTGGTTGAAGGGCCTCAGGCCAGCCCTGCCCTAGCTCAGTGTGACCTTCTTTCTCAGGCTTCTCTGGAACTCTGCCTTATTCCTACCCTCAGCCAGAGCAGCAGATGCCTCATTTGGCCATCCAAGAAGTATCTGTCTCTCTTGATCTGAGCTGAACAAGCTTGTCCTTTCATGGGTGTTTCTTGCCTACCTGAATGCTCTGGCCATTTGGTTCCTCCTGGCGAAGCCAAAAGGGGCCCTCTTGTTTATTCAAAATGCATGGATCTAGTCATTGCCCAGCAGGCCCTAGAATTCAGGCCCAGTGCCTCTGCAGAGTGGTGGGCTCACACCCACTGAAGGCTGGCTGGTGGCACGAGAGGAGTCACTCCAAGCACAGCCTGGGGAGGACTTGGGGGCTAAGGGAATCCGATGACCACTTTGATCCTGTTTTCTCCAGAACAAGCAGAATGGTGGCCTTTAAGGACCTTAAAGGGGAGGCCGCTGTATGTGGGAGAGTATCATCCTTGCCCCACCAAGGGGTGTGTGATGCAGGGCAAGATGTGGGCTTTGGGAAACCAGGCCAGGGTTCAAATCCCTCCTTACTCCACATCAACTGTGTGAACTGGGGAAGCGAGTCAGACCTGTCGGGATTCTTGTCACGATCTAACATGCCCAGGACAGCAGCCATAGTAAATACTCAGTCCATGCCCATTCTAGTTGCTTCCCGCTAACTGGGGCCCACTGAAGTGGAGAGCCCTTAGGGAGAGGGGCAGAAGGAGGAAGGGAAGTACCATTTGTTACATTCCAGTGTTTTACATTAATCACTTCATTTAATACTCCCTGTGTTTGAATGAGGTAGTTACAGAAGGATCTCAGACTTGAAACTCACTTTCTTTGGCTCCTGAACTCACATGGGGGGACCATTATCCTATGCTCCTATGCTGGGGACACGGTAGGGGTCAGGGAGGGGATGCCTTAAATGCTGGTTTTGACAGTGTTGTAGCCTGGGGAAAGAGGACTCGTCAGGCTTCCCCAGTTGCCTTTTTCCTCTGTGGACACTGAGTAGGCAGCTGGCTGCCAGGGCCCAGCCACGCACTGGCTCTAGACTGACTTGGAAGACAACTTTATGAGGCAGAAAATCCAGCATCCACCCCTGGGAACAGCAGCAGCAAAGTAGCTGGCCTGGATGGAGTGGAGCAACCCCATCCCTCCTGCCCAGATGACTCAAAGTCATGAACACACCTGGTCCCGGGCTTTTCCCAAGTTCCTTGGGCAGGGAACTTATAAGAAGGGCTCCAAGGAGGCAAATTTCAGCTGAGCAAAAGGCAAGTTGGAGCTCTGCAGAGGTGGGCTGGTTGCTTAGAGGGGAGTGAGGTCCCTGTCACTGCAGGTCTGTGAGCAGAGGCAATCTAGAGAATGAGATTAACCCCTTCACATAGGTCAGGGGTCCTTAGCCATGACAAGGCACCCAGGAGGTTAAAGGGCTCCCTGAAACTGGGAGTGCTTATGTGCTTTTATAGGAAACGGGCTCATTGCTTTTCTTGGGCTGTTCAAAGGCGCTCAACCCCCAAGAGTACACAGATAAGGAAACGGAGCTTTGGAGAGGGGGAGGGTTTCTCAGCTTCCTGCCAAGTGCACAATTCTATGCTGTTTTCTGTGACACAAAATGCTGTCCCATCATGGTGTAAGTATCTCTTGATTTTCAGGATAGCACAGTGAGATGCATACTGCTGTTCCATTTCCCAGAGAAGGATTCTGGGGCCCAGAGAAGGGAAGGACCATGCTTAGGTCCCACAGACAGTGAGAGAAATCAGGACTAGATCCCAGCTGTCCCACTGATTATTTCTCCAAACAACTCTATGTTGTCCTTGCCCGCTGGAGTGCTAACAAGCAGAGATGCCTAACTTGGGATCTGATGGTCCTGCTCTGGCCTGCAGATCTCAAGGAACTCTCATCCACAATTCATGCTCTCCATATTCTGAAGGCCAGCCCCATCCCACCCGACAGCCACATTTGGGACAGTGGCCAGGGCTTGGAGAGGGCACAGAAAGCAGGTATGTGAGAGGCAGCCACTCATCCCCTCCAGAGAACTTCCATTTCTACTTGAAGCCTGCTTATAAGCCAGATGTGACCCCAGGGAAGCTGGGCGGCTGAAACGCAGACCCACACAGAAGTGCAGGTGCCTTGTGTAAGCAGTAATCAAGCATCAGGCGGCTGATTCTGGCCAGGAAAATACGGGGTAGAGGCCTCTACAGAGTAAAGAGCATCCACTGCCAATGTAACGAGTTTGGCCTGTCTCCCTATATGCTGCCACCTCTCTGTTAGAATTGAAAAAATTAACATCTTTGTGAAACCCCCAGAGACAGATGCCTGAGGACAAATGTCCTCCTCTGCCACCTCCTTTGCTATATCCCTCAGATGAGTCTGATAGGTGAAGCCAGACCACTGGCAGCCTCTGTCAGACCATGGAGATGTACAGCCAGAAAGGAGCTAGCAATGTGGGCCTCTATACAAGGGGCAAAGGCCAGGAGGTGGAGCGGGAGGGGTGTCGCAGGGGGAGTAGGTCATGAGTCAGGAGGTTCACCAAGCAGGCATAGAGGGGGGCCTCGTGGGGGGGCACAGCCAGATACTCTGACCTAGAGGAGATCACAAGGGCCAAAGTCCTGTCCTCAAGACTTTAAATACGGCGCTCAAAACAGGCCATGTGGTAAACCTGACTCCTGCTGAGCTGAAGAGCCTCTGCGACCCAGCAGCGCACTTTGATTTTTCCAAAAATCCCTGGGCGCTTTTGTTCTAATTATAGAAGCCAAACATACTTATAGTGGGGAATCGCAAAATTTATGACAAGTACAAAGAAAAATATGAGTCTGTGTCCTTGGACAAGTCACTTAATCCCTCTGTACCTCAGTCTCCTCATCTGTAAAATGGGGATGTTAACAGTATCTTGTTGGGTGGTTGCAAGGAGTGAACATATGTAAGGTGCTGAGAAAAGTTCTTGCCCATGATAAATGCTATACAAATGTTAGCTTTTATTGTTAGAATCCACTAAATTCACTACCTAAAGTCAGAAGCTGTAAACAATTGGTTGATTTCCTTCTTGTCTTTTTATTTGAATATTTATGGTTTATAAAACATAAGATCATACTGTATATATGAATTGGTTAGCATTATAGCATAAGCATTTCCTGTATCATTATATATCCTTCAAATCATCCTTATATGTTTTATATAATTCTATTTATTCCATTTTCTAATGTTGGATACTTAGTTGATTACCATTTTTTGAATGAATAGCTTTTATATACTTTTTAACCCACACTGGCAAATATTTCTTAAGTACAGATTCCTGTAATGGCAATTATTAGTTCAAAGTGTGACACTTGCCCCTTGAACAACATGGGGGTTAAGGACCCCTACCTCTCGGACAGTTGAGAATCCACATATAGCTTTTGACTTGTCCAAAACTTAACTACTAGTAGCCTACTATTGACCAAAAGCCTTCCAATAACATAAACAGTCAACTAACTCATATTTTGTATGTTACATGTATTACATACTGTATTCTTACAATGAAGTAAGCTAAAGAAAATGAAAGGTGTTTTCAAATTGTCACAAATGCCAAAATATTTTTCTAATACATTTATTGAAAAAAAATCCATAAATAAGTGGGTTCACACAGTTCAAATCCTTGTTGCTTAAGGGTCAATCGTGCCTGTTTTTATAGGTCTTGATAGTTCCAAATTGCCCACCAAAAAGGCTGTACCAACTGACATTCCCACCCACAGTATATGAGATTGCCCATCTCACTGCAACCTCACCAGCATTGACCACTATAAGTTTTGCTAAATTGATGGACAAAAAGTTATGTGTTTATATTCCACTTGACTGGAGTCAGGAATGGGCTAGAATACCGGGGAAGGGCTGTTAAGTGGAGTTGGGGCCTGAGGAGCAACAGGCCATGACCTGGCCTGGACATACTGCCTGGGGATGTGACAAGAATGAAAAGCAAAGCTGTGGTTATGTGAGATCACTCTAAGAAACCAAGAGAAAACCCTGGTGCTAGGGGAATGAGGCCCAGAGAGATGTGATTGCCAGTCCTGTAATTGGCTAAAGGTCCTCCTGTAAATTGATGTGGAGTCCCCCTGCCTGGTTAGACAAGAGTAATTAGAATGTAAATTGGGCTTTGGAAATGCAAATGGAAACATGGAACTGGATGGAGTGGCTTCTGAACACAAGAGCTCAGATGATGATTCAGGGATCCTAGCTAAAAATGAATCACAGAACGTTCTAAGAAACAGAGGATGGAGAGGCCATAAAGCTCTGAGAGCAGCTGGATGAGCCGTTGAAGGCCAGGTGATCGCTGGGAAAGAACGTGGAGCTGGAAGGCCTGAGGGGGGCGCTGCACAGGCATGGGCGACTCCTGGCAAGGGCAGGCCTCCCAGGACTGTGCAGGCATGAACTAAGGCCTGGAGCTCAGGGCTGGACTTGGAAGTGAAAAAGCCAAGGCCAAGCAACCCAAAGGCAAAGGGGCTGGCCGGAAAAGGCTATGAACCAATGAGCACAGTACCATCTCTTTGGCAGGAACTGAGGGAGGGATCATGGGAAACTGGAGCATAGAATGGATAAGTGACGAGTGCCAAGTTATATAGGCAGTAACAGGCAGAGCCAGAAACCGAGCACAGGCTCTTTTTACTCAGGCCCCTTTAGGCAATGAGTCTGAGCCCCACTTAATTATTTCCTTGGGTAAAGCTAGTGGCAGGGTCTCCTCTTCCTTGTCTTCAATATAGGAGCATTGCTTGCTAGGGCTCCTGAAGGGATGTTATCTAAAGAACAGTGAGAAGTTGTTTGTCTAAAAGCCCAGAGGCCAAAAAAAGTAGAAAGAATGGGTTTAGATAGCAGCAAGAAGAACTTAGGGTAGATACTAGGAAGAACTTCCTCAGAGTCAGACTCTTTAGATACAGTGAACAACCAAGCAAGGCCAAAGGGTCTCTCCCTGACATTCTCAGCATTGACCCTTTTCCACACCTTCCCCTCCACCAACGTCCCACCACCCCTGTGGTCCCTCACCATGTGTGTTCACCTGAGGCAGTCCTGCACACTATGAGCAGGCCCAGAAATCTAAGATTATTTGTGGGTGACAGAACAGTAGAGATCCAGCTCAAGCCATGGGTGACATCAAGCTCAAGCCAAGAGTGGCCTGCACACATGTCACCTGAGCCATTTGCCACTCTCTGCATGCTGGTTTCTCTGTTTGATCCCGTGGCCTTCCCAAGCAGCCAGAGAGTTGGTCAGGGGAGCATCAGAGAGAATGAGCTGTGAAAAAGACAGAAGGGTACAACGGAACCAGAATGGACTTGTGTCACACAGTGTCCCTTCTTGGCTACTACAGCTTGTGTGACCTGGGGCAAATGCATTCACCTTCCTGGGCCTCACTTCACAACTCTGTAAATTGGGCATATGGTAATAATAACTCTTTCCTTGGATTGCTGTGAAGATGCCAGTGAGATGGTGAATTTGGTCACTATACGCTGCTTGGAGCACCTGGGTTCTGCTCTGCCCAGTACTAGGCAACTGGAGCTCAGAGTGACAAACAGGTCCCCAAGGAGTTCTCGGGTCCCAAGGAGCTCAGTCCAGTGAGGGATACATGCGTCGCTCAGCATCCAACACAAAGGTGGTCTACAGCAGGGGCTACGTGGTATTATTTTCCTGACTTTGCCTCACGTGTGCAGTGGTCAAGGTCTGTAGAAGGCTTTCCATGCAGCAGTTCATCTGACGCCCACAAAAGACCTTCATGTTTCAGCCGGGGAAATCCCAGCCCAAAGTGGGCACATGCCTCACCCCCAGTCACACCGATGATGGGTGGCAGAGACAGAGCCCGGGACCATGGGCTCGCTGGGATGATTTCCACAGAGGCCCCCCAATCGCCTCCTGGCTTTGCCCTTAGATCCACTGCTCGCTCATTAGCTATAGCACCAGCTGCTTCCGCTTTAGCTATACTGAGGGCACCTTAGTATTCCTGACCAACCACGGAGCCCATCACTAGCTTCATTTAAAAAAATCATCAAATCCCATGTAAACTACAGGACAAAATACCCCTTGTGTGAGTGGGCGTAGAGGAGGAGTAGGGACTAAGAGAATACCTGTGTTCCAAATCACCCTTTCTATGAACACCTGCTTCGATGTATACAACATCAAGATCTGTGGGATGGAACGTCTTAAGCTTTTTGTGGCATGAAATTCTCTGTATATCTTTTAAAATCCCTGTGTTGTCAAAACATCAGAAGAGGGGTTATCTGTGCTACCATATAGAGAACTTTCTAGGCATGTGGACAAGAGATGTCAGGTTAACCCGAGCCAGTGGGTGGGAAGGAGGAGGGCTGTGGCTTAGCCATTGGGGTCAGGGCCTGTCATTCAACTGTTGAGAGATAAATCAATAGAGTCCAGCGTAAGCTCCAGTGGAGGACAGAGGACCTTTCTTGGTCCTCCTTGCCCGACAGAGAGCTTCTGGATCCCCAGTCTTGACCTGAGAGGAGATTGCTCTCAGTGTCTGACCACAGAGAAGGGAAAAGAGGAGCTGAACATGGCAAGGACTGTGCCACATGAATTCACATATGTGATCTTTTGTCCTTACAGCCATTCTGTAGGGTAGACAGTATTCCTATTTTAGACTGAGGCTCAGTGATATGAGGGAGCTGCTCAAGGTCCCAAAGCAGGTACTTTCTAGAGCAAAGATTCAAACCTAGATCTCAGGAGACTACTGAGGCCTCAGTCTTTCTTCTGCACCACACATTTGGGAGAGAGATGGGTGTTGGCAGGGCTCCCGAGGCCACAGCAACAACAGCGAGTGCTCAGGGCAGACTGGGTGGGGCCAGGCGCCCACCCCAGGTGCTTCCTTAGGAGCTCTTCGGAGGCTGTCTGTGCCTCCCCTTCACAGAGTGAGGCTTCGAGGAAGTGCCTCACCATTCTCCAAGCACTTGTGGGAGGCTACGGGCTCATGCCCAGGAAGGGCACAAAGAGGGCAGGGATCTCAGCCCAGAGGAATACCAGTCCCAGGGCCCGTCTGGGGCCTCAGCCCCTCTCAGAGCTTCCCTGGGGCCCTGGCCAAGCCTCCCTCTCGGGTTTTTCCAGAGGTCCAGGGATATTCCAGGAGTCAAGGATGTCAACATTTCTCACACACACAGACACGGCATCACACAAACATGTCTAGCGGGTCACAGTCAGCTCTAGTCTCTCCTTGGAATATGAGTGTGTGAGCAGCCTGTGTGCCCACACACACACACAGTGTAGTTTGATCAACTAATTCCATAAACCGCCCACGAAAGCCCATATCCTCTCTTCCTGTTTACACTGCAGCGATTCACACCTCATGCTGTCCTGAGTGTGTTCAGGGGTCACAGTCATGCTCAGAGGCCAGCTTCTGCCAAGCCCAGGCCTGGATGTGCTCCTACCCTCCTCTAGTTTCTCCTCCTCCCTTTCTTTGACTTTCCTTTTCCTCCTCCTCTTCTTCCTTCTAGACAGAGTTGCCTCCTTCTTCCAAAGACCACCTGTGCTTAGCCACCCCTCACCTCAGCACACACATATCATGACCAGCAGTCCAATCATCACAAAGAATAAAGCTGACAGAGAGCTAAGTCTGATGGAGTGTGAATGGCCATAGGCCCAGGGAGGCCAGAAACGGTTCCCTGTTTGGCACGTGGGTTTCAGGGAAATGGGTGTGAGGAAACATTTTAGGAGCAGTAGGCCAGGCCAGAGAACTCTGTTGGGTACTATGGACTCAAGCAAGAGGTCTGCTTGCAGGAGATCTTGTCAGAGAATTAACAGCTAGAAGCAGTACAACACTGGTTGAGAACAGACTAGAGCCAGACTGCAACGTGACATGGGACAGTTACTAAATCCATCTGTGTCTCATCCTTCTCATCTGTAAAACTAGGATAATAATAGTAACCTACCTTAGAGGGTGGTTTTGATGATGAAATAAATTGATAATGCAAAATGTTTATACAGGGCCTGACACAGAGGAAGTGCTACATCAAGGTGTGCTGTTATTTTAAGGGTCAGACATATCAGCATCTCTCCATAACCTCCTGCCACATAACCCCCTCATTTTCTCCTGCCTCTGCAGACACCAAATCAGCCAACAAATCTCCAAGCTCATCCTGGCAGGGGCCATAGGGTAGCAGCCTCAGCCACCAGTCATCCTCCATCTGAGGACATCCATCTTTGCTCTCTTCCTGTCACTACCCACTGACAGGGATCCCAGGTTGCCCCTGGCACTGTGGCTTTCCCCACCCCTGTATCCCTTGGTTCCCAGTCCTGGGTTTTTCACTCTGTTTTAGCCTCTGGGCAGTCTGGCTCCAAGAACTAAACTGCTGATCCTGACGCCCAGATCAGGGCAAGGCTCACATTGGCTCAAGACCGCTGCTTGTGCATCTCTCTTCCCAAATCCATTTTCCATGATGTCGTGCTGATAGCCTGAATTCAGCCACTGTGGCAGTATTTACACCATGGCAATTGGCAGACATTACAAATCAGGATGTTTTTTTCCTCCCAATGAGCAACTTGTTAAACATTTACCAACACAGCACCACTTGTACCAACCCCTGCATTGCACTCTGGGGATCCCCCCTAGATGATGATTGCTCTTCTACCAGACACTGGACCCACCTATAGCAGTCTCCCTGCACAGTGTCCCCTATCTGATAATACCCAGTGGCTATTCCTTTTGGAACTTCAGGGCCCAGTGTTGATTGAGTTCCTGCCCTTTGGCACCAAACTTTGCCCACATGGAAGCTCCCCTCGCTGCCAACAGGGCTACTTCCCAGTCTCCATCCTAACGGAGTAGGGGAGTCTCATGGCAGGCCCCTGGCTCTTCCCCTCTTCCCCTGTGTAGTGTTGCCCCAAGGAACCAGCAGCCTCATATCTAAGTCCTGAGCCAGCTAGGGTGAGGCAGATGCTGTAGCCTGAAAAGCAGTCTAAGATTTAGCAAGTCCTATTGTTTGCTGTGCTGGGGAGCAGGAGGCCCAGGTGGAAGTCTGATGGAAAGCAGCAGCTACCTTCTATAGCTGTCTATGAGCAGGCCAATTCATTACTGTTGCTCATTTATTCTTAGAACAAAAGCTGCATGAGGGCAGAGGTTTGACTCCCGTTTGGTTTTCTGCTGTGTTCCCAGTCCTTATTAGGGCTGGGCATTAACTATAGGGTTCAATAAATATAGGTTGAATGAATGAATGAACCAACAAGTGAATTTAGTCATTCAACAAATGTTTCCCCAAGCTTTTACTCTGTACTAGGCCATTTTCAATCCTGGTGATACAAAGAAAAAGAAGATATGACCCTTCTCCTCAAGGAACTCCTGGTCCAGAGAGCCATGGAGGTGGGAGTTAACAAAGCCTGGAAGTCACTGCCGGATGGTTTGGGAGCACTGGTGCTGATTGGAGCGGGGCAGAGGCTCACAGCTTCCAGGCAGGATGAGGCGCTGTGCAGGCCAGAGGAGCCACAGTGTTTGTCTACTCTTGCTCAGTGGACTGCACTGGCCACTGGTTAAGGTGGCCGCCCAAGACCTCTTGGCCAAAACCCAGGCCCGGCCCTCTCATCCAGGCCTCACCCACCCAAGAGAGCGGAGCTGTTGGCCAAGAGAGAGGAGCTGTGCAGGGAATCCTGGTCCTTTCCCGCTCCTCCCTGGCCCAGACTGGGCCCAGAAGGGCCTGGCATGCTTCTAATATCAAGCAGAAAA
Source organism: Phataginus tricuspis (assembly GCA_029783875.1). NCBI lineage: Eukaryota > Metazoa > Chordata > Mammalia > Pholidota > Manidae > Phataginus > Phataginus tricuspis. The sequence continues at coordinate 52,192,728 of JAQQAC010016209.1, read as the reverse complement.
TTCAACCAGGCAGATGAGAATTTCTATTATTTTAATATATTTAGAGAAGAGTTTAAGGTGGATTTTATTCCACATTGTATATTTTTACAGCATGAGGTCAGGCCACTTTGATAAATGCTATAGCACAGCCAGGGGTGGGTGCTTGGGAAAGGGTGACAGAAAGTTAGAAAGAGGAGGAGTCAGAGACAGAGACACAGAGAGAAAGCCGTAGAGACGAGACAGTCAGAGACAGAGAGTGGGGGGGAGACTGTATGTGTGTCTTTGAGTCTGTCTTTTGCACATGTGCCTGTGACTCCATGTGTGTTTCTGTGTCTGTTTGTTGTTTGAATAGACCAAACCATTTGGGGATAAATAGGATGATTTTTCCACCTGCAGGAAGCGAGGCAGCCAAAGGCTGATTGGGGCTGCTCTACTCTGAAGCTCTCAGAAGGCCTTGGGCTGGAACTCAGGTTACTCCTGAGGCCAGGTCCCAGGCTCTGCTTAGAAACTGAGATGCAAGCAGGCTGCCAGAAAGGCAGGGGCAGTTTCCAGGAGCCTTAAAGGCCCTGCTCTGAGGTAATCCTCACAGGAGAGCAGCCCTGGGACCCTAGATTCCCTGCTGTCTATACCATGTGGCTTCTTACTCACTTGCCCTGGAGGGTCCCCAGTCCTGCTCTCAGAAGCCAGCACACGTGGCTCTCAAGCCTTCTGGGGTGGTGGCTGACACAGCAGCCCAAGACCAGTGCCTCTGGAGCACAGGATCTCAGTGACTAGACCAGAATTTTTGCCTGAGACCAGAATGCACGAGCATGGCAGGAGGGTTGGGAGAAAAGTGTTCCAGTCTGGAAGCTGGTGGATGTATACCATGATCTTTGGAGGACTGTCAGTACAGACATATTTGGCTGAAAGTTTTCTCCCACTGTCAAGACTGGGGTGGGAGAATGGAATGAGATTCTGTTTCTGGAGAACTTTCCAGAGTTCCAAGGAAGGACCCAAGTGGGCCCTGGCACTGAAGGGCCCCTGGCCCCTCCTGGGCCTGACTGCTGATCCGGGGCGCCTCTGACTCCATCCCTCTACCTCTGGACAAGGGCATGCCTGTACAAAGCAGCATGGTGTTTGCCTGCCCTTGGGGCCTTCTCCAGAATCCAGGCAGATACTTCCATCACATCTGAGAGGAGGTCAACTCTGTAAGCCTTTCTCCCAGGGAGGCAGAGGGACCTCTGTCCACTGCCCAGCCTCAATCCTAGGCCCCATGGGGCAGCCAGCTCACAAGAGAGACAGGTCTCTCCTAATTGCCTCTTCAGCTTAGCTTGGTGGCCTTTTTTATTCCCTTTTGGATGATGGCCAGAAAATTGCCACATAAAGGACTAGAGGACAAGGGAACCTGAGAAGGAGAGAAAGAGAAAGACAAAGGCCATATTGTTATCTTTTCCAAAACATGAAGAGGCTGTCTGGCTGGCTTATGATTGTCTCTGTGAGTATAATCTTGGGATATGCTTGGCAGCCTGCAAACAAAGCACCAGAGTCAAGGAGGCTCTGTCTTTGCTCCTACCGGTCATCAGAAGACCGCAAGATGTTCTGTGGCTTGTGCCCGCTCTTTCACCATCTGCCCCACATTATCATCCACTGGATCAGGCCTAATCCCTGCCACCCTCAGAGGTGGCATATGTGCCAAGGCCAGGCAAGCTGGCCAGCTCCTGGCACCTTAGAAAACTTTCAGCTGCCAGCATTCGAGGGCTGGGGATCAGGAGATACTCAGCCTCATTGCTGCTCTGCCACACATCACCAAGCTTGCAGCCATGCCTGTTGTAGGCACTGTGGCATCAGGAAGGGGGACTTTAGCAGAGAAGGTAGAAATTGTCAAAGAACTGGGAGATCCCAAAGGAAACCTCTCCAGGCAGAGGAAGGGTCTGGGTGGTGGGCTTACTGCAGAGACCTGGAGCCAAATCCAGTGCAGAACAGGAAAAGGGCACATTAGGGTCTGGGTGGCCATGGCAGAGTGGCCATGAGCTTCAGCACAGACCTTGCTCTAGCTACCAACACAATGGCCAGAAAGTCCCCCGAGTGGCGATGGACCTTCGGTGGAGGGGAACAGCAGAGGAGGGTGGTGTATTCCTTAGCCTGGGCTACTGTTGGGGCAGGAAGGAAATGCTCCCAGTGTGGCATGAATGGCAGAAATGGGGTTCAAGATCCCAGGTCAGTGAGGGCCTGTGTCGTTTGGCCCAGACCAGTCTCCAGGCTCTAGGCTAAGTGTGCCCTGGAGGCATTGCAGCCTGTGATGCTCTCAGCCTGAAGGTGTCTTCCTGTCAAGAGAGCATTCAGATCTTCTTGTGAACCGTGTTGAGAGAGCACATGCGATGTGCACACCAACTTCCTGTCTGGGTACCAGAGGGCGTGTGGGAAAGCAACTTGCCTGCAGCCTCCACAGTCTATCAGAGCTGAAGAGAATGTAGAGGTGCCACGACCTGCCTGTCCAGCCCAATTCCAAACTTCCATCTCAGAAACATTTGCTCTAAAGATAGACCCCAGAGTGAGGCCGCCTAGTGTCTCCCACCTCAGCCCACTGGCCTCCAAGGAAATCAGAGTCTTCTGTGTGGATCTCAGGGAAGTTTTCTAGACTTTAGGTCAGGCCAAGCTCCCTGGAGACCTCATGTGGTCCCTTTACAGCTCCGGCCTGGAACAAGTGTCTCTCACCCCAGAGCTCCTAGTCATGTTGACTTCCCTGTCCCCATTCCCTGCTGTCTCCTCCTCTCTTACCCTGCAGCTAATAGCCATTCCCAGCATCCATTCAACCTCCAGTCAGGCAGCCTGCCATCTTCCAGTTTTGTGCCCACATCTCTTAATACTTCCCAACGCTTTTTTCTACCCCCTCAGAATTACCTCTCGGCCTCTGTCCACACTTACCCTGAGTTTTCCAAGTTTGATTCCTCCAAAGAGCACCAAAATCTAATTGCTCTGGCAATTTCGGCTGCCACAGTCCTCCCTCGGTCTTCTCTGTCCCCAGCAAATTAGAGAGGGAAAGATGTCTTTCTACATGGTGACAGAGGAATCCCGAGATATCTTCATCTCCACTGTCATTTCCTTTCCCTACGAGGCAGAGCTTTGTGCCAGAAGCATAGGCCCAGGAGACGAAGAGCTGGGCTCTGGTCCCAGCTCTGCGGCTGCACTGCTGGGCAGCTTGGGCAGTAGTTCTCCCGCTCTGAGCCCCCTGCTTCCCCAGCTTTGCATGTTGAGATTGGACACAAGCATTGCCAAAGTCCTTGCTGCTCCCAGATGATCTCAGTCTATGTTTACGTGGAGGATGTGCTGGGGTCATGGCTGTGACCCTACATTGTCACTAACACCAGTGTCTCCCTCTGACTCCGGCCACCCTGGCCCCTGGGGAAGGCCCATGTCACATCAGAGGCCTGAGGCCCTAAGGTGGCAGGTCCCAGCCTGCTGGCAGCCTTGCCCTGGGGCGTCTGCAGTTCCGGGTTTCTGGCCCCCACCCTCCTACGCAAGCCTTCCTTGCCCCCTCCCCAGGCAGCCTGCGCTCCTTTTTGTGAGTCCCTCCCCCAACCCAGCCCCATCTCCTCTTCCTGTCCCCTCCCTGGCTGAAGGGCCAGGCTCTGCTCAAGGATGGAGGCCTCCACCTCCGCCACCTTTCTGGTGTTTCACCAGCAGGGAATTCCTTTGGAAACAGAGTCTGGAATCACCCCCCACCCCCAGGCTTTGGGAAGCACAGGCCCCTACCCTTGCGGCCCAGCTGCCAAGAGCAGGCCGGTGGCAGGCCGGTGGCAGGTGTGTATATAGGTGTCTGGCCCCAAGATTTATAACCTGGGGCAGGAGGGAGGTGCAGCCTTTGGAAGCAGTTCTGGCCTTTGGAAGCAAGGCCTCTGGCCGGACCCCCAGGGGAGCCAACAAGTGCAGAGGAAGCAGAAGGCCTTGCTCTCATCTTCCTGCTCATTGCCAGCCACCCTGTTTCTCCTGGCCTCACCCTGGGCACCTGCCTCAATCAGGCTGGTTCCACTCTCCTGCTTGCTTCTTCACATGGCAACTGTGTGGTTCAGTCTTGTCACCTGCTTCCTCTCTGTGTGCCTTTCCTACCATCAAATGTCTCTCACATCCATCTCTTCCTGCCCCCACTGTGTCTTCTCAGGTCTCCCTCCTAAGTGGCCTCTCCTCACTACCTGTCCTTGATATTGATAATAACCAATAATATTGCCAAAGCACCCTTCCTAAAATGCAAATCTGATTACATTACTCACTTGCTCAAAAACATTTTTAAGGGCTCCTTGTTGCTTACAAAGTCAAGTCCCAACTAATTAACCTGGTACTCAGTGCTCCATCCTTCCTTCCCAGCACCATCCCCCATGCTTTGAAGTCATGAGCTCTACACTAGAACAGGGCTCTGCTTGTTGTCCCAAATAGGAGCCTTT
>JAQQAC010016209.1:52168740-52188321 GCA_029783875.1 Phataginus tricuspis | reverse complement strand
AGAACAGGGCTCTGCTTGTTGTCCCAAATAGGAGCCTTTGCTGGATGCGCCATAAACACCTCAGATTCTCCATGTCCCCAGCCAAATGCTCCAACCCATCCAGCTGCTTCCCATCCACAGTGTCCTGCCCTCCATCATCTTCTCACCTTCTCTCACGCCTGTCATCCATTTGGGGACCAGGTCCCATTAACCCATTATCTATGCCATGTCCTGACACCCCCACCCATCCCCACTGCCACGGAACAGAACAGGATCATGCCTTGCCTGAAAGTTCCAATAGACTCTCCCCACAGCCTCAGTGAGATTTCAAACCAAGCTCTGATCTGGTTTTATCTCTCCTTGAAGCTGACCACCTAGAGCACCCATTGCCTTCCCAGCTTTGCCTCCCGAGGCTACCATTTATCCTCAGTCCTTGCTGTGCTGAGCTCCTTGCCTTCTCTGAGCCTGACTTACAATGTCCTATTCCCTGTTCTTTGCTTCAACTATTGCCTTCACCTGGAATGCCCCCGCATCTCTCTGCCTATTCAAGTTCCCTAAAAGGCTCTTAAAAAGTGCTGCTTTCTCCAGGAAGTTTTCTTGGAGCCATCCTGTTGGAAATACCCATCTCTCCTCTAAACCTTTGCTGAGCTTTCTGGCCAGGTTTAGTGTAGCAGTTAAAGCATGCAGGTCCTAGAGTCAGCCTCCCTGGATACAGAACTGCAGCTCTGCTACTCCCTAATTCCTAAGACAATTTATATAACCTCTTCAAGCCTCAGTTTCTTCACCTATAAAATGGAGATAGTTATAGTTACTGCCTTACAGGGCCCTGGTGAGGAGGAAATGATTAATCTGCAGTGCTTAGGAATGTGCCTGCCACAGGGCAAGTGCTGTCACGGTGTCATGATTGCTATTACTAGTAATACGACCTCCTCTACGGGTCTGCCAGACCCTCGTGGGCAGGAACCAAGTCAGATCCCTTTGGTCTCCCATGTTGGAGCTGCTCAGTAACATCTGCTGACTGAACTGAGGTGATCCCCTCACTGGCCCCCACCACCTCAGGCTCCCACAGAACCCAGAAGAAGGAGGGAGACTGAAAGACACAGGAAATGTCCTCCCCTCCCTGATGTCAGCGGGGCCTGGGGAGCAGGCCAGCACACTGTAGCCCCAAGCCTCTTGCCTCTCCTCTGAAGCCACTGTGCAGCTGAATATCCCTGAGCATGGGAATGATGGAGACAGATTGGAGGGAAATCAGAGGAGCGAAGTGCCTGAGCCCTTGGGAAAGGGCAGGCCCAGCTAAGGAGGGAGATGAAAGCAGTTACATGTGTGTGGCTTGGCTGAAGGACAGCACTGGGTGTGGCGGGGGACCTGATAACTGGAGACAAGGATTCCAGCAGTGAAACAAGGTGGAGAGGGGTGGCTGGGAGCTCCGTGCTGAGGTCACTCTGCTGAAGAAAATAGGCTCTTGAAATGTAAGCCTGGAGCTTCCTGGAGCTGGTGGGTGGGAAAGCCCCCTTCTCCTACTGCCCTGGACCCTCCACACATTCCCAGGGCTGGCAGTTCTGCACAGCTGTGCAGGTTTGGTTCTGTGCTGGTGGCAGTGGGAATGGGCTGGGAGGGAGCCCAGTCCCTTCTCCTGTCTATGCAGAGCTGGCTGAGGCTGGGTCTGGTGGGCTCAGCTTTGAAGTCATGAGTTCTACACTAGAACAGGGCTCTGCTTGTTGTCCCAAATAGGAGCCTTTGCTGGATGGCCTGAGGTCTGAGTCCCTGGCCCCTCTGCCAGTTCACACGGCCCCACTCTGGGGGTGGTGTGCTTTACCTGAAAGTCCATGACAGGGCTTGTGGGCTATGCGCCCTCCTTCTCCCCCTACACCCAGCCCTCCCTGCTTAAAGCCATTGTTTTCAGACCACTGACCTCTGCCCTCTCCTCCAGGGTACTAAGGGGCATCTCAGGGGCATGGAGAGGCTGGAAGGAAATATGGGAAATGGCCTCTCCATCCTCCCCTCAGATCCGGGCTTCATCGTCCTTGGGCCAACGTAAATAAAGCAAGCAAGGGAGAGGTCTCTGCATGCTCAGTGCTGATGGCTAACCGGCCTGGTTGTGGGGCAGCGGGTTCAGCATAAGTCTACCCAAGGCTGCCTGCAACCCTCCTCCCCAAGGAACAGGGTAGAAGAGCAGGTGGACCAGGTGTGCAGGAGTCAGCTGCTTAAGGAACAAAGCTGAATGCTCCCTCAGTGTCCCCTCCCTTGGGACACAGCTTTCTCAGGGTGCTGAGTCTGAGGGCTCTGGAGTGAAAGCAAGGGAGCCTAAGAAGAGGGAAGGGTCTGGGGGTGGGGTGGGAGGAAGGTGTCCCCAGCTAGGCTCCCAGGTCCCTGAGCTGCTGGTTGCTGGCCTGCCCAGGGCCCCAGGTCCATTTCCTGTGGTCAGAGAATCTGCGGGACCTCAGAAGGGGGAACCTGGAGGAGCAAAAGCCCAGAAACCCCGAAACTGAGGGTTCCCTGGGGGCCTTTGCTGGGCACCTTTCACCCTGACACATGAGGGGTCTCAGACTGCATCCTTGAGGTCATAGCTTAAGAGAAAAGCATGAGGCTTGGTGAGATAGCTGAGTTCAAATCCAGCCTCCATGCTGTATTACTGATGAGTTCTGGGCAAGCCCCTTACTTTACAAGTAAAGCCTGACTTTCCCATCACAAAAGGAGAGCAAAATGTCCATGTCACAGACCTGTTGGCAGGAGTCAATGGGATAATAATGTGCAAGGGCCTGGCCTATGGAAAAGAGCTGCTTTTCCTTCCTTGTACTGGATGTGGCCCCCAGACCACCATTTGGGGTATGAACCTGAAATGATCTGGAGGGAGGAGCTGTGGGCAACTGTGACTCCTGGGTTGACTCCAAGGAGTCCCCTTGGCTCTTCTCATCCTAGGGCATAAAATGACTGTGGGGCACCAAGGGCCTTACCACCTGGGCCAGATAGACTTGCCTCTCTCACTCTCTAGGCATAGGAATGTCACCAAAGGAGTTCCCCCCAAGCGGACCCCAGGCCTTGGACGTCTCTCTGTTTACTGACATCTCTGGCATCCCAGTCTTGTGCATGGCCCTCTCTACAGTGTCAGGTAGGCCTCTCCGCCAGCTCTCTGGTGAGTTTTGACTTTGCCCATGGAGCTTTTTTGGGTTTCACATTGTCAGGGCCATTCTTGTTTTTGGAGGATTCCATTACTTCTGCCCCTTCAAAACTGAGAGGCCATTCCTGGCTTGCTTTGTCACCTGTTTCATTTAGGAAGTCCTTGGAGCAAGGTCTGACCAGCAAACGTCTTGCTCCATAATGGCCAGCACGGAAGCAAGGAGCCATGTGGTGAAGGCCAGGAGATCTCAGGTCTAGTTTTAACAGCTCAACTCACTCACTCCTTGTGAAGTCTCCATGAGCCACTTCCTCTTTGAGCCTCTGTTTTTCCATCTACAAAATGGAAGACCCAATTCTTGACCCCCAGGGGATCTGGAAAGTGCACAGATGCCAATGGAGGTAGGATCCTCGAGAGAATGTTTCGGCTTGAGGGCCTGGAATTTAACCTTTTGTGCTTGGCTCCAGTCTACGGCAGTGGAGGACACACAGAACATCCCAGTCCCAATTACTGTCACTCAGTTGTTTCCACTTGTTCCCACAAGACTGAGAACTCTTTGCAGTTCACTGGTTCACCTCAGTTCTTTGTGAGAAAAATGGCTCCGCCAGTTCTAAATCTTCACTGTTTGTAAATCCTTTGTGCTGCCGTTCCAACTCAGGTCTGTGCATCTCAAGTGCCTCCTGGCATGCCTTCTCTTTTCTCTCCCCTTTACTTCTAGCCCCCACCCTCAGAGGGAAGAGTAGGGTTGAGGGCAAAGGGTGGCCTTGTGCCCAACCAGAGGGAGCAGATCATATGGGTAAAGCCCTTGAGCTGCCCCACACCCTCAGCCTCACCCTTATCTCTCCCTGGCTCACACCATCCCAGCTGGAATACTTGTAGTCTCTCACTATGCACTGGAACTGGGGTGCCAGTCTTGACTTTAATCTCCGTTGGCAGCTCCATGGCATTCATAAGCCCCAAGTTCATGGCAGAGGAAAAATGAAACCCACCTTACCCCACCAGGATCCAGCCCCCAAGGATGTCTTCCAATAGGCAGCAAGATCCCCCAGCTGTCCCCTGAAGGCATATGGAAGTGGTGGGACACTGTGGTGAATGGTCCCCCTGCACACACTCTTGCCTGATGGCACAGGAGCTCTCATCCCAGTCCCCCAGGCCCAGCCTCTCTCCTCTCTCAGCCGGGAGGGCTTCCCCAGCTTTTGCAATGGGGGCAGCTCCCTCCTGAGTTTGAGGTTAAAGGGGACACCTTCTCTAGGAATCTGTAGCCAAATTGCTGAGCTGTTCACAGTGACCTGGAGATGATGTTTGGAAATCTGATTTGTGATAACATAATGTTCCTTTTAAGTAACGCTGGCTGGAGAGGGAAGGAGGAAAAAACGACCAAGAAAAACAACCTTATTGAGGTTTAAAAGGGGATGCTGTCATGGCTGCCTCCTTAATCTCCAAAATCATTTTCCTCTCTTCCCCCTCCTCCTCCTGCCCCGGACCCGCTTTTGTTTATAACAATCTCTTGGAAAGAAGATTGAAAGTGAAATCTGTTTCCTTCCTTAAATATATATATTTAAAGGTGGGAAGAAAGCCTTCTCTGCCCACCCTCTGCCTGCTCCTCGCCTGAGCACTGTGGGTAATCGGAGTGCTGCCTGCTCTGGGCTAGTCGTTAGCCTGGGCTCTCTGGGGCCCACTCATCACACCATCAGAGAAGAATCATTAAGGCAGGAAAACAGGCTGGGGGTGAGAGGGAACTTGGAGGAGTGGAGGCAAAGCCATCACTTATTCACTGGCTCCAGGCACTATTTATGCAGTGGCTGATGACCAGCAGTATGCTATTTCCAGAGAATAAACATAGTATGAGGGGACAAAGTTAGACAGAAGGCGGGACTTCCACTTTCATTGTTTAATATACAGAGTACTTGGTCCAGTAGTGAAAAGAGTTGAGAAAGTTTATCTGCATCCCCTGATGAATGAGTGACCCCACTCCCTCCACCTCTCTGGGCTAGGGCTTACTTTGTGACAGAGGAGGGTTAAGATAAATCATCTGTGTTGCAGCAGGAGAGCATAAGGTGGAAGCCGAAGGGACCTCCCATTGAGGAGGGGATGCCTGCGTGGAAAGATTAACCCAGTTGGGGGCTGGGGTGGTGGTTATCTAGGGAGGGACAGCATACCTAGTAGAGGTCGCCATGGCTATTGCCCCACTAGCACTTCCCCTGCCCCAGCGCACACATGCATTCACATTGCTTCCCTCCTCTGCTCTGCCAGGGCATGTGCCTGACACCTCAGGCGGCACCTCATGAACCACCCATTCTCTGCCCTCACCATAGTGTTCCACTGCTCCTGGCCCAGCATGACGCCAGGCAACAGGCATAGCAGGACAAGGCAGGGCAGGCTGAAGGGAGAAGGAGGTGCCAAAGGCCTGCCATGCAGCCAGCATGGCTGCCTGCCAGGTCAGGATGGATTCTTCTGACCCCGGCTTCTTAGGAACACCCACTTCCCAGGGCTCTGGTGCTGGGACCCCTGCTTTCTGGGGGCTGTGCTTCAAGAGAAGGAACAGAGAGGGCTTTTTGGTGTTCTTTCCAGGGGCCTTGCTCCTCCCCCGCCCCAACCAGGGCAAGTTATTATTATCAGAAATATCAGACATTTCAACTCAAATTAAAGTCAGGTTAAATGTCTCCACTGCAGAAATTCCACATGGTTCCAGATGGAGAGGAGGGACTCCCTCTCAGCCTTCTACTTTCTCCCCTTCCCTCCCAAGAGTGGAGCAAAAGCATCAACTTACAGTATGCTATCAGACCATTCAGTCCAACCCTCTAAGGTTACAGATGGGGAAACTAAGGCCTAGAGTGAGGAATGGTCTTGCCCAAGTTCACTCAAAGGCTTAGTGGCAAAGCTAGAGCTAGTATCCAGGTTTCTTGATTTCCATCCTACAGTGTTTTTTCACAGCACACATTTGCAACCCTATCAGCCCTACAAATTCCTTAGACCTTGAAAACTTCAAAGTTGCCACTAGCAACTAAAAGCATCAAAAAGTATCTCTGATCGTAGAAAAGAAGCAGGAGTCAGCTTCTCATAACTCCTGGCCTGCAAAGTCACTTAATATTGCTTAATACAAAGGTCATATAACCATGGCCTAGTCTCTGGGTCTCCATTTTCTCATCTGTAAAATGAGAAACGTAGGAAACCAGTATTTTCTTCTGCTCAGCATCCATTCCATGTGCCTAGTATCCATTCCTTTTCTTCTAGTAAGAGCATATTCAAATTTTCTTGGGAAATCACCCCTCTCACAGTGTGAGTGCATGTGAGTCAGCTTCAGTGGTTGACAGATGATGCAGCCTGGCCAATCAAAGCATCCCATCACATGGGACTGGGGGGTTGGTTTATGAAGAATCACATGACCCCAGATGGGCCAATACGAATCCTCCCTGGAACTTTTGACGAAAGTATAAGGAAAGAAACACTGGGGACTGATAAGTCAGAAGACATAAGCCTAGAGTTTCAGAAGCTTTGTGAGAAGAGTCTGCCCGAGAATCATGCCTACAGAGAGAAATGGACATCCAAGGGATGGATAGACTTCATTTGAACCTGAGATTAGCATTGCTTACCAGACCAACCTTGTACTTTTCATTTATGTGAACTAACAAGATCCCCTCCCCTTTTAAATTAGAACAATTTGAGTTGGATTGCTGCCATTTGCAACCAGAACGGGCCTCACTGATATAAAAGATTGGAAATGTTCTATATGGCCAAATGGTAGAGTTGAAAAGACCTTCAATGACTGCTCAGTAAAGACTTAAGAGAAATGGGATGAATGAATAAATGAATCTATAGATAACCATACCCTTCATGGGCTGGTATAAAACCTCCTTCAGCCCCTTACCTGTAGGAGGCAGAATATAGGCTTTGTAGTCAAATAGACCTCACTTTGAACACTGGTTCTTTCATTTCTTACCTATATAATCTGGTACATGTTTGCTTTCTAAACCTCAAGTTTAACCCAAGCAGGTGTCAAAGAGCTGCCAGGTATAATCCAAGGAACATGGGATAAGGCACCATGACAAGGTAAGACTTGGAGCGTTAGGGTAGCAGACATTTACAGGACCATTTGTTCAGGGCAAAGGAATTGGCAAACATCCTTGTAGGGAGCTCAGGCACGGCTGGGCAGGGGCATCTCAAAGGGTTGTGGTGCACAACTCAAGGGGTGCCAATCACATAGTCTAAGATGAGAAAGGAGTACCATAGAGCTGTGTAGTCCATAACCTCTACAATCATACACAATAGCCCTAAGCCTGTGGCACATTGAAACTGACACCCCTGTCTTCTGCACCGAAGGCATATTCAGTTTTACTCTATATCTTTGAAAAAGTGGAACTACAGGAATAATATTACCACAAAGCTACTGTTGAAAATATAGTGAGGTTGGTGTTCTATTGTGGCCCAGAGACCTGGGACTACCTAAGTATTACCCCAGACCAAAAACAGCTCTCCCTGAAAGCTTCCCAGGAGAATATCCACAGAGAAAAGTGGCAAAAGAAAGCAAAGTAGCTTTGGGCTTCAAACCTCAGTGCAAGCTCTGGTATGCTGGGCAGATTGTATGGCCCAGCCTAGAGTCCAAAGAGATCTCTTCCTATCACAAGGCCAAACCTGAATCCTGGATCCAGCCTCACTCCTAGTGGCTTCATAGAAGAAAGAGAAAAAAGAATAACAGCTGATTTAAGAAATGTCCCTAAGTTACATATGACTCCAGCCACATGTTTAAAAGAGAAAAAGAGGAGCAATATCCACACTCATGCTAATATGTGATGCATAGTGACTTGACTCGCTGACTGGTGGCCCAATCAGTAATCTGATAATTGACCAATCTTCCTGGTGGGGGCAGGGGAATGAAGAAACAGATGCTAGAAAGGCAGTTTTCCCATCCTTGGCCCAGAGATATTAGTGAGACCTGGGTTAATATCAGGAGACACCTGGGTTAATATGGGGAGAGTAAAAGGGTAGCATGACTATACCTAATAGATTCCTTCTCATATCCCAAGTCTCTAGAAATGATAGATACTATAAAGTTTTAAAAATTCATTACCATTCTAGAATACACTTGGCAACCAATGCAGAGGTCATGAAAAGGGTGAAATAAAGGCATTCTCAGACATTCAAAGACTCTGAAATATTTTCAGTTACAAATTCTTTCTGAAATAACTGATAGTAGATGTATTACACTATGGAACACAATGAATTTGAGCACAAAAGTGGGATATAAGAAGCAATGAGCAAAAACATCAGTAAATCTGTAAGAAGATAGCAATGTCAGAAGTGATTGGGGTGGCAACATGCGCAGGGGATGGCAAAGAGGGAGCAGAGGTAAGAAAATGCATACTAAGTTTCTTGCCTTGTTTAGAGGGAGAACAGAAATACAGATTAATGCTAAATGTTGACGAATCATGTGTGTATTTTAGTATGTGTACCGATAGTGATAGCAAACAAAAGAGAATTCAAAGCAAACAGCGTTAAAAAAGATAAAGGATATTTCATCCGTAATAAGTACAGGCCACCACAAAGATGTAACTATAAGCCTTTACAGCACAGGTTTAAAATAGAAATCAGCAAATCCACAATTACAGTGTAAAAAACATAACTTTCACAGAAATTTTCACATTAGGTGCTAACTAACTTACTGGTTAATCTATCAACTAAATAAGGACATATAGATTTAAATAATATAATTAGCAGACTTGAATATTTGTATGTTTGTACTAACAAAAAGAAAATGCACACACTTTTCAAATGCACATTGAATACTTACAAAAATGGATGACGTATTGAGCCAGAAGGGAAATACCAACAAATTCCAAATAATAAAAATCATATAGGATCACCACCTACCTGTTAACCAACAGGGGCAACAAAATTACATTTAACAACAAAATAATGGTTTGAAATCTATGATCCTGAAAATAAGAGGGGAAAAGTACATTTCTAATTTGGTCAAAGACAAAATGAGATTGGAAATTACAAATGAATACAAGATGAAAAACAATAAGATTTCTAAATACCAAAACCAGTGGGGTGTAACCAAAACAGTATTCAGAGGAAAATGCATGACCTTAAATGCATTTATTGAAAAGCAAGAAATATTAAAGATGAATAAATTAAGCTTTTAAAAGCTAGGAAAAAACACAAATAAGCTAAACAAAAGTATAAGGAAGGAATTAATAAACATAAAAGCAGATATCAAAGAAAGAAAATACAAAATAATGGTTGAATAACAAATGAAAAACTGGTTCTCTGAAATGACCCATGAGACAGACAAATGTCCTTTCTGATATAGAAAAAGAGAGAAGACATAAATAATGGGAATTAATTTCAGCTTCAGAGAAGATTACTATTTTACAAATAAACTTGAAAACCTAGATGAAATTACTTGTTAAGAAATGATAAATTACCAAAATTGTCTAAGAAGTAGTAAAAATCTGGTTAGACCAATGACCATAGAAGGAATTGAAAAGAGTAGTCAAAGATCTACATGGAAAAGTTGTGGACAGCTTCTAAAATGGCCCACAATAATTCCTGCTTCCTTATATTCACACATTTGCTTAATCTCCTCCTTTGAGTGTGGGCTAGACCTTGTGACTTTCTTCTAATGAATAGAATGTGACAGAAGTGATGGGGTGCCACTTTTAAGGTTAGATTACAAGAAATTAGGTTACTTCTGTCTTATGGCACTCTGGTTCTCCCTTGCTGGCCTTAATGAAGCAAGTTGTTATTTCATGAGCTGCCCTATGGAGAACTTCACATGGCAAGGAACTGAGGGAATCCTATGGCAAACATCCAGTGAGGAACTGAGATCCTTAACCCAACAACCCACAAGGAACTGAATCCTGCCAGCAGCCACATGAGTGAGTTCGAAAGTAGATATTCTCTCAGTTGAACTTTGAGATGACTGCAGCCCCAGTCAACACAGTGACTGCAGGTTGTGAGAAACCCTAAAGCTAGAGGTTTCCAGCTAAGCCATGTCTGATTTCTTGATCTATAGAAATTGTGAGATAATGAATGTCTATTGTTTTAAGCCACTAAGTTTTGAGGTATTTGCAACATATAACTAATATAAATGTAGACAATAGGCCCAGATGATTTTCTTTATTATATAAACTATTTCTGAGCATAGAAAAGATGGATAGCTATCCAAGGCACTCTAGGAAGTTAGCATAACCTTAATACCAAAGATGGACAAAAACAGGATATGTAAAGAATATCACAAGCTAATCACACCAATGAAAAAATGATAAACAGCAAAGTCTAACAGCATGTAAAAATGAATTGTAACTATGCAGAATTTACCTCCAAGAAAGCAATAATTTAAAAAAGTATTTAGTACTTATTATATACTAGAATCTCTTCTAGGTTCTAGGTTCATATATATATATATATTCAGCATAACAGTCTTATGAGGTAGTTCCTATTGTTTAGAAAACTGAGGAAGGTAGAGGTTATGTGAATCCACAGCTAGTAAGTGGAGGAAGAGCTGGGATTTAAACCCACCTCACTATGATGATCAACATCAGAAAAATCTATCAAATAATTCATTATATTGTCATAATAAAGGGTAATAATTATACCATCATTTTAATAGATGCTTTCTTAAAAAGTTATAAAATTGAATATACATTTATCATTAAAACAAAATAAAACTCACAGAAAACTGGAAAAAAACAGAAATTTACAGCAAACATCACACATAGTGGTTAATTATTAGAAACCTTTTTTACCAAGTCAAGAATAAGACAGGGTGCCCACCACCATTCTTTTTCAACATTGTTCTGAAGTTCCTGGCCAGTGTAGTATGGTAAGAAATATAAAGTAACAAGTATAAATATTGGGAAATAAGATATAAATCATCATTATTTTCAGGTGATATTATTGTCTACCTAAAAATATCTAAGAGAAGCAACAGAAAAATTATCAGAAAAAGTAAAAATTTAGCTTTACCAAACAGATTAAACATCAGAATTAAAAATTAATAGACAAACCTCAAATATTTGGAGGTTAGACATCACACTCCTAAATTACACATATGGGTCAAAGAAGAATTTTCCAGAGAAATTAAAAAAATTTTTGAACTAAAAAAAATGTAAATACAACCTTTCAAATTTTGTGGGACACAGCAAAAACAGTGGTTAAAGGACAATGTATATCATTGAATGCATATATTACAAAGGAAGAAAGATCCAAAATCTATAACCTAAGATTTTTCCTTAGGACACTAGAAAAAAGAAGAGCAATAAAGCTTAAAGAAAGTAGAAGAAAAGAAACAAAGGTAAGAGCAGAAATCAAGGATGAAAAAAATGGAAAACAATAGGGAAAATCAGCAAAACCAAAAATTGGTTCTTTGAAAATATCAATAAAATTGCTAAATCTCTAGCCAGGCTAACATGAAAAAAAAAAGAGAGAGAGAAGACACAAAATTACAAATTTCAGAAATGAAAAAGGGCTATCACTACTGATCTCATTGTTATTAAAAGTATAATAAAGAAATACTATGAACTTCTATGTCTGCAAATTTGATGACTTGGATGACATGGATGAATTCCTTGAACAACATATACTACCAAAAATTACACAAGAAGAAATAGTCTTAAATCTGAATAGCCCTATCTATTAAAGAAATTGAATCTGTAATTAATAACCTTCTAAAAAAGAAAGTACCATTACCAGATGGTTTCCCTGGTGAATTCTACCAAACATTTAAGGAAGAAATTATACTAATTGCCTACAATCTCTTTCAGAAAATAGAAGTCGAGGGTATACAGAATGTACCCTTTGCCCATTTATGAGGCCAGCATTACCTAAGACAAAAACCAGATGAAGACATTACATGAAAGAGAGACTGAAGACCAACATCTCCCATGAACACAGTTGCAAAAATCCTAAATATTAGCAAGTTGAATCCAATAATATATAAAAGGAATTACACACATGACCAAATGGGATGTATTCCAAGTAGTCAAAGCTGGTTCAAAATTAAAAATCAGTGCACTAATCCACATCAATGAACTAAAGAAGAAAACACACATGATCATATCAATTGATGCAGAAAAATACGTGACAAAATCCAACACCCATTAATGATGAAGACTGTCCGTAAATCAGGAATAGAGGTGGACTTCCTCAACTTGATAAAGCACGTCTACAAATCTTAAGATTGGGAACAAGGCAAAGATGTCTTCTCTTACTACATTTATTCAACATCATACTGAGACAGGGACCGTGGGCTTAGACAGAGTAGGGTGAGGGCCTCTGGAAGAAAACAACAAGATAACCATTGTGAGGTTTGCACAGGGGCCCAACTTATTTTTCTAACTTTACCCAAGTGCTGCCTTCCTTCCTCCAGCCCTAAACAAATGATTTGTTGCAACTTGGGCAATGTAGCAAACAAGCCCCAAACAACATAAGGCAGGAAGGATTTCATGAAATCCAATTAGTTAAAAGAAGTAAAACAATGACTCAGTCCACCTTGGGAGCAAAGCAGGGCCTTGAGTGATAGGCTCCCAGACCAGGAAGCTGCTCTCCTGGGAGGCAATGAGATTAGTAAAGTTCTTGTAAATAACCAGGAAGACTAAGAAGAAACTTAGTATTTCTTCAGAAGCATTTGGAACCACTTAACAGGTGTACATCCCTAGCCCTTTGTCTCTCAACTGCCTATAAAACCCCCTAGACAACGTACCACCCCGGGACTCTCTTGTCGCCCTCCAGGCGTGAGCTGGGAGCTCTGTCCTTTCACTATATCTCTGAATAAAAGCCTGTACCTTGCTCTCCTACCTTGCCTGTTTGCAAAGTTCATTCTTCGGCTTTGTGAACAAGAACCCCGGCATCAATACTATAAGTCTTAGCTAGTGCAGTAAGACATGAAAAGGAAATAATAAGTATAGACAGAGATTGAGAAAGAAGAAATGAAACTCTTTGTTCACAGATGACAGGATTGGATTGCTTTTGTAAAAATTCCCCCCCAAATTGACAAAAAACTCCCCAAACTAATAAGCAAGCATAGTAAAGTTGCAGGATACCAAGTTAATATACATGTCAGTTGCTTTCTCCTATATACCAGCAATAAACAACTGGAATTTGAAGTTTAAAAAATGCCATTTACAATAGTACCAAAAATTGAAATACTTAGATATAAATCTAACAAATATATGCAGGATATATATGTGAAAACTACAAAACTGATGAAAGAAATCAAAGATCTAAAGAAAGTGTAGAAATATCATTAAGATGTCGATTCTTCCCAATTTATCTATAGACTTAATGCAATCTTGACCAAAATTCAGCAAGGTATTTTGTGTCAACAGGCTGACACTAAAGTTTATATGGAAAGACAACGACCTTATAATGGCCAACACAACATTGAAGAGCAAAGATGGAAGACTAACACAGCTTGTTTTCAAGACTGACTATAAAGCTACAGCAATGAAGACAGTGTGGTATTGGTGAAAGAATAGATACATAGATATAGTGAACAGAATAGGGAGCCAGGAAATAGACTTATGCAAATATAGTCAATTGATCTTCATCAAAGGAACAAAGGCAATTCAATGGAGAAAGGGTATATTTTCAATAAATGGTGCCAGAACAATTGGACAGCCATAAACAAAAACAAAACAGAAGAAAAAATAGCAACAACCACAAAAAATTTAAACAAAAATTAATTCAAAATGGGCCACAGACCTAAATGTAAAACACAAAAGTATAAAAGTTCTAGAAGAAAACATAGGAGAAAGTCTAGGTGACCCTTGGTTTGTAGTGAGTTTTTACATACAATTTCAAAAGCATGATCCATGAAAGAAAAAATTAACATGCTGTATTTTATTAACAAAATGTACTCTGTGAAAGATACTGTTCGAAGAATCAAAAGGTAAGCCACAGATTGGCAGAAAATATCTGTGAAATATATCTGATAAAGGACTCGTACTCAAAATATACAAAGAGCTCAAAAATACAAAAATAGTAAACCAATTTAAAATGGGTAAAAGATTTGAACACACACCCTCATTAAAGAATATATATAGATGGCAAATAAGAATATGAAAATATGTTCAACATCATCTATCATTAGGGAATTGCAAATTAAAATATTACATACTTATTAGAATGGCTAAAATCCAGAAACAAACAATACTGATTGCTGTTGAGGTTGTGGAACAATAAGAACTGTCATTCATTGCTACTGAGATTGCAAAATGGTACAGTCACTTTAAAAGACAGCTTGGCAGTTTCTTACAAAGGTAAACATTGTTTTTATGATCCAGCGATTTTACTCTTAGGCATTAACTGAACTGATTTGAAAACTTATGCCCACTCAAAAACTTGCACACAAATGTTTGTAGCAGCTTCATTCATAATTGCCCCAAACTGTTCTTCAATAGGTGAATGGAACAAATATGTTCTTCAATAGGTGAATGGAAAAATAAAATGTGGTACATCCAGACAATGGAATATTATTTAATACTAAAAAAAGCTCTCAAACCACAGAAAGACATGGGTGAATCTGATATGCATATTGCTAAGTGGGAGAAGCCAGTCTGAGAAGGCCACATTATATGATTCCAATTATATGACATTCTGGAAGAGGCAAAGCTATAACAATGATCTTACAGTAAAAAAAAAAAAAAATCAGTGGTTGCCAGGGCCTCAGAGGAAGAGGCTGAAAGTTGAATAAATGAAACACAGGGGATTTTTAAGTGTTGAAAATATCTGTACGATACATGATGGTTATATAACTCTACATTTTTCAAAACCCATAGAAATGTACAGCACAAAGAGGTACTTTTAATGTGTGCACATTAAAAAATCATTTAGAAGATCAAGGATCTGACCACAGTAGCTTTGGAAATCAACATAGCCTGTAAGACTAAAGGTAAAAGAAACTGTACATAAGCACTATACTCTAGTTGATAAAGTTGTTTCCCCTAGAGGCGTGGGTTAACAATTCTGATACCACTATACATGTATACTGGAACTGAATAATTAATTTAATGGATGGTGGATGGTGGGAATGAGGTTTCTCCTTAATGAAGTGAGAGCTTACAGATATATATGTAAAAGGGGAGGAAGCTAGAACCATCCATATAGTAATGGATTAGAGTTGAAGACACCAGTGTGAACTCATGTTTAGCTTGATATATAGATCTAGATGCTTACATATGGAAATATTTAAAGATGTGTGTATACACATGGGTTAGTATATACACAAGTATTTCTTTGTTCTATCAGCTGAGAGGACCTAAAAGCAAAAACACCCCAGGAGCAATGAACACACCTGACATCCAGGTCTTGGTTTCTAGTACCATCCATCAATAAAAGGAACCAAGGATCCTTGAAGAAATGGCTGATTTGGGGGCGGGGGCAGGAATTATACAAGATAAGCCTGGATCATCTTGTAGTATCAGAAAGTAAGGAAGTACTAAAAAACCCCACACACAACCCAAAAAACAAAACCTGCACGTTGTTGTAGGGGATGTTAAAGCAACAAGGAGCCAATTGAAAAAGCACCCAAAGGCCAAAGTGGAAATTTGAGCAACAAAACAAATAAAGTAATATTGGAGTATAATTTAAACTATAAAATAAATATCCATGAGTCCTTACTGATAGAATTGACAGAATAAATTAATAAATGGAGAAGAGAGAAATCTGTGCACAAGAATTCTAAATATTTTATGTAAATACTCTGACCTCAAGGAAGTAGAGCATAACTCCCCACTCTAAGTATGGACTGCCACAGTCATTACTCCCAAAGGGTATAGTATGGAATGGGGGCAAAGTAACTTTATGGTGGAGAAAACTGACAAACATACCTCCACCAGGTGATCATAATGAACGTCAATGGTGATGGCTGGTTGATTGTTCCCTTCATATGTTGGATGAAAATGGCACTTTACCTCTGGGCTTCCTCCCCCAAACCCCAGTCTAATCATGAGAAAAAAACAGATAAATCCAAATTAATATATATTCTATAAATATGTGACCAGTAGTCTTCAAAACTACCCAGGTCATCAAAATAAAAAACAAGGAATCTGGGAAACTGTCACAACCAAGAGGAGCCTGAGGAGATGTGACAGTTAAACGTAGTATAGTATTCCAGATGGGCTCCGGGGACAGGAAGAGGACACTAGGGAAAAATTAAGGAATTATGAATTAAGTATGGACTTCATTTACTAATGATGTATTAATATTAGTTCATTAATTGTAACAAATGTACAATAGGCATATAAGTTGTTAAAAATAGGGAAAATGAGGCATGGGGGATATGGAATTCTTGATACTATCTTGGGAATTTCTCTCTAAATCTAAAACTATTCTAAAATGAAGTTCATTTCATGAGAAATCAATAGAAACTGGCAACAACCAATTAGAAATAAAAGAGATAAATGAGTTCCTTTCACAAAAGCAACAAAATTATAAAATATCCAAGGAGAAACCAAACAAGAGTATCCCAGACATATAAAAGGAAAAGTATAAAATTGTACTAAAGAACATTTAAAGAGATCTAAATAAGTGGGGAAACATACATGTTTCTGAATTGGAAAACTCAATATTGTAAAGATATCAATTCTTCCCAAGCTAATCCATAAATTTCATTCATTCACAGTCAGATTCCCTCAACGCACCAAACACCTTGCAGCCCCAGGGCTGTTTCACTGGCTCTTCCCTTCTTCTGGAATTCTGTTCCTCCAGTTATGCACATGGCTTGCTCCTTTACCTTCTTGAGGCATTTACCTAAATGCCACTTTTTCGGAGAGGGCTTCCCCGACCACTGAATATTTTTGGGTAAGTTTTTTTAAAGTTTTTAAAATTGAAGTATACTTGATATACAATATTATATTGGTTTCAAGTATACAATGTAGTGATTTCAACAGTTCTTTGCATTATTAAATCCTCACCCCAACTAGTGTAGTTCCTATCTGTCATTGTATTTTAAATTGCACCATCTCACCTCACATTCACTCTTCTCATTAGTTGTTTCACTTTCCTCTGGAGCACTTACAACCATCCAGTAGACTCTCTATATTACTATCTTCTTTATTGTCTATTGGGCTTCACTAAAACACAAGCTCCGTGAACAGGATTTCTGTGTATTTTGTTCACTGTTGTCTCCTCATCATGGCACACAGTAGGTGCTTGATAAATATTTGTTGAATTAATTAACATAGAAGGTCATATTGGCCTTTGTTGGTGATGTTGGTTTTGAAACTTTGTTTTAGCAGCAATGCCAGGGTTGTCTGATTCCACCAGGCCCTTTTGCTGTGCCCCAACCCTGATTCTTGGTGGGAAGAAGAGGGAGGTGGTGAAACACTGGGCCTGCTCCTAAGTGGGGAGGAGATCACCCATACCCACAGAACGCCTCGTCAGAAGCCCCGGAGGACTCATGCAGAAGACTGCTTTCCAGCTGGAAGGTTCTGAATCCCTGAGGTTATTTTTTCAAAATGGAAATAGTTCATTGTTTCATTTTAAATAGTTTCATTGCTTGTTTTCTTCTAATTATAAAAGGAATAAATGTTCATAGTAAACAAATTTTAGGTGGACCATATATATGAATGAATTCTCCTCCCCAACCCTGACCCTTCAATACCCCTTCTCCCAAACCCTGCTTACCTGCAGTGTGGCAAGCTGCTTTGATTCCCTTAACAACTGTATCAGGAGTCTCTTTCCATATCAATACCTAAAGAGTGACATCATTGTTTTTAATGGCTGCTGTGTATGAATATGCCATAATTCATTTAAGCAAGCCCCTGTTTTTCACTATAATGAACAGCCTGGAAATGAATATCCTGGTACATACATCTTTACTCTTTTGACCCATTATTTCCTTAGGATGAATTCCCAGAAGTGGAATTGCTGGGTCACAGGGGTTCTCCATTGAAAGACTCCTGATACTATTGTCCAAATGTGGGAGGATTTCAGTTCTAAAGGGATTGGAGCATCCCTCTGCCTTGTATTTCCCACCTCCACAACTCCCTCACCTCTTCCACACTCTCGCCTTTAAGAGAGCCCATGGAGGACAGTGGTGAATATTCGTAAGATGCTTCTTATGGGTGGCTTATTGTAATTCATTCATTCACTGTTCTAGACACTTTACATATATTAACTCCTTTAATCCTCAAAACAATCTTAAGAGCTATATACTATTATCTCCACTTTACAGATGAGGAAACTGAGGCTAAGAGAGGTTAAGTAATTTGCCCAAAGTCGTGCAGAAGGCAGGGAAAAAGGTGAGATATTCAAAATCTAAGTCTCAGACCAGTGCCTAGACTCTTTAACACCATACTTGGCTATACTGCCTCCAAAGCCTGAGCTTTGGAGTAAGGTGGACCTGGGTTCAAATACAGCCCTGCTTCTTCCTAGCTGTGTGATGTTAGGTAACTCACTTCATCTTTCTGAGCCTTGGCATCCTCAGTGGAAACCAAGTCTGATCACTCCTGCCTCACCTGGTCTGCAGGAGATGGCAGTGTGGTAAGGCATAGCAAGAGGCACCGCACAGTCAGCACTTCAGAAATGTGAGGTCCCCATCCTCCCCACTCCCTGACCTCTAACACCTCCTCTCTTGGACCCCATGACTAGAAATCCCATGGGAAAGAAAAAGCAAAGTTGACTCTTCCCCTGAAGTTTCCAAGCCTTGTGTTCCTGGCTCTTGCTCACACCATGTCCCCTACAGGCCCAGGAAGTGTGGACTGCAGAAATTTTGCCTGCATAAGCAGTCAGATAACCCCACGGGGGCAGGCAGCTGGGCAAGCCCGCTTGCACCACCTTCCCAGCCTTCTGTGCTGGAGGTGGAGCCGGGAGGGTGATTGGCTCCCCTCTCCCTTCTCCCACCTTCCCTGTTCCTTTGTCCATGGGCCCAGCTCACCTCTGAAATCATTGCTCCAGCCCGCTGGACTGGGCCCCAAGCCAGCTCCTCTGGCCCCAGCCTTGCCGGCAGAGTCCTCGCCTTTGCTCCCTGAAGACTAATCACTGTCCTGTCAGCTTGGCCCTCTTCCCCTGTATTATTGTGCAGAAACAGTCCTGGGTCCAGCTCCCCCCCTTCCCACCCACCCTGGCCGGAGCTTCCCCACTGCCGGACTCAATGCATTTCCTCCTCTTCCCTTCTCTCTCCTCTCTCCTGCTCCTTGGATGCTGGGACTTGACCTTTCTCTCCTGGAGCCAAGCACAGACTAGATGGGCTCTACAGGGCAGAGGAACAGCCTCCCAGCACTCCTCCTGCACTCCTTCCAGCCCCAAGGACTGGGAGGAGGAGATTTGGAGAACCTAGGGGTGAACAGAAGCTTTTCTGGCTGCAGCCTAGGCCCTAAGCCCTTGCTCTGGGCATGGGAAATTCTTTGTTCTTTTCTCTCGTGGTGTGGTGCTTTACCCACTCAACAGAGAGGAGAAGCGAGGAACCAAGTCCCTCCTCTGCACAACAGGCTCTCTGGAGGGTGGTGGCTCCAGTCAGTAGTTGGGTGGAGGAGGGGGGG